>VZRF01008258.1:682-200074 GCA_013396875.1 Vireo altiloquus | reverse complement strand
AGCCATTTAAGGCATCAGTGTGTTCTGCCTTTCTGCGAACTTGTGTGGTGTAACTCTGGACAGGCTGAATCTGTCCCCTGACAGGGAGCTGAGACTTGCATTTAGGAGCTGTTAACCTTCTGGGTCACTCTCATGGTGGGAAGGGTGGAACTGACACCTGACTGGACCCAGGGGAGGAGAATTGGGCCAGGACAGACTGAAGGTGAATGTGGAAAAGGAGTTTCATCCCACAGAACATTGGGAGGCTGATGGGCAGGACCTACCCTGGAATCACCAATGCCAAGGCATCGAGCACGTGTGGCATTGGGGTGCACACATAAATCACCTGGAGATTTATATTTATTTATACGTAAGTCCAGTGTGATCAGACTGGAGTCAGATTTACAAATTGCAGAATGTAGTGCTCCTTTCTGGGCTTCGCAGAGGAAATGGGATGTGAATTTCCTTGGGTTGTCTTCAAACATTTTTCCCGTGTCCGTGCATTATGTGGTTTTATATGATTGTTATGCAAGTTTAAAAGTGATGTCGTGCATAATTCAAAAACTCACATGTCCTGATCTGTTTTTTTAAACAGCACAGTGCCCATGCAAATTGATCTCCCCCTTGAAGTCTGGAAGGAGCTCTGTTATGCTAATTAGTACTTAGATATTTTTTTTGTTATGTCCACAAGCCTCAAATGTACATGTTACTTATTGCATCTCTGCCATCTCTGTCATGGAGAAAAGGATAATTCTGCCAAAACTAGAGTCTATAAAGGAGGGTGAGATATGTTTGAGTAGTAGCCACAGAGAGTATTTCATTTTCATTATTTTACACGATGTAAATTATACAAAATAAAGGTGCCTGCAATTATTCAAAATTTCAGCTAAGGCCTGAAATAATTTTAATGTACTCAACACAGATGAAAAATTAGGGTTTGTTCCTGCTGCTTTTGAAGTAAATGGATATTTTGTGATTGACTTTTAATGAGAGTAGGATCCAAACCATAGTTATTAAATTGTAAGCCCTGTGTTGCCTGGTGACAATCAGAAAACCTGCATTTGCCTAGCAGAGCAATTAATCTTGGTGAAAATGAAAAAGCACACCCCAAAACTCTCAGTATAGAGTAAGATCAGCTCAGCACACATGAGACTGAAAATGTAAATGCTTATCACACAAAAATGGTTACTCACCTGAAGAACATCTTACTCCTGTATTTTTAGTGTAAAAGGAAAAGTAAATGAAAGATTAAATCCCTAAAACAGCAGGCAAGGACATCAACCTGAACGAGAGAGAGGTGGTACTTCATGGCTGCTGTAAACCTTTTACTCTCCAGACTGCAAGACTCATGAGTGATACAGCTGTGAATGATGTAGAACTTTGTACAGTTCCTATACAAAGTGCTGCTAGCATTTACTGTTTCTTTTTGTCTTTTAAAAAATTTGGAGTTTTTTTTATTTTATTAAGGAGAGTTCCCGTTTGCTGTGTTAGGCACCCTGGAAGGCATCATCCACATGAATACCAGAAGTGTACAAATCTGACATGTGTTGTTTTCATCTTTTCCTTCATGTCTAGCCCCAGTTCAATGCAATATATCACCCTAAATATTTTTTCTTCGTTAGTGAATTAGTTCTTCAGCGTTTGTAGCCTTGCAGCTGCCTCCTTACGTGCTATTAAACCAAACTACAAATATTTCACTCTTTCCTATTAAATTAGTCCTTTTGCTGTTCTCATGACTCATTGCTGTTCTCATGTGAATCGCACATCTTGGATCCTGTTTGGAGCCAAGTGGTTGTTCACTCTGGTGTAGCTGTGTCTGCTTTGGTGAGAGAAGTGGCCTAGACATCATTTCAGTCTTTAAATGTCTCATAAATCCAGGAAGAGCTACAACAATCACCTGTGCACCTCTCTCTTCTGATTTTGAGGTCTCTGGAGGCTTTTACAGCTATTTGTTTTTGCTGGGATGACTCTGAGCCTGGTAAAATATGAATTATTTTGTGCAAAGGAATCTGGGTTTTGTGTTGAGTTTGATCATGTCTGTGAGTGAGTCTCCAGGGGCCAGCAAACATCACCACCTTTGCAGCACTGAGAAATCTCATTCTCTGAGACAGGTGCAGTTTCCTTGCTTCCCCTGAGTCAAGAGTCAGCTTGTGGTGCACCCATGTCAGGCTCTGACACCACGTGTGGAGAGCCTCAGCTCGTTTTGGGGAAGGACAGAGCAGAGGTGGGAGGCTGTTGGGGCTGCTCACTTTCTCTGTGGGAAGCTGTTTTTGGACTTCCATTTCATTGCTTGGTGTAGTGAATCAGTAACTAGCCCTGATGCTGAGAGCTGTGTGGGCCACATCTGCCTGGGTGGGGCACAGCTGCCTCAGTGCCCACAGTCAGAGGGAAGAGATTTGCCCCTTACTCATCCAGGGCCTTCCCTTCCTCTTCCCACGTGGAGAAGCAGCAATACACTGAGAGAAAACCAAAGGTGTGGATGTCTCTGATGGCAGCAAAGTGACACCCACTAGAAAATGGGGACATCTCTCTTACAGGATTTCCTGGCCCCTGGGGCCTTCCTAAAATCTGCAAAAGCAAAAAGCTGAAGACTGGGAGCCTGAAATGCCATCAAACTGAAATATGGAAAGATTCATTCTTTATGGGTGTGATACAGAAAAACTCTTGTTCCTGATTTAAAGCACGTGGGACAAATTGTGCTTAGATTTAAGCATATGTTTGAGCTTTTTCTTGGCTTTAGCCCTGTCAGCTCACCAAGACACTGATCATGCCTCTGCTGAACTTTTTGACGTGACAGAGTGAGCCCAGATATTAATGTCATAGTTTCCAGGACTTTATTAACAGTTTAAACATATTATTTAGATTTCCTGTGGAATCACTATTGTTTTGAATGGGTTAGAAAATAGAGATGTTACATTCATAGAAATGCTATTTTTTTAATAAAATGAACTTATTCTGTAATTTATAAGTTATGTACACTCACAGTGAAAAGTTTGAGATATTTGCAGCACAGATAAGCAATCTATTGAATTAATTTTTTCAAATTTTGTTTTGTAGAATAGACCAGAACACAAGCATTTCACCAAAAGAAGTATCTGATCAATATAACAGCTTAAATGAGGTAAGTTTAACCAAAAGTTAAAATATGTTGTTATAAATTTTCAATAGATTTTTTTTTTGTTAATTTTAGCATATTGGAAAAATGTCCTCAATAATCCTAGGTTAGTTTTTCAATGCATCATTGTAGTCATGTTTTTGGAGAAAAGCTTGAAAGTGTGATATGAGACTGCTAGCATAGTTTAAAATCTTGAAGCAATGATTTAAAAAAATTTTAAGCCAACTTTAGACTGCTTTCTGTTTGTGCTCAGAAAAGAATCAAACACTCAGTATTGACTGAGTGAAATAATGTCTTGCAAGAACATTTGATTTTTTCCTCGTATTACAGCTCAAAAGGGTTCATCTGTTAAATATGTTTTCTTTAAAAACAAGGAGTTCTCAAGGTTGCTACATCCTGCCTAAATAAACCATGAACAGTACAACGGAGGCTAAAAGGTGCTCAGGTTGTAAGATGGAAGGAGGGGAGAGCTGAAGAGGGGAAGAAAGGAAAGCCAAATAACACCTGAGACACTTGAAAGAAGCTGCTTTCGCAGGGATTGTGCCAGGAGCACAGTGTGAGTGAAGCCCAGAAAAGCTCTTTGTGTGACCCTGTCCAATGCTGGATGAGCCTGGGCGAGGTCCTTGCAGTCAGCAATATCCTGGGAGGGGCAGGGGGTAAAGCCAAGCTTTGCAGTTCTGCAAAGTGGGAAATCCTATAAAACATCTCCCCACGCGTGGGCAATGTGCACCCCAGCAGAGAGTCCACTCACACTGCAAGAAATCCCAATTTACACTGGGAGCAGTCGGGATTTTTAGTGTAGGCCAAGACAATACAACAGCAGAAGCAGCAGGAGAAGAGAGCTGGGTGAAGATAAGCCCATTCCTGACAAACCCTGGAAAAGAAAGCTTTGTTTCCGTAATGAGCCAGAGAGCATCCATGTCTATTAATAGATGCCTGACTTTCATTAGGGGAAGGCCACAATGCATCCTTTTAAAGGAATTCAGACTTAATCTTCTCCTTGCAATTAATTGTTTCCTCTGCATTTGTGTCACTGTTGTGCAGCTCACTGTAGAAAATCTCAGGGCTGTCTAGCAGGGCACATTCAGTGACCAATTCAAGGGAGAACACTCAGCCTCTGCCGAGCCACCTCAGGCCCTGGGAGAAATCATGAAGTTATTGTTTCTTTCAAGAAGCCCCACTGCAAATATTCACTGAAGCTTCCGCTTGAAAGCTTCCATTTAAAATCTGTGCCAAGGATTCCTTAAAGGCTAAGAAAAAAATTTTTAATAAATAAATCGGCGTAAAATATTAAAAATGATGATTAGATCAAAAATTAAAATAAATTGTTAATAACCAATGAGGAATGAACAAGGGTTACAATCTGGTGCTTTCTTTTGCAAAATCTTAGATTTTGTTGTGTTTCAGGTCTACTGCAAACCCAAATGAACCTGTGCCATAAGAAAATAAATTCTCTTTCTGGAGTAGAGAAAATGGTGTCTCTCTTCACTGCTGACCCGTGGCATTATGCAGACCCAGGGCATATCTTGTTCTATCTTATTGTTGCTTGTTTGTTCCCTATAAAGGAAGTTCTGAATTGAAAATGTCATATGCCTCAAGGCACAAATATTGCCTTAACAGATACTGCAGAGATTTATTTATGTTCGCATAAAATGTGCCTATCTTATTTTAACCTGAACTCTCAGATTAAAAAGCTATTCCAGTGTGACAGATAAAAGCATTAATTTCCTTAGAGTGAAAAAACAACAGGTTGAAATTTTCTCAGTTTCTTTCCAATATGAATCACTTCAAAGGCTATTAAATGCTGAAAGCTTGGATTATTATTCTTCTCTGCCTCAGCCAATTTCATAAATCCAGTAAATCCATCAATAAACTGGCTATAATAGAATAGCTGCCTTCCTGTCTGGGAGACACAGGAGCAGGCCCAAGGGCAGGGTGCAGGCATCCTTTTTACTCAGGAACACCATCTGTGGGTCAGGGTGATAGCAGCTAGTGCAGAATGCACCAAGCCTGCACTTTGCCTCTCCTCCCTGCTGTCAGCCTCCTGCCTGAGACTGGGCAGAGCTCATGGCTGGGGCACACCTGGGCCTTTTCCCTTCCCCTCTGTTCTTAAATTTATCAAACCTTTGGATGTCCAGAAGGATGAAACCAAGGATGCTGATAATAGCAATGCTTTATCAGGGAAATGCTTCTAAGTGCAGAGGCTCTCATTTGTCACATTGTCTCCTGTCAGGCTGTGGCCTCCTGGACATGCTGAGCAACACATCCCACAGAGCTGATCCTGCTGGGCATGGCCCTGTGCCATGTCAGGGTACTGCCTCTCATTGCCAGCATTTTGGTGATGAACTGGGAGAATTTGCTCTTTCAGTGTCCCATTCTCCAGGGGGATTTGACACTGCGTGGCATTCATCTCTAGATGTAAGAGATTATCTGCTGTCTCAGGAATTCCTTGTCCTGAGGCCTCCCCTCTTCATTTTCAATAATCACTCGTTGGAAGGAGTGCTGGTCCATGGAGTCCAGGCTTAGCTGTTTGTAGAGAAGGTGTCTCTACTACAGGCTGAGCTTGCTCTGGGAGTGGCAGTCCTTTTCTACTCTGCTTTCTCCAGCAGCCAAGGGTATGACATTTCATTGGCTGTGTTTTCCTAAAGCATTATCAAAAATAACACATAGGTGAGAAGGACCACACTGTTTCTCTTCCTGTCTTCCTCCAGCTTCCTATAAATATCTTTATTTTACCATTATTTGGAATAATGTACAGTGCTTTTTCTCTAGTGGAATTGGTTTAGCTCAAGATCTTTGAATTGTCAGTTGCTCTAAGAGGACATGAGAAGAGATAAGAAACCTCTGTTCAAGACAATTATAGTTGCTTCTTTTTCAAACTTTCAGGATACTCTTCTTAAGAGAAAACAATATGGTCATTTTTCCAGAGCAATTTATGCATCCATTTTAGATATTAATACGTCCTTTCATTTGCATTAGCATGGATCAGGAATTACTGCATCAGAAACACTCGTGCTAGGCACCAGAGTGAAGCTGGAATGAGCATCAAATCAGAAGTATTTGAACTGAGCTCTTTAGCTGATACAAAATGCCACAGCTTAAATTACTTCAGTTATACTGGATTTCCATGTAGGAGCTTTCTCAAATTGATGATGGTGCCCACCATGGCCTAACTTTTCCCTCTGTGTATCTCAGCTGTTTGCTGGCTTCTAACATGTTTAGCAACTTCTTTTGAGCAGCCACGAGCAGAGGTGGCCCAGGAGGACAGGTCTGGCCATGGGAGAGTTGTGAGCAGTGTGGGCCCAGGCTGGTTCTGCCCCAGTGCAGGTGTGCTGGCCTTTGTGCTTGCCCCTTGCTCTAAGCTGGGTCTCCTGCCATGTTTTCCTGTACATTTGTGGTGACTTTTCCTGGCTAGTGCAGTGTGGCTGTGCCATAGCACTCAGCTGTGGTTTAGGAATAAGTTGGGGTTGGTGGCACACTCCAGATTCATCATCTCCCTGGTAATATCAAAACACTCAAAGCTACTTAGTGTTTTTCTCCCTACATCAAATCCCTGTCAAGGGCACATTCATGAAAATAGATAAGGTATTTCTATTATTATTATTATGACATGATTTTTTTTTTTTTTTAGTGTTTTGGCAGTGGCTGGAAATTTGCCATCCACCCACCTTTCCCAGATGGGTGAAAAATATAATTTACAGCAATTGAATATAAGCCAGCTGGTGAATTACAGCATAAGCATTACTGAAGTATAATGTTTAACAATGTAGTCTGTGAGAATGCTTTAAAACCGAACTTCCCATAAATATTAATGTATCGTAAGGAACAGTGATGCAAAATGAATGTATTTTCTTGAAATGGGACTTTTCTTGTCAAATGCTTGAAATAACAGTCCATGAAGGTTAAGTCCTTTTGTCAGACATCCACTTATGTTTTCCTTATTGGCACACTCTTGTGGTTTGTCATCTGTGTTCTCCCTAATTTTCATCAGCTGTTCTCATGGTAAGGTCCAGGCTGGGATCAGAGTCCTCACTGCTTTGGAACTGGTATAGTCATGGTTTGCTAGATGACATTAATGACTGTAAAATCTGGAATTCTGCCTGTCTGTGATAATTCCACAGCCACTTCGTTTGGGTTCAGTTGGAGTGAGAGTGGGAAATGAGGCCTTCCCAAAACAGTGCCATGTGTATGATGCAAATCAGCACCCTTCCTTTGACAAGGAAATGCACTGTCACCTGAAAGCTTTTAGGGGTGAGGTTTCCTTAATTTTCCTGAATTCTGTAAAAGGAATGAAAGGATAAAGGCAGAAAGTCTTCCCTGCTGTTCTCAGACAAACTAGTTTTTTTTTGGGTTTTTTGTTTTTTTTTTTTTAACTAAAATTATCCTTGGGTTTATAAAAGGAGTGCCTTACATCAAAAATAATGCAAAGATGTATTTAACTACTTGTTAGTAGTTATATAGGTAATATATTGTTAAACAAAGGAAATCAGGCCAATAAACGAATTAATTTTTCATTCAATTAATCGATACATTCATTTCAGGTATTTGACAGAGTGGGGAAAGCAGTTTTCAGGGTATCAATTTGAGGAATTTTTTTTCTCTTGCAACGCAGATTATTTTCTTCAGAAAATGCCCTTCATTGATATGTACCACTAGAGTGACTTAATTTCATACATACATTCTGTGTGTGCCAGCTGTGTGGTGGTTATTAGGACAGCCTTGTGTGGTTTTGTTTTTTTGTTTTAAGCTGTATTTCCCTTGAGTTGGGGGAGCTGAATGCGTGGGGTGTGGGGAGTGACTCATTTTGCCCAGTCAGATGGTGATTAGGGCTTTCACAGCATTTACATCACAGCGAGATGCTTGTGTCAGATCGTGCAGCTCAGTACTGCGAGCAGCATTAAAAATTCAAACCAGAGATGGACCATGCATGGCACAGAGGCTGGAAGGGATGTGACAGATAAGTGTCCCTGTCACTGATTTGCCTGCAGCCGGTGACAAGGATGTGTTGATCTCACCTTTGCAGCAGATCACAACTGATCCGCTGCCCTGTAGAGGCAGCAACCTACATGAAAGCCGTGTCTACATAATGAAGTATCTCTAAAACAGCCAATTAAAAAAAAAAATCTCTCTCCCAAGAATCCCATGAGTGAGCGTGTTCTCAGTAACTCTTTGTTCACTGCTGTGTACTGCACTCACAGGCTGGAGAGGGAGATTTGATTTTTTATGAATGGTAAATGGGGAGGGACATAATGTCATCAGATCGTGATGTCAGCCCAATGAATGAAATACTTCCTTAATGTATCGCTTCAAGCCCAAGAAGAGGGACACCATCTCAGTTTGGCTTCCTAGAATAAATCGTCTTTTGCTGACAAAGTCATCTTTCTCACGTGCCATGAATAATCCATGTAAATTGGGACTTAAATAACCGGGAGCCAAGAAACTCGTGGAATAGTGCACGTTGGTTCTCCCCACGTCCTCCCGGAGCTGGCAGCGGAGCATCCCTTTGCAGGCGCTGCCGATGGGCTCCGGGAGTTGAAGAGCAATTGCTGATCCCCGTTGTTCTCTACCCAGCCCAATGTTCTGCTTTTGTCTGCAGAATTCTTTGTTGAAGCTGCAAGCCCTGGAAACCGATCTGTGCTCTGCGTTTCTGCCAGCCCAGGAGGAAACTCCCCAGCTGCCGGCACCCAAGGACACAGCCCCTTCTCCAGCCCAGAGCAGTGTGCAAGCGGATGGGGCTGGTTGTGGAGGTAAGCGAGCGTGCCATGATGTGTTCTCATTTGCAATTATAAAAAAGCCGTGTGACTTGCACTTTAAAATCAGGCTTGCAGCCCTCTGGGAAACAGTGCAGAGCTAGTGCAAAGCACCATTTCCTCCTGCAAATGCTGTGTAATGTAAAAAGGGGTGATACCTGTTAAAATATCGGAAATTAATGGCTGTAACCCTCTGATTTTCTGAGACGGAATTTTCCTTTTCAGACAGGTTTTAAGAATCCCAATTCTTTTAGTTTTAATCTGTTATTTTTTCCCAAGTAAATTTACTCTCTTTACTTCCTATGTCTGTATTGTGTGAGATCATCTGCCATATCATGTAATTCTATTTTTGTCATTCTTTTTGTCAGAGCAATATCACTTCATTTCTCCTATTATTGATTTTAATTTAATGCATCAGCAGAGAGATAGCGAAGGTGAGTTTTACAGCATGTGGATTTTAATCATTCATGATCCTGTATTATTACCCAGCTGGGCTAACTGTGGTGTGTTACCTCTCCCTCTCTCCCTCTTCCCTCAATATGGAAATAAATAGCCCTAAGGCTCAGCACTATTTTTGTCAATTCATAGCTTGTAGTCACAGGGCTGGCAGAGTCGTGATGCTCAATAGAAGAGGAGTCACTGCTCGTGAAAAATAGGTCAAAGGCAGTATGACTAATACATCTCACAGACAAGTGACATGAATACACAAATACCCAAATCGTGCACCATGTATGGTTCAAATGAAGGCAGGTAGGTCAGTAATCCCTTCACAACTGGTGTTTCATATCAGAATAAAATCTGAGTTCAGAAGAACTTATTTTAGGAGCTGCTTGCTCAGCATTTTCAGCAAGAAACAACATTAAGTTTTTTATTAAAAAAACCCTCACAAATGATAGTGTTCTACTTACAAAATTCCGAAATTTGAGGTTGGCATTGCAAAATTAAGAAAAATGTATGTAGAAGTCAGATTACTATAAAGATGAAGGAATGTAAAGATGCTAAATGTCCTGAGTTTTAGTTAAAAAAAGAGAATGTTTTGGTCCAGCCAGGGAAATACCTTAATAGCCCTTGGATACAGGTATGGAGCCTGGACTGCGGCTCACCCTGCTGTGGATCTGAACAGAGACAGGTCTCATTTGTGTGCTGCATAGGCAGACACATTCTCATCCAAAATCTGCACTGACTCCTTTCCTTTGTGGCAGGGTGGGGTTTTCCTCCTTTCCCAGTAGTTTGCTGCATTATTTTGTTCTGGTGGTTTCAGGGGTCATTGTTAGGATGCTTCCTAATTGTTCCCCTTACTTACTTTTTGCTGTTTTGATTAGATTTTCTTTTTACTCATGCTGGTAGTGACCCCTGCTTCCATTTCTCTACTCCCATTTCCCCTCTGCAGCCACATGGGAAAAGGTTGCATGATGTAGCATTTCTCTCACACAGTTCCAGAGCATGCTCTGCCACTCCAGCAATCCAAACTCGTGCTTTAACTAAAGCTTATCTATTCAATGGGTTTTAATGTGCCCTCATTCCTGCTAACATCTGCTTTGTGGTTTGTGGCATTTTTAGTAACTTGCCATTTTGCACAGACAGAGCTGGTCCTAATTCTGTCTCTTAAATTACTACTGAAATCTTCTGATGCATGGAGCTGTATCATGGGACTATTGGCTGTCTGAGCTCCACCTTGGATGGAAGTCCAGGGATTTGTACCAGGCTGGGAAGAGGGTTTCTGGAGGATGTGCAATATATGCTCCATCTCTAGCTATCAGCTTTTCCTCAGTGAATCAGGCAAAACAAACACAATTCTTTCGTTTGCCTCCCAGACAACAACAATTAGAAAAGTGTACATCATATGTATGGAGAATGAAGACAGAACAGTCCAGTAAGATGAGAGGGTGCTTCAGGATGCAGGCTTTAAGGGGATGAACAGTAACTTATCTCTGAGTAAAGTCAGCAATTTCCAGTTTACTTTTGAATATGCAGAGACCATAAAGAATTGTGAGATGTACCTAAGCTAGTTTTTTAAAAGGGGTAAATATAGAAGAGTAGGATGTAATTTCTGTAACTTTTGGATATGAGATTCCATCAAATATGTGCCTGCAGCAGTGAGCAGCTGAACCTAACTACAAGAAGTTCTAAATTACTTTAAATTAAAAATCCTGATAGAGGCATTCACAGATGTAATGTGTTTAGGGCTGAACACATTATGTCTGCATATTATTTTCTTCTATACAAGAGATTTGTATATATTATTGTTTAACTTGAAGGATAACACAGGCATAAATACAGACTTGTACTATAGGACTTGTTGTCATATGAGGTCCACCTGCTGAACCATGCTGCAGATCATCAGATACTAGAAGTTGGCTTTAATTCCTGTGGTGTTCTTCTGTCAGTACTAAGATGGATGGAGCAGATGAGATGGAATAAATGTTAAGGGGCAACTCAGTGGCTTGGGTAGAGGTGGCTTTAATTTCCTGTTTTGGCAAAAATAGAGGCTAAAATTAGACCAGAAACATGAAGTCAGATAGAAATTTGGTCAGTTCATGGGCTACTCCTAAGATAATGTTTAGTGTCTTGTTTGGGATCTACACAGAACTGGAATCAGGAGGATGGCCTTAAGTGTTAATTAAAATGGGGTTTGTTAGAACTTGTCGTTACCCTGAGATGTTCCACTGTTACAGTAATTGTGCCACTGAAATGAATCAGCCTGAATTATTTGCTGACCACTTCTGACCATTTGGTAATAAATTAGTGCAGTGCTGGTAGGGTTGGAACTAAACCCTTTATTGGTCCATACTGAAGTTGCTTGAAATATTTCAACATACCAATGTTCAAGCCTTGCAGAGCTTGCTGTCAGAAAGCCCTGGTGCCAAGGAAAGGGAAGTGCTCTGCCTTTTGAGAAATATTGCCAGATTATTTATTATGCAGGTTGTCTCCCTTGCATTTGCTAGCAGAATAAAAGAACCTCCTTGAACTTTGTGTGCTTGGTTTTACACTGGAGCTGCACTGGCTACTCCTTGTCCTTTGCATTTAACTTCCAGGAGTGTTTTGTCTTGAACATGTGCAATTCTTCAATTTCTTCAATTTCTTCAATTTCTTCTCAATTTCTGAGACTGGGCTGTGCCTATAAAATTCTGTGGTTTTAGATGTGAGGGGGAGCAAATGTCTGTGACCAAATGGTTTATCAGTGGCACAGGCTGTCTCCTGCAAGAAGGGCATTTCTAGGAAATCAGAGTTCAAATGTTGGAAAGTTATTTCCTTCACCTACCACACACAGACTGCCTGATCTTTTTATCACATCGTTTTCCTGTCACAGAGAGGGCACTGTTACTTAATATGACTATAAATTAATTTATTCCTTGTAATAACAGAGAGTGAAAAACTCTGCAACTGTTCATAGTCGACTTATTTCACGGTGATTATGTGTTTCTTGAAGTTCAAAGATGGTGAAATTAAAGCAAGGGAAGCCAGGTTCTTCTCGCTGACGAGTATTAATTTTTAAAAATCTTACAGGGGGTAAGGAAAGAGTAATTTCCAAAAAGAGAGAACAATTTTGTTTGCAGACCATGAATTATTCCAGCCATTGTCGCTCCCAGGACTCAGCAGTGCTCTACCCCTGCTTCTCCCATGTGCCTTCCTGGGGTCTCTCTGTGGGATGATTTGAATCCCATACAAGATTTAGGAGACTTGGGTGTTGCTCTGATATCTTGGAGAGCTGAATTTGACCTACAGAGTATGAGGTACTCAGAGGAAGGATGCAAGGTTAGAATTAATAATCAACTACCTTGTCTCATTGTGAAAATGCTTAACATAATTAAAATTGATGATGCTGCTAAGAGTAGATGAGCTTATAAATACAAGAGTCACGTATAACTTTTGCTTGACAGACTAAACTGTGATTATACAATATACAATAGGATTTTTTTTTTGTCTGTAAAGCAAAAGAAGTAGGATAGTGCCCAATAAAATTATATTTAAGCCATTGTAACTACTATTTTTTAGATAAAAACGGGGGGTTTTGTTGCCATTCAGAGCTGTTTTTTCCCACTGTCCCAGTGCAGCAATAGGGACTTGCAGTTTTGGTATCTGTTGGGAAGAGAGCAAATAAAATATACTAAAAGGTTCCATTAAAATCCTGAAAGAAATACTCGCTCAGCATGGGAATGTCATGTCCCATGTGCAAAGGAGAGAATCAAAAGAAAGTGAAGGTGAAAGAACTTACCTAAACCTGCCAGTTCTTCTGTGAGTAAATCCATGTACAGTTGTTGTTCTGTGCAGTTTAAACTTCCATTGAATTAAAAGATTCTGTGAAATGTATTAGAATGCATGACATATGGCAAATATAATACTGGTTAGAATTGACACACATGCTGCCTGGAAATGTGAAATAATATATATGAATTAAAAGGCTGTATATATGAATGGGTTTAGGAAAAAAAAAACCTAACTAGCTGGTGTAAAACATCATGTACTGTGGAAACTGCTGTAGGGGAACCTGAGAGCACAAGCTTTGCTTTAGCAAAGCAAGAGAGACAACTTTTGGAAAAGAACCTTTATGAGGTTGTGGAGTTGCTCCCTAGAAAGCATAATCTGTTTTAAATCCCAGTTGTCTGATAGCAAAAATATGGATTAGGTTAAATCTCTCTCATCCATTTCAACTGCTGAGGGTGAGGAAGAAGATTCAATGAATATTCCCTTCAGTGTGCTCAGGTACAGCAGAGTGAAGACGAAGCCCTGATGTTCCCTGAGGCAGGCACTGTAATGTGCCATTTTTTTATGCTACCCATGAACAGAACCAGTGTGATGAGGCTCATCAATTCCTACTTTTTCTAGTTTGACCACCTCTAAAAACAAATTTTGCCTTTTGACACACCTGAGGTGAGGTTTGCATTTGCAGTACAAGACATTGTTAGTACAGTACCACAAGCATGACTCCTCCAAGGAGCAGCCACTGCCCACGACCTCGAGTAAATAAATTGAATGTTCTTGGTGGTGGTTGTTATTTTCAGACCTTGTGTTCTTTGAGCCAAGGGTATGTTACTGCAAAGCTGAACAAAATCCTGTAGGATGCTGCAAGCAGCCCTGGAGGTTCTTAGCACCAGAACATGTTATATTTTTGACCTTCCTTTCTCTTCACCAAGGGAGTAAATGATAAATCACAAAATAAAACTAATTGTGGACACTCATCGTCTTCTTCAGGAATGTGGCTTTCAAAAGCAAACAGATCTATGAAAATATAAGTAATGCTTCTATTCTGGGAAACTCTCCATCTTTACTTCAGAGTTTATAAATACACCCATCCACCTCCTCCTGTGGAACTCAGAAAGGATTTATGTTAAGCCAGTGACAGTACTTCTATTTTCTCATCCTCAGTGCTATGTCCACCCTGCATGCGACACTTTGTGCCACTGTTTGCTGTTCACTTGTTCACTTTGAATACTTATGCTTGGAATACTTCTGTAAGGACAGATTTTTATTGACCTAGATAGCTCAACCCCATGTGAGTGACCTTCAGTCCACACTGATTTATACTTTCTTTCTAGAGCCTGTGCCAGCCCACAGGGACTGGCAGAATGACATGGAGAGCAGCCCACAGGAGCATCACTCCCTAGGGACCAGCCGACTGCTGCATCACATCACAGATGGAGACAATCCTCTCTTGTCACCACGCTGCTCTATCTTTAGCCAAAGCCAGAGATTTAATCTAGACACAGAGTCTGCCCCTTCTCCACCAAGTGCTCAACCTTTCATGATGTAAGAAAATCTATTTTAATTGTTATGTATTTTTAAACCTTTCTCTGCAATCCGCAACCTTTGACTGTATATGGGTTTTTTTTAGTCATTGTTGTGTCATAAAAAGGAAATGTTCATTTTGTGGCATATTTTGACTCAGATAATTTTCAACACCAGAAAGAGGAACTAGTGTTTCCTCAGTCATAACAGTGTACAATATTGTTTGAAGTCTTTGCTAATTATAGTTAGCAAGGACAGTTTCAAATGTTAGTAATTAGTATGATGAGTGAATGGAAGATAGAGAGAACTATCAAGGTATAATACTAAAAAATTCAGCTGTAATTGAGCTATAGCTCAAGTCACTGATGAGAGGTGACAGTGTCATAAATCATATGAACAGCCCATGTGTGTGATTTCCAGAAACCAAGCTGTGAGTTTCAGAGAGAAATCAAACTTTCTTAAAAGCTTATATACAGAGCTTTAGCTTCAGCTGCATATGGATAATAATCAGCTCTAGTGACTTGCAGCTGTAAATAATCAGAAACTAAACTGTTTTCAGAATGATAATGTTTATTCCCAGTAATGAAAAACTCACTGAACTTACTTTTACAAATCATGTCACCACAGTCTCCTGCTCTACTTGGAAGATTTGTGAATAAAGGTGTGGGTGTTAAATGTAAATACTGCATCAGGCTTTTGCCTACTAGATTAATTTTTTGAAATACATTCAGAAATCCCACAATTAATTAAAAAAAAGAGAAAATGAAAGATGGTGAACCCAGAATACCCTAGGGGTACCATCAAGTAAAACCAATTATTTTATGCTTACTTTGTAAAACTAAGCTGTCTCTGTCCTGTGAAAGAATAAAACAGCCATGAGTTCTGAAGTGCTAGCTAAGTGTCAAGTGTGCCTGAAAACAAGGCATGGTCCATTACAGCCAACTCTTAGATCCCATAGCTCTGCTATTGGCTTTTGCAGGCCAAGAAGTTCTTCTAGATGTAGCTGTGAAGACTGCAAAGAACCACAAACAGTAACACAACTTACCAAGCATCTTCAGAGCCTCAAGAGAAAAATTAGGAAGTATGAAGAAAAGTTTGAGCAAGAAAAAAAATACCTGGTAAGACAATAATTGAAAAGGGAAATACTCCAAGAGAGAGGCAAGGATCCCAGTGTATTTAAACTTACTCAAAACAATGTGAGATGGAGTATTTCTGGTAAAATGAAATAGGAAAAACTTCAATGAGGGAATGTCTTTTCAGCATCTTTCAGTGTATGCAGTATTTCTGACACTCTGCATTTTCTTTGGATTACCTTTGTTGCAAAATACCCATCTTTGAGAAGTGTGAATCAGTGAAACATGGCTGACAGGCTTGTGAAACAAAATGGTGCAAAAGATGAAAAGCTACTTATTCGCTTTGTAGGAGTCATTTGCCTGGAAACTTGTTCTGCTGTGCAGATTCCTTCATTCAGGCAGACTCCTGTAAACCTCTAAAGCCTGGGGCTCAGCAGAAGCTGATGGCAAAAATCAGAGAAATAAAACTTGTGGGGGTTGTCTGAGGTCAGTGGTGAGTGCTGTGCTGGGAATTGTGCAGTACAAGAATATTAAAACATGCCTGATGCTCAGAATGTGTACAACACGAAACAGGGAAGTTTGTGACCATTTCTGACTAAATTAAAATTAAACAAATGATATATTACCTTGTAATCCCATTAATGACTGAAAACTTGTGAACTGTATGGCCCTGTGGTCATCTTATGCTCCTAGGAGCACGATTTCATACCTAAACAACCCTCAAATTATGGCTGGAAAGGAAATTATTTCAGAAGCCTGATTTTGCAAAACTGTTTTGCCATTTTAATTATATGAGTTTTGAAGATTCAGTGTAAATTCGTTTTAATTTGGAGGCAATTTCTAAATGCAAAAAATCCCCTGATGTACAAAGCCTTTGTTGTTTGCTTCTGTCGAAATCACTCTTGCACAGGATTTTTCATTTGATTAATTAAGCAGGTCAGTTGAAATTTTAAAAATGCTGTTTCCCAAGAGAATCCCTGTCTTAAAGCAAGGGCTTATTCCTGCAAGGGACAGAGAGCTTCCTGGAAATCACTTAGGAACTTGACTAAAATTAGGTATTTGATCAATCCTTTTGAAGTCACCAAGATTATTTATCCAATTAGTCAGAGACTGAAACATTCATTGCTGTGGTTTTTTTTGGGATCAGAGACATAACACTCAGATCCTTGTAGCACTGTGTCACAATGGGGAGAGATAAGCCATGACAAATTAATGCCATGATCAAGCCAGATGCTCTGCATGACACTGATAGAGTGCAGTCAGAGCTCTGGACATTTTGTAGCCCACTGGGGGTGGGAAGGGTTTTCTCTGATCCTTTAACTCTCAGTTCCTTCTGTTTCTTATTCTCTGCATTCTTCTCTGCGTTCAGCCTTCGCATGGTGACAAGACTTCCAATCCTGAAGTTCTGAAGTGGATGAATGCTTTGGCCAAAGGTCGGAAGCAGCTCAAAGGTACATAATAGCTAGTTGTGTCCCTTTGTTGCTGAAGCTTTTGGAAGTGGGAGTGTACCTGGAGCACTTTAAAGTCAGTTATCTCACCTCACCGCTCTGCTTATTTTGCACAGTGCGTGGCATTAAGTCTCTCAATGGCAACAAAGATATTATGTGCTATGACTTGCTTTGGTTCCTGAAAGCAGGGATTAAAGTGAGCCAGTTCAACCTGCATACCAAGGCTAGAAAGGGGAAGGGGAAAAAAGACATCGCCTCTCCCTCATCACTATAAACATTCATGCAAAGGGTGACGTTATTCTGAATACTTTTATGGAGTCTAAAACACAGAAGTTTTTTTGTAATAGCAAAAATGTAGGTGCAAATGTGTCTTTAAGACTGAGGATACACATCTCTAAGGATTTTATTTATTTTGGTCATAAAAACTGATCTTTCCTTGATATTAAATTTGGCCTTGAGGGTCGTGTTTTGCCCTTGACTGTCTGCATACCACTCCATTAACGTCTGTGGGTGTATCACATGCGTTCCCTTGAGGAGTCTGTAGCCAAGACTGATTGATTTTTTTTTAAAGGCTATTTATAATTTATCTAAATTTTTTCCTTGTTATAAATGGATTCTCACTACTAAATAAATTGTAGTATTATCTTTCACCTCTGTTCTGGATATAGTTAATAATGTAGATAGAGAGGATGTGATTGTCATAAAAAAGAATTAGAAACACATCTTTCAGTAAATTTCCTCTGGAAAGTTATCCCTTTAGTACTACCCCATATGATTACTAGATGATGATGATGATGATTATTATTACCAGTATTATTTTCCCTTGAACTCTGTGTTGCAAATCGAGGAAGGGCAAATGAGAAGAAATGGCCAATCTACATGGTTACCTTTCTGAAAATTATATCTCTGACTCAACCATTGCTTCTCCTGTCCAGAGGGTCTGGCTTTCACAGATCAGCCTCACCTTCACACCCAGAATACCTCAATCCTGTGACAACCCTTAACTTTTATTATCAGGAATAACAACACTGCTTTTAAGTGAAGTCAGATCCATGAGGTTCACATGACAAGTACAATTGCAATGGAAAACACTCAAATTCTTGTAGGTCCTTCTTCAAGTTTGCAAGGCTCGTCTGTCCTTTCTAGCCTTATGGGTTTACTAAAAATTACTGGTTTTCCCCACAAAGCTGGCCTACATCCTCAGACTGTCACAGCTAAAATATGTTACTTTTTCTTCATGGATTTCAACAAATTTAACACAGTTGGAGACATCAATCTCCTGCCTTGCCCAAGGTCCTTCACCAGGCAGGCGTATGCTTGGAACAAAGTCGGGTTTTATGGGAGATAATTCAGATTTTAATTCAATTTCCTTGTTGCTCTGTGCAGATCCCTGGAGCTCCAGGGGCTTTGGCTGGGTGTCAAGTTAATACAGTCACCCACTTTATCACATCCAGGCAGGCTGCTGACTGGGAAGCTTCTGTCTTCTGCTGTGGTGCTCAAGTGCTCTTCTGCCAAGGGAGGTCATTTAAGAAAGTAGATGCTTCGCCTTGTGAAGGCTGCTTGAGCAGCCTGGCTGGCATGGCAGTGTGGCCTCTGGAAGGGAGAGAGACAGTTTAAATTGCTCTAGGGAGCAAAAGATGTTACACATTAAAGTGAAGCAGAATTACTTTCCGACATATCTGTGGTATGATAATAATTGTATGCAAGAAGTAGGAAAATTTTGGGTTTTTTTTTCCTAGTAGTGTCAGAGGAAACTGCTTGGCAAATACTCCTGGTCTCTTTACTTGCCATGCAATTTGCCTTTCAGAGCTGAAACTCAGAATGTCAGAAGAGCAAAACTGTACCTCCACAGCGCCCCGAAGAAACGAGCACTGTGAAAGCAGTGGGAGCTCTAAAGAGGTTGGCACACAGGAGGCCACAAGCATGGAGCCAGCTCCCTCCGTGGAGGACACCATGGACAGTGTGTTGAGACGACTGAAGGAGAAAAGGCAACACTTCAACCTTCCCGAGACTATTAAGGTATTTAAGTAGCTCGGCTGCTCCCTCAGACCTCTCACCTGAGGCAGGTCCTGGTGTGTGCTGGGGTGTGCACATCCTCTGGCTGCTGGCACTGCAGTGCATTTTCTCTCTAGTGAGGTGGGAGCTCTAGTGCAGTTTCCTGAAGTGGCTGTTCTGAGAAGAGTTGCTCAGGTGCAGAAGGTTTTTCAAGCAGTGCTAAGCATTTTTTTGCACATGTGAAACTGTTTGCCAGGCACTGCTGGAACCTGCTGACTTGAGGCTGTGTGCCCAGAACTGCATATCCTGGGGTACTGAAGATGGTGGCAGCATAAGCACCTTGAGTCCACAGAAACTGTGTGACTAAAAACATTCCTGAAGGTATTTTGATGATAGAGGTCATCCTCATCCTCAGCTGAGAAATGCTAAAGGCTCTGCACAGACAGTAGCATGCACTGATGTGACAGGGACAGCACAACCACCCAGGCTGCTTTGCTCTCCTGACCTCGGAAGTTTGTGCTGATCCTGCATTGCCCTTCCATGCTCCCAGTTGCTCTTCTGAATGTAGGAGCAATATTCCATGAAACATTGCTTGGCTGGGCAATTAGTTTTTGTTTTAAAACTAGTACATAGATTAAAATTTAGCTGTGCCTTCACATTCCTGGCACACTGTAGGGTTCTCTAAAACAATACATACCACCCAAACCCCCACTTTTCAGGGGAGCTGTTTTTGCTCTCAGATGATGTTGCTGTCCTGAGGCTATTACAGCCAAGCAAGACAATAAATTCTGCCCTCAGAAGCACCTAAAATCCAAATGCTGACAGTAACATTTAGACTTTGGCTGGTGAATGAAAAAGAGGAAGGGGTGAGGGGGTGAAGAATTAAATGCTAAACTATGTGAGAACTAAGAACTTATTCTGAGTGGATTTCAGAGCATACCCAGCAGAGACAATTTTTAATTTTTGTTTTGTTTCTGTTCTTTGTTCTTATAACATAACAATGCCATACTTCTCAGATCTTGAGCTCTGCATACATGACTGATCTTTTAATTGTTTCTTTCTATATGTTGCTTTTTAATAAAGAAAAATGAAATGGAAAAAGAGTTTCATAATCAGAAAACAAAAAAAGGCAACAAAATTGTGCTGTTCTGTATATAGTTCTAAAATCCCAACAGTGCAGACTGTAGGATGATATTTTTAGTCACTATTTTTTTTTATTAGTGGCTAAATTTTTTTTTTTATTAGCGAGATCAGATGACACCAAAACAGATGTCTGTGAGGAAATCCTGTCCAAAAAACTTTCTTATAAAAGTAAGATGGGAGTGGGTATCTCTCCCACTCATTTTTCAATTTTTTTGGACTTCTGATTTTCCAGGAGAACCTCCTAAATCTGTGAGATAGCAATGCTGACTTGAAATGTTCTGACAGACAATGAAGTAATGTAAATTAAATGTTTACACATGACAATACTCATTTTCTTCTTGTTTTCTTGTGGAGAGAACTTGTGCTGTGAAAACCATCTGTTAACAAAGGTGCTTGGAAATATTTGTCCAAAACTGCTGGGGAACAGAGGCTTGAGCAGGAATAACACAAAATCAAATTGATCTATTTCAAAATGATATGTTTTAGTAGCTCCCTAAGCATAACACTAAAAAAGATTGGATTTTGATTATGAGTCATCCTGGACTTTTGGGGGGAGAATGAAGTTTGTGGCACTGATGATGTGAAATGAATCAAGGATATCTGTGGTAACAGAAAAGATCAAAGGCTTCATTTCAGCTACAAACAATTTTGCTGTTACTGTAGATATATTTTATGTGCAACATTTTGTTTTCTATATAACATTTAGATCCTGCACTAGAATCTGAGCTAGATTAATAGTAAGCTAAATAGCAGCTAAATGCTTCTTTTTTGATATTTAGCTATTTTGGGCAAAGAGAGCATTTCCATAACAGCCTGCCAAGCTCCCTCCTGAAGTTCACTGTGGAAAGCCTCCAAAGCCCTGCTGAAACACAAATGAGAGATTGTGTGTCCTTAGAAAGGTGCAGAGTAAAATCCCAGTATGTCTAAAGAGAACAGACCATCAGATCTGAATAGGAAAGGGCAGAATGTGGTTTCCACAACAAAACACCCCTCTTGCAAACAAGCCTGAGTAAAGTAATTGAATGAGGAGGAGTAGAGAAAATTGGGGCTGGCCTGTGAATGGCTCAGTAACCCACAAAGGTGTGGCCACCTGTTCCTATTTGTGTCATGAGCTCCTTGTGCAGGGAGATGCTGATTTATGTAATGGCTCACCTTGGGTTTAGGTACAAGGCTTTAGGAAAAAATAAGATTAAGATCATGAATGTAGGAGTTCAGGATACAAAAGGCAAATAAACACACTTTGAATCATATTACTCAAAAAGGTGCACCAAATACTCCAAAACCAAATCCAAGACCCAACTACCAGCTTTGAATGCAATCTGAGTGTTGGGTGGCTGGGGCTGAGTGCTGCCACCGTGCCCTGGGGGAGCAGCAGCTCTGTGGTGCTCAGCTCTGGCTCTCCAGCCTTTCCCAGCAGGGAAAGCTTGGAGCTGGCCTGACCTCGGCTGACGGGAACTGGCACTGCTCTATGGAGGTGTCATGTCACTCGTTGCCTTTCTTTAAACTTTTTCTTTCTAACTTTGTGTTAAATGCTGCTTTGTAATGAGCCACCACACATCCCCTAGTGGCAGACTAAGGCCCTGGGAACCTGACTGTGTGCCTTCGTGGAAACAAAGCACTGCCTTTGACAGGGTCCAGACAGGCCCAGCTCTCACTGGACTGTGTCCTTCTGTTCACAGAGTTTGTATTTTCTGCCTGGAAAAACAACAGTGAGCTCGAAGGCATAGAACAGACTAGTAAGGAAGATAACTGTATACAGCATTTTGTGTGCCTCTGTTCCAAGTGATGAAAACCAAACTACTACCTTATCTTTAGGTGAACTCCCCTTTTCTTTATATGTCACAAACAACTTTTGCCTTCTGTTTGAATGTTTGCAGCCTGTCCCCCAAGGCTTCTCTCAGACTGGTTCCCTTTATGTATCTGTCTTCTCATCACTGACCCACTTCAGTTCATCTCCTCCTTGGCTAGGAAGCCGTGTTTCTATTTCATTAGCACTGAATCTCCTGCTGCTGTGTGTAGCCTACAGTCCTAAGATGTCTCAGACAATTCTGTAGTTTGTGACTCCAGCTGCCTTCTCTGATTTTGAAATTATCAGCTATTTCAAACGTAGCTGAATACTGACCTGTCTTGAGATTGCTAATAAAATGAGCTAATGAAAGAGGCTCAAATGCTAAGCCCTGTTGAGATGGTTTCTCTTGTGTAAAATCAATATTAATGATCACCCCATTCTTCCCAACCATTCAGCTGCTCCAGGCTTAATAGTTTTTGAAAGAATTAACCTTGTATTAATTGCAGAACTAGCAATAAATAAACAAATTAGCTGTTTTATAATACTCCTGCATTCTATTTAGCAGCTCATCTCTTAACATGAATGACAGACGATTTTACAGTGATTAACTCATGCAGACCTTTAAGGAAAATGTGATTAGCAGTTCTGATTAGTGGCTCTGCACCGTTTTTGCATTTGAGCATCAAACAAAAGAGGTTTTGTTCCTGTTGAAGCTAATAGCAAAGGTGCTCTAATATTAGAAGGGTGTCACTTCTTCAAGGCTCGATATATTTTACAAAAGTAGGGTCTAATTAGTAAAAGCATTTCTCCAAGTTGTCACTAAACCCCCCTCACCATCAGCTTTCTGCAGAAAGGTCCCCAGTGTGTGTGTGTGCCCCCAGCTCCATGGTTCCTTACATTACTTCATCTCCCCCACCCCTCTGAACACTTGGCCCTAATTCAGGCAGCTCTGATGACCTGGCAGAGACTGTGGGAAATGCCATTGGCTTCGTGTGCTCCTTGCTGCTCTGGCCCAGGTGAAATCATGCAAGTGTCAGGAGCAGATCTTGTTGGGGAAAGGGAGGAGACAAACACCTGTTACATTGTGTGCTCCCCACAGCCAATACCTGTACAAATACTGATTATTCACCAACACTGAGAAATCAATGTTCTTTTGGTACCAGTAATGCATATTGCAGTTTTTGAACAGAAATAAGGTGTTTACCATAAACGGGTTGGGTTTGTATTGCTGAAGCTTTCTGTTCTATATCCCTTACCAGCCAAGGCAAATCTATTTCTCTTTCTTGATGAATAATTAAAAAGTTGAGGAATGTCCTCTGTATTTTTTCAAGTTTCTGAGTATTTTATCTAGAATGGTGGTTGTTCTCATTTTTTCCAACTAAACATACTTATATATAAGTCATGTCATTTTGGACTTTTTCATTGCTAAGTTAATGCCAAGTCCCCATTGACCTCAGTGCAGACAGAAATAGAATTCATTATTAATGTTTATCTGGGAAGAAGAGATTATTAAACAGATATGTACCTGTACCCTTGTCATGAAATCCTGACTCAGTCTTATAAATAACTTTTTTAAATAGGATATGACAAAAAAGCAAATGGCTTTGGAAAAAAATCAATCTTCAGAAATGTCTACTATATTTTGAGAGTATTCATGGACAACCTGTAAGTATGCCATGGAAAGATAGGTAAATTAAAAATCATCTAACTTCTTTAACCAATATTTTTGGACTGGTATATTAAATAGATTTAGATGAATTTTACACAATTAACATAATTTTAGTTATTTCAAACTAATTTTCAGGTATAAATACTGATGATACTGATGAATTTGGTTTACATGTTAGAAATTAAAGTAAAATAAAAGGTGGCTCTGTATTTCTCTTCATGATTGGAAAATTCAGGATTTGATGATTAGGTTGGAACATTACATATTCACAGCAGATTTGGCTCTGCTATCATGTATGACAAGAATGCTTATCAGCTGAGGAAGGTTTTATATAAGGCACCATCAGAGACATGAACTACAAAATCACATGACCTGCCTCATGTGTTTGCCTTTACTACACAGCAGGACTTAAACTCCTAATTAAAATCCTTTCAAGGAACTTCATTGCTGAATCTAGGTGAAAACCCAAAAAATGCCTTAATTGGTGAGATGATGATTTGAAAATTTGTCTACACAGCTGAGGAATGTATTTTTTATATCAGTGTTTGTATTCTTGTGACTGTCTCTGCTTCTGGCTAGTAGTTGTTGTGGTGGAGGAAAAGAGAACTGAACCAGTATTTGCCCAAAAATATGTCAGCTGTTAAAATTATGATCTGATTCTGACCTCATTTTTGTTCATCATTTTTGGCCTTGGAAAGAGAGCTGAGGGATGGAGTGAGTATGCAAGAAGGACATGAAGAAATGATATTTCCTAAGAAGGAAAACAAAAAAGAAATTATTATTGCTATGTCGAGGTAAGAGACCTGATTCAGATACAGAATAGATATACAGGGCACCTGTATAGCACAGGGTTCAGAGAGGGTGTTTCTTCTCAGGGCTGAAGCAGGTCTGTAACAGCAGCCTTGAAACACAGAGGAGTGTGCTGGGGCTGATGTTTGCCCTGCTGGTGTCTGCTATGGCTCAGCACCATCTTTATCCAGACTTACCTGAACAAGGTCAGACAGAGAAGCCACTGACCAGATTTAAAGCAAGAAATGCTCTATTCTGGCCTGTTGGGCATTCCCTGGAGCCCTTATGTGTAGTAGTTAAATGGAACATGATGCCTGGGGAAGAGGAGTGGCCTGGCTGGGACAGGCAGTGAAGTGTGACTCTAGAAATGGTCCCTAAGCACTCCATCAGCCAGATGTGTGCAACACCCTGGGTTTGTCTACTGTCCCCCTTGCTCCTGCTCACCAGGCATTTATCTGTCTGAGCAGCTCTGGACTATTGTCTGTGCCATCAGCCAGTCTGTGTCTATTCAGACCTGCCATGTGTTCACTCATCTGAGCAGGTGCACCTGGGCCTCTCTGCAGTGCCAAAAATCAGTGAAATTACACCCAGTGAGTGCTCATAGGTGTGGGAGCTGATGAGCAGAGGCTGATGGTGCACTAGTGTGCGCATGACCCTGTTTGGACATTTTATCACCAAGGAAAATGTTACTTTGGGGATGTGTGTGTGTGTTGGGATGGTGTGGTTGGTTGGTTGAGAGGGGTTTTGTTCCGTTTTTGGTTTTTTCCCTTGTGGAATTTGCTTTTTTTTTTTTTCCTTAATGCAGTAGGTCAATCTAGCACACAGCTAGTTTCCCTAAGATGTATTTTTGTATTTGTGAACATCTGTGACTGGATCAGGCTCTTAACACCTGATTTAAAATCATACTCTCTTCCAAATCCATGCTCTGAGTGCCCATGAAAGACCAAGAACAAAGCAAACGAGCAGAAGGTAAATCCCGAGGGTGGAAGGCAGCTCTGGTGAGGGATGCATGCAGCAATCCTGCACGGAGCCAGCCCCGTGTGCAGCTGCAGAGCTGTGCTCTCGGCACTCTCCAGCCCACTGGGCCCACGAGTGTATTGGCCCAGGCAGGCTGTGGCATTCCTGCTGCTGTCATCACAGCTAAGGAGGTGAGCTGCCAATGCGAGGCACAGCAGCAGCACATCTGAACTCCCACTGCTCCAGCAGCAGCCTCAGGGAGAATAATCTACCCTCTGCCTGGGCAGCGTGGTTCAAGAAAGTGAGGAAACCACATTGGGAACTCTCCATGAGAAAACAGATTATCATTTTCCTTTTTAGAAATTGTATGGATTAAATTACAGTTCCCATGGAATATCTATGGAAGCAAAATACACATCTGCTCATACTCTTCTAATACCTTTCTCAGCTTTACAGGAGAAAAGAAGAACGTTTTAAATTTACTTTTTATTTTTAATTTTTGAGGGCTATGTTTTGTTATGATTTCTCTTTAGGTAACAAAGCAAGAAAAGAGTCTCATGAAACCCCTTTACGACAGATACAGAATTATCAAGAAACTTCTTGCCACTCCATCTTTGATCACAACAATTGTAAGTTGGAAAGAATTCACCCATTGTCAAGGAAACATACAAATGTTTGATTTGTACCTGTATATCCATTTGGGAGCAATATACTGAGATCCAAAAATCCTGCTCATTGGCTAACACAGGGTGTTGATACTTCAAATAGAGCAAATACTCTGTAAAATTCGACTTCTATGCATGCCAGAGGTTCCAATGTACAGCAGCAGCTTCTGAGGCAAGAACTTCAGTGGGCTGGGTAAGATGTCAAAGGCTGGCATTAGTTTTCCATTGTGGAAAACATCTGCAACATGGAAGGAAATCTCTCTCTTTCTACAAAGGACTCTGCTGTCACTATATCTAACTTCTCTCTCTTATCAACAATGATCATGTAGCACATAAATGCAATTTGCAGTACTTTAATAATATATTGGTGTAATGGAATAGTACTGGTCTCATAATCAGTGAAGACAGTGAAATCTGTCTACTTGGAATTAGCATGTCTACCAAAAATACTAATCTAATAGTAGTTGGGGCTAGGTTGATTTTATACAATTATTATTGCTGTGTTGGATGACAGTGTAACTTTGCATTACTTTGGAAAATACCAGTGCAAAGCTTTGTACACCTGCACATAGGTATTTCACTGAAAAATTTCACTGCAATTGCCCCTAGTGTTACTCGTTAGGAGCCTTGCCCTATGGAGTTTTTATGTTTAAACCTTAGTTTCAATAGCTCAACTTTTTTTCTGAAGATGGAGGAATGTGAGCAAGACACCAATATCAGTGTATTTTAGTAGTTAACACTAGTGGCTATAAAATTGTGGAATCTCTCCCTCCAACTCTTTTTACAGTAAGAGCATCTGGATATAATATACACACAGGAAATGGTATGTAAGGAGGAGTACAGGTTACAGACAGACTGCACTGCTTACATAAATACAGAATGTTAGTTAAATCTTTGCTACATATCAGGGCTTTTGGGCAGACAGAAATAAGTTGCTGGCTGGAGATACTCGGGAGCAGGGCTAGCTTCTATCCTTTCTACTCCTGGAGGGCAATACACAGTAACCCAGTGACCCCAGGAGTGCTTTCATGAACAGCCTCAAGTAGACCTGGTAAACCTTTCAATATGCATAATCTGTTTCAATGAATGCATCCAGGCAGTCAGATGCTAATTCTTTATGTTGGCATCTTATTAATTCGTAATTTAAACGATTAATTGAATAATGTTTTGCATTTCCCAAGCAGGAGGAGGAAGACTCAGATGAGGACCATTCTCAAAGCAGCCACGAGTTATCGTCTGGTCCAATGTCTTGCTTCCCTGTGGAAGAGCACCTGTGTTACTCTCAGGAGGAGAGTGAGCCTGCACATATTTCACCTCTGGATGAAAAGAAAGTTTACAGGCAGACAGCCTTGTCTATGTCCAATTTACATGAGGCAACAATGTAAGTTCTCTCTTTTTTTTCCTCTAAATGTTTTAAAACATTTCACATGGACTTTGTAAGTGAAATATAAGCCATATCTGTTGCATAGGAATATTGTGTACCAAAGGAGTGATTCAGTGTTTTCTTACGGGAGAGAGGAGGGAGAGGAGATTCATTGTTTGGGCAGCATACCTGTGGTTTGAGCTGTTTATTCAAACAACTTTGTGCCAGCTCCAGGAAGAGAAAGGTAACTTGTTGAAGACTGTGCCTTCCAGGAACAGATATGTTTTCATAGCTTAGGGGATTCTGTTGTGTTTTGATTGGGAGGTCTTAGAACCATAAATGGAGCTAACTAGAGTCTAACACAATTGAGAGTAAATAAAAATTACTTCGATTTCTATGTAAGTCAGCTATGTGTGCAATAATTCGCTCATAAACACTGGGAAGGTATGCAAAAAAAAAAAAAAAATTACCAGGAGCAAACGTCAGAACAGAATTCTTTCTCTCCTTAAAACCCCTTTTCTCTGAACACTAGCTAAAACATGGCCTCCAAAAATGATGCTCCCGGGTACCACTAGCCTTTCCACTGCATCACAGTAATGACTGGGAACAGCTGCAAGCAGGAGCAGGGCTTGGATGTTGACTTTAATTCAGTTACAGCATTTCCTCCTGTGAGATGCTGAGTCCTGTCAACTCCATTAATTCCACAGGGAATTAAGGCCACTAGCAAGACTCAGTCCTGAATGCTTCTCCTCCCCTGTCGAGCAGAGTCTCTACCTTCATTTTATTAGAAGGATTGGAATACCAGCGAAAGGGAAGGAGCACAACTGCGTATGGAGTGTGGTGGAATGTCTCAGGGCTCTGGTCAATGCCTGCCATGGCCCCAGAGCAGAAACTCTTTGCTACCTGAATCCAGGGCTTTTACAACCCTTCCGAGAACAGGGGAGCTTCATGTGCTTGTCTCTGTTTCACAGGCCTGTTCTGCTCGAACATCTCAGAGAAACAAGAGCTGATAAGAAGAGACTTCGCAAGGCTCTTCGAGAGTTTGAGGAGCAATTCTACAAACAGACAGGAAGGTAACTTAGCAGCTCAGCAGAGCCTTCTCTTATCCCCTCTGGGTCCTGGGCAGGGGTGTTTGTCTCTGCAAGAGTGAGGAGGCCAAAGGGGCTGCACTTAAGGGCTGGAAAATGCCCTGGAGTTGTCTGGTCTCTGGAGATGTCCATCTATCTCCCTGATAGTCCCTTCAGAATGGGGTCATCCAGGAGGAAAGCCTGGATTTAGGGATGTTCCAGGACACGTCTGCAGTGGGTATAAACCCCACCTCAGCACAGGATAGTCCCTGAGCTGAAGGGAGGCTGCTAAAAGACTCTCTGAGGATGTCAGTCTGCAGGGAATGCATGTGGCATTTTAAAGCCAGATTTTAAAACCAGAAGTCACGATTTCTTTTACCCACAATAAATAATGGCCATTTTTCAGTCTGTTTGTCCTCCTCTTCATTTAGCAAACCTTTTTGTTGAAAACCATGGAGGATATGGACACTGATAACAGTGGTAACTCAACAGGTTTCAAAGCACTGTTATGACTTCTTTGCATATTTGAGAACCAAGTAGTTCCACAGCTGTCAAGAAAGTTGTCTGGTATATGAAAATTCAGTATTTTAAATATTATTTAATTTCTGTGTTTTAGAGCTTTTTGGTCCTGTTCAATTATCTTTATTCATTTAAAGTCAGTAAAAAAAATTCCAGTCCTCATCAGCTGTTGCAGAATTAATTTTTAAGACTGTTTATCTTCTTACTCATAGAAAGTGATGGTGCTTTTATTTGCCTTTCATAGGAGTCCTCAGAAAGAAGACCGAGTGCCAATGGCTGAGGAATACTCTGAATACAAGCACACAAAAGCCAAAATCAGGCTCCTGGAGGTTCTCATCAGTAAGCATGATATTTCCAAAACGATTTGAAGTGAATGCAATGCTGTGATATTGTTCTCTAGGGAAAAAAAATCCAA
The DNA here is from genome assembly GCA_013396875.1 of Vireo altiloquus. Taxonomy (NCBI): domain Eukaryota; kingdom Metazoa; phylum Chordata; class Aves; order Passeriformes; family Vireonidae; genus Vireo; species Vireo altiloquus. The sequence continues at coordinate 170,611 of VZRF01008258.1, read as the reverse complement.
GCAAACAAACAAGCAATGAAAAAGAGAAAGTAATTTTACAGGTCTTGGTCTGCTGCACAATTATTTGACACACTGAGATTTTTGATGCACTTTACCAATTATAATAGCTGGGATGAGAGAGGACAGCAATATGCAAGAATATTAAGCACGGGTGAGTGGACTATAGAATATATTTTTCCTTTTGAAAAAGCTTTGAAGTGCACTGTGAGAATGTTAAGAAATTAAAAGGACACTGAAGTAATGTAGATTCTCAGTCTGACCTGCTCCAAAAGTGTGAGGAAATGCTCTGCAGGTTTCTAGTACACCTTAGTACATGATAATGTGCCACACGTTTGTTTCCAGAATTAACATGCACTATAATTAATTAGTAATGTTGCCTCCTAAGGTGCTGATTCACTAGGTGAAAATAAATGAATTAAAGTGAGTGAAGGAAAAACCTGGAACCTACTCTAGCTTTCAAGACAGAGTTGCTATTCAGTTCCAGTGGCTTCAAAAGAAAGTGCATAGGAAGAACCAGTGCCAGGGCTGGGAGTAGAGCAGAGTGATGCTGCTTGTGCAGAAAAAGGCCAGAACATGACTGCCTCATGCAACTCTTGGTGTTTTAGAAATGAGAGAAAGTGCTTGGCAAAATGAAATAGCTGCAGGTTGCTGAGAAGAGAGAGAACAGATGTACTGGCTGCTGTCCTTTTCACTCGTTCACAGGACCTGGCTCACAGAATTTAAAAGTCAGTAAATAGATCAACTACATGCTAGTTTTGATTTCTCTATTAACCTTTGCACTTTGGTTTGCCTGACGCTATAACATTCGCTTCTCTAACTACCAAAGCTCGTTTAGACGCATGCACTTTGTAAAATGTTGAAGTACTTCTTGTGTTATAAATTGCCACATATATATATATAAACAGGACTAGATTACTGCATTATGCTAAGATATTTTGGATAGATGAAGTACATGGTATATAAGTGAGTGTCACGGTTATCTGATGAGGACTGCTAGACTTCTTGTTTACTGAAAATAAGGTTATAAAAAGTTATTTTTGCATTGGGATTATGCATCTTTCTTAACTTTCAGAGCACCACACTTCATAATATTAAGGCGAATTGTCACTGTTTGTGATAGGCAGTTGGTGTGAAAAGTGGACTAGTAACAGAAAGATTATCAGCAGGTTTTGTACTAGAGATGAAAAGCAGGAATTCTGGGACATACCTAGCCCAGACAGAAAGGAGGGAAGAATTACTAAGGGGAAAAGAAAAGGGGACTGGAAGCAGCTGGATCATGTTTAGTGTTTTGCTCTACCTGTCATTTTGTATTGACCACATAGTATAAGCAATCTGTTTTCTATCTTGGTAAGAAGATTTTGATTTTATAAAGCCTATTATGTACCAACCACGTTTGTATTTATCTAGTATGTAACGGCATGATTTGGAAGATGTACACATCTTCAAGTAGTTTGGAGGAAAAAATATGAACACTAAAAAAGGAATTTTTTATTTTGCAGCCGTTTGTTGTTTCAGTGTACTGACTTAATAATTTATAACTTAACTTTTATGAATCAGAAATGGTCTTCATAAATCTGTTTTAATTAAAGTCATCTAGAGCAACAGGAACAGATACAGAGCTATTTGAAGTTTACAAACTACATCTTTGATAAGGGAAAATGATTTAATGACATATGTATACAATTGATATTAAAATGTAATCTATATATTCTATATGATTGTATAATATTTTATACAACGGTACAAATAAAATATTTTTCTATTATATTTATTATGTCAAGACACAGTTTCTGTTTTCAGTTAGCTAATATAAATAACATAAATAACACTGTCAAACAACACGTTGGAAGTGCTGACGTTTCTAGGCTCTGAAATTCAAATCATGCTGCAATTACAACCTTTCATGCTGTTCAGTTATCCCGGTACTTGTTCAGTAGTTAAAATGAATGCATATTTAAACACCATTTATAAGCCGTTATTTTTAATTTTGCTAAAGCAGTTTATATAGGATTTTGTTATGTTTGGCAAGAAACAGAAAACAATTTTTGCAGCATCTAGGTATAAATGGTTGCCAGAAAGAAATCCAGGCCTTCTAATCATTTAAAGCATCAGGGGAACAGAAGGGAAAGAGGGAGAGAAGAAATACTAAGAAGGCTATTGGAGATTTTGAAGACTGGTGGTTGCTTTTGGTGACAGCGGCATGTGCATGCTTCTGACAGAACCGTCTGACTATGGAAATGGGCAACAGAGGTTTGAAGGCTCCTAAGGAACGAGGGAAGTTTTAACGTCCAACACTGATATTGCAGGTCTTGCAGCTGGGATCTTTCTTTGCATTTGCAGTAGACAAGCTCATTAGTTGGTGACCAGTAATTTCCGCAACTGTGCCGAGGGAGAGATCCACAGGATCAGTGTAAATTACTTCCAAAATAACATCCTGGGCATGATGGTAAACCATGACCCCATCTTCTTCATCGCAGGTCAGAAATTTGTTATCTTTTATATTTAGCTGAGGAAGGCGCTGCTTACAGAACTCGTCTCCCGGTGACCCCACGGGGGCGATCACGAGGATGACATAGTGGTAGGCTGTGTACATGCAGTAGAAGTCTCCAAAGTACAAGTTAGTGTTTGGGTTGAAGAGTTTTTCAGCTGCAATCTCATACCTGTATCTTCCATAGGGTGAATCTTGGGGTGGCTTCCCAGTATTAAACTCAGTGTTGCAGCTAAAGAAGATGCCTTCCAGCTTCCCACTGATCGGAGAGCCATGGCTGCCACTGTTATCCTTAACAGAGGGCTGCATAGCATTCCCATGATGCTCTCTACAAATGAAGGATGGGTATTGTTTATTTTGTACCACAAGGTAAAGAAAAAGTGGAAAGTTAGGACGTTATGCTGTTTGGAAACAGGACTGGAGGGACACAAAGGAAAACCATTAGAATGAAATCTGTGGTTAGTGTCATGGTCTTAGGACCAAGAAAATCAAGTGACATCAGACTTGGGAAGAGCTAGAATAACTCCTGCTCAAGGGGAAAATCTGCTTTTCCAGGCTGCCTTCTCTGTCAGCTGTCTGGATATTACATGCAGGCAAAAAAAAGCACAAACAAAAAAGCCCCCAAACCACAAATATCTTTAATTAGCTGATTCGTTCAGTCTTACATTACATTTCTAACAATAAACACATGTTGAATATTGCAAGTCAGTCCCCATATGCTGAATATACTGTTTGTTAATATGTATTTTTAGCATAGGCAGTATATAGCTCATGTTGAAAACTGCCAGTGAAAGTTATTTCTGAAGGATGCTTTTCAGAGAAGTTATAGGAAGGAATGTACTGTCTGCCACAGCCTTTTTTCTCCCCAGATGATCATTTCAAGTCTAATTGGTCTACTGCTGACTTCAGTCAGAGCAGAGCTGGGCACAGAGAATTGGGCAGTTTGGTTAGTTTCCACTTTGGTTGGTATCCAGCTTCTGCAGTCACTAATCCTAAGGGGAACAAAAGACTATTTTTTTTTTCCCCCCAAACTTAGTTCTATTTCATTCTAGTGAGAAGAAATGTACAATGCATGACTGAATTTTTAAAACCCCAAATCCCAAATTGCACTCAGCAATATTAGGCTGCTAAATTTAGGAGAACACTTCAAAACACCCCATCTAATCCCCCTTAGCACCTGAGATTCTATGTATAGCAGGGTATTCTCCAGGATTTGTGCCCCACACATCTCTGGAAGTGCCCCAGTGGCTGCTTTGGCTCTCTCTGCACCTGCAACCACCTGATACCTGAAAGGCAACCATACCTTTTGTAAGTCCTGTAAAACACCATATTTGCCAGGCACCCTTAGAACAATGCCTTTACACTCACTGACATGACAGACTAAAAAGGCATAAGGCTGTGGGGCTGGAGATTCTTATACCCTCTTCCTGCTCTGCTTTTACTGTTTCTTCCTTTTTTTCTTTCTTTCAGGAGAGGGGAAACTAGCCAAGAAAGGCTGTTCTCTCTCTGCTTTTAACTTGCACCGGGTCCACGTAAAATGGTGCTGTGTGGAAGAAAGTTTTACTTGGTTAAAGTGGGAGGTAGCAGTCAAAGCAAACAAACTCAGTGTATACATACAAAACAGCTCTAAATCAACTCACTAATATCTCCAACTGTGATTATTTTTTTCATTATTTGTAATCTCCTCAGAAGCACATCTTTATTTTACTCTAAGATATATTTCAAAAGTTTTCTGGGCCATTCAAATATTACCTAGTTATTGGCTCAAGCCCCGTTTCATATGATACTGATTGGAGTGGGGCTATAATTAGTATTTTATGACTGAAGAGATTACTGGGGAGAGAAAAAAGAAAAAACAAAAAAGGAAAAAAAAAGTTGGATGAGTTTAAATAACCACCTGAAATCTCTGCAACCTGAAAATCAGGCTTCATTCTAAGAAAGTCAGTTCCATTTCTGTGGCAAGATACTGACATCCAGTGGCCAATTAGGCTAATTATAGGTCGCCCTTTCGGGGGATCTGAGCTGCTTTGTGGCACTCCCAGCTCAGGTAAGCTGCGGTGACATGAACACTCTTTCTGAGCTCACACCTCAAACCCTCCATTTAGGGGCTGCTGCTTTAGCTCTTTAGCTGTCTGCATGCCAATGCTACCAGAGCTATTTCAGGCTGTGTACTAGTGATGACACCACAGAGGCCACTGGCAGACACGGAATGACAAGGAATTTTCCCTAATAGGAAGCACGTGGCTAGGGTTTTTAACATAACATGCAGAAGGGTGTTTTGTGGAAGGATTAGCCCTTGTGACTGTATCAGCCTATTTCCAATCAAAAGAGGTGACCACCAGCCAGTTACTGGTATTGTAGCTTCCCACTGACCTGGTAAAACACAGCTTTTTGTCTCCAGCTCACTGAAACAAACTCATCTCTATTGGTGTCAAACCAAGAAAGAACTTAACAGGAAGAAGGGAAAAGATACAGTGCAATCAATCAGAGTCACATTTGGCAGAACAAGGCCAAACCCACAGCTATAAATGCTCCTCAGTGGCAATTTTCAACACTAATGAACACAAAGGCAGATGCTCTATGATTATATAGCTGAAAACAAAGCAACATGAGAATCAGAACAGCACAGCCATTTCCCTTCTGTCCAGGATGGCAGCAGTGGTTAATGAGGTCCTCAAAGAGCCTCAACAACTGCAATTCATTCTCTACTTCCACTAAGTTTTGCAGCTTTGTCACTACATGCAATAAAATAGTCCTTCCAAAACACAGAAGGGTAAGAGCAAGCCCCTGCTCTGCAATATACTTTTGGAATAAATCAGATACCCATGAGTACAAAGTGGGAATGTTTTCAAGGGTGGTGGAGTCTGTTCTTTGAAGCTGGATTGCCTGGAGTAGTTTTAAAACCTTTCCATTCTAGGCAGGTACTAGTGTGACACTCACATAAAACTGAAATTATGTGGCCCAGCAGGAGCCTCATCTCCTGATGAATATTAAAGAAGCATAGTCAGTGCTGCAGCCTTCCAACACACTGCTTACCTCTCATCCATGTTCTCCTAACAGTGGAAGGTTACCCTCTGTGGCTGCTCCTGCTCACTCAGCACATGAGCTTTGACTCCTTCTGTCAAAAGTCTGCTTTTCTCTTGTACTGGTGCTTCTGGCCGTGTGTGGGAGGGCACACTGGGTCTCCAACAGGAACCTACCTTTAGCTATCCTGTTTTTTCATTCCAACTGAAGCATGGTGTTGTTAACACTGTCTAAACATGCCCTCTCCCTCCCCACATGATCTATAAATTACCATTCAGATTGCAGAGTCTATATGATTGCATTTGGGCATGGAAATGGGATGGTTGTACGTGGAGAGCAAATATTTGAGATGGAACTTTACATGCAGGCAAATGCCTGTACACACCATTGTACACTCCTGCTCTCACCTCACTCTTAATTTCTCAGTACAATAGAAATACTTGTCTACTAAACTCTCCATTATGATTATAGACACTTTAATCAGCCTGGAGGCCCTATGACTACCTCAGTTTCTGCTTCAAAACACAGACTTTTATTACCTAATAGAAGTGCTGAGTTAAGGTGAAAGAAATGAGTTGTATTTTATTCTTTGCCTTCTGAAAGGGCTATAAAGCATACAGATATGCTTTAGCACAGCTGTCTCCATTTACCTATTTTCATTACTCCTCTAATTTGCCAAAGGACTATGTTTAGTTTCTCACCTGATATAATCAAAGTATTCTTTGTGCTGATTCCGATAAAAAACAGACAGTTTGAGCATACGGCCTGCAATCACTTCAGCTTTTTCCAATAGCTGTGTTAGGTGAACTTTTGAATAATCTGGAAAGGAAAGACAAACTGCTAGTACAGAGGGCAGGAAAAACCACAACACTCCCCAAAAGCCATAGAGACATGCAGACTGAAATTGGGAACAGAGTCTTGGTGAGATACATCACATCATGCCCTCAGTTTTCAACAGCGGCAACAAGCAAATCAAATGGCTGGAGCAGGCATTTGTGATTCGCCCCACTCCTTCCCCCACAAAGGCTCTGCAAGCCTACAGCAACTTTCAGCTCAGGATTTCCTATGTTAGAGCCCCATATTTGGGGCTGCAGTGGAGCTCAGGATGGCTCTTTGGCTCGTATCAGTCGACAAACGGTTTGCTACAATACACCTGGTCATGAGCCAACAACCAATGACAGAACAAACAAAGCTTGCTCAGGACCCAGCTTAAATGGCTTCCCAAGCAACATGGGATTCATACTGAGCTCGCCTCAGTCTTCAGCTTTCACACAGGCACGCACAGAGGCAGCAGATCATGAACATCCAAAGGAAGCCTTATAAATCAAAGACAGGCCAAAGTGCCCTCGAGACAGGGTGTTGATGGTGCTGAGGCTTTGCAACATGCAGAGGAGGCAGAGCAGCAGAATGTCTTAAGCTGTCAGGGAGCTGCCGTTCTACCTTTTCCCCACAGGGGCTGGTAGCCAGTGACAGGCACACAAGTGGCCCTTTCTAGCCTGGGACAAGCAGTGGTGCCAGGCACAGCACTTTGGGACAGCCAAGCTATTGCACAAAAAAGGGCAGTCCAGCTGCCTCTGCTTGACGTGCAAACCTCGGCACGTGCAAAGCCTAAAGTTTGAATTGCAGTCTCCAAGAGTGACTATTAAAGGCTACCAGCATGGTCAGCACTGGCAGGTGACCAGCCCAGTCTGGCAGCAGAGCCAGCATTAATGGACTCCAGCCCTGGAGATCCCTCAGCAATGTTACCTGCAGTGCAAAACTCGATGATTTCGCTCCACTCCGAAACGACGTAATCGCCATCGACCTGCTTGGAGGCTGTCTGCACTGCCACCGTGTACTCCGTCCTGGGGCTCAGGAACCAGTGCCCACGCACTGTCATGGGCAGGGGAACGGCTTTGGCCACCAGCTTAGTGGGTACATCCTGACACAAACAAAAGGACAGCACGACACACGAGTCAGCAGCGCAACCAAAACGATCTGCCACCCTTTCCTCCACTGTTTTTGCAATGCAGGCCCCAAGCCCCAGCTCTTCTCTGCAAGCCTGAGCTATTTCCCAGTTGGTTGGTGCAGCAAAGTGAGCAGTGGCAGAGGTCAGAGGTGTAAGGCCTGTTCTAAGAGACATGGGGATAACTCGCAGGTATTAATTAATGATTTGTTCCAAGTGACTCTAGAGTAATACAATTATATATAGCCCAAATATATAATTCAGACTAGGGCCATTTGTGCTTAAGCATGCAAACAAAGAAAGACATGCTACTAAGAACAAAGGTATCTCAATTTAAGAGCTTCTTGTGCTCTCATTGTTTTCTTTCAGCCAATGTAATCAAACGAAATTCCTCCTGCTGTCAATCAGTCCATCTACACTGCTGCTGCTATCTTCCAAACTAAATTTTAACCGAGAAAATTAAACACATTGCAGAGTAACTACAGCTGGTTTACATCTATCAAAATACCCTTCTGTACAGGAACAGCCAGAAGAAGCCAAACAGCTTGTGCCTATCACTGAACCTCTTGCTTTTCCCCCAGTGCTATTCAGCTCCTCTGTTTTGCTCTTCCAGTGTATCATAGCCCCAGGGTGCAACAAAGAAAAATAGCTGCTTGTTGGAGCTGAAATACTTAAGTTCTACAGTACCAAAGACTTTGGTACAGACCACCAAGGGTCTGAAAAAATAGAAGAACTGGACAGTCTGTGCTAGAACTGTGGGTGAAAGGACTCATGATAGAGTTGAATTATTCTCTGTAGTGTACCTGAGGAGCTGTGATAGAATTAGAGATAGTTATTATTGAATATTCACTAGTAATAACAGAACAGTAAGATGGCTGCCAATTCTTATTTAAATCAAATAATAGTTGGGAGAAAACTTTATCTGAAAAGGAGATAGTTGTGCATGCTACAATGAATAATACGTAGAGAAAAATTACAAAGGAAAAAAAAAGAAACACCTAATGACATTTAAAGCTACCACCCTGAAAGGCATCCCACTGTACTGAGTCTGCTACTGCTACTGCAGTCAGCAGGTGCTACAGTTAACATCATTGGTCTTCCTGTCACCTCTTCTTTGGTTATGGTAAAAACAGCTTCCACTGGGTCAGATCTCTGTGCTCACAACCCAGTGGTGGCTCTTCTCCCATTAATTTTGTCAGTTTTCATGTAATATTAAAAGCCTTGTTGCCCCCAGGTGTCAAAGTCTTACCTTCCAGCTGTGCATCAGGAACCTCTTTTAACTGTACCAACAAAAGGGGGAGACTACCAAAAAGAAAAGGGTAGAAAGAAAGGGGCAGACCACCACATGAAACTGAGGTGTTCATGTCTTGCACAGCTGGAGAGGAGGGGCAGAGGTGCTGCTTCTCATAGCTCTAATCTGCTGTTTTTTTTCTAAGCAAACAGTATTTTTTTTTAAGGCCACTATAGAGAGAAAATATTCAAATGTTCACACTGAGATTCCTCTGGGAGTTCTCCATCTCTCCCTTTCATCTCTCTTCTGTTCAGCTCTCATTCCTGGCTGATCCACCAAAGAAGTGCAAAGTAGGTACTCTGCCAGCTCAAGGAGAGCCAGGATTCTGGAGTGGCAGATGGCTGCTCCACTGCCAGCACCCACCAGACAGCTCTAAAGGTACCTAGATGGCAATAATTTCTAAGAACAAGCAAGCTCTGAATAACTAAGTGGCAAGGTGTATGAGTCACCCTACTCTCCTTTTTGGGAAAAGGGACACCTCTCAGTCTTCAGCTTGCTCCCATTTCATGTTATCCTTCTCTTTGCTAGGTCTGCTTGCAGAACACATTGAGTGAACTCAGCACACCCAGATTCTAGTCCCAGTTTTGCTACATATTTGAGCATTTTTCTTATTACATGGGAGTAATCACACATCCATATTTTAAAAAAGACAGGAGGTATGCAAAATGAATTGAAAAGAAGACAAAATCTTATTACAATTCTAGACTTCGCACACCACTACCAATACAAACCTTCTCCTTCACAGACATGATAATAGTGATAAATAATAAGACTTAATGCACCCTACTGAATATACTTTACCAACAGAGACAGTATTGAAAGGATGAATCATTCATGGATGCTCTCCCAGGTACACAAGAAAACAGCTCCCTTTCCTGAGGAACAGCATGGATGTATCTATCAGGTTAAGTCTATATCCCAAGTCACTTACTTGCAGCCATCTGAGCAAACTGATATTTAATGTTAATGTATAAGTTGTTAGGAAATGAGCTGGTCCTTTCTGTGAGAAAGATGAGCACTTGTAGTGCTTTACCCCACCTGTAAGCTAAGTAAGGACCAATTCTCCTTGCACAGGCATCTTCAGGGTGACTCCTAGGAGTAAATCCCAATGCTCTTTTTTATATCTAGGCAGCAGGGCTCACTCTTTTCTCTCTAAAAAGCTCTGCTGGGAGAAATGGCCATGCTGTCCCTCACCTTTATGCAAAAGCTTTGTTAGGAAGTCAATGGATGGGTGGGGACTGAAGTCAGTTCCTTGTTGTGAGGATTGAGCCCCAAGTGCTGCAGCTGCTGAGCTTCAGCTGGGAAACTCCTATGGCTGACCTTAGAGGGAGGAAGGATGCTGTCTCTAACCACACCTGCTTATACATTTGGAATTTGAGCATTTCAATTACCAACAAAAGTTTGTTCTAGAAGGTGTGTTAAAAATTGCTTTGTACTTAAGATGTATGAAAGCAAACACTCAGGTGCTCTGGCACCAAGTTGGAGTATCCAGTCTGTGCTTTACTATTGTCCACCCTCTCTGCATCTCTCTCATTCAGGCTTGGGAATAAAACCACCAAAAAATTACACCAAAAAAAATCTTAACCAATGCACTAACAAAATTAGTAGCAAGCAATTTTTAGTTAATTCTGACAAGACATCCAACTTATTAATCATTTTAATTGATAGATTTTAGTCTCCCGTTCTTACAAAACCAATTACCTCTGTCCTTTGACTAAACATCATTGCACAGTAAAAAGCTAGGGAATTGCTGAGAAACACAAAATAAATCTAATAGCTTATCTTTATTTTACGACCAATACTATTTTTCCCCCTTCTCCATTTTAAGTCTAGTCTCATTACTGTGGTGAAGATTTTGAAGTGTATGTGGTGTTTGCTCTACTAGGATGGCTCTAGTTTTCACAAAAATAAATGTTCCAATTTTACACCAGTTTTCACATGAATGAAAAAATATGTAGAATAATAAAATGAATGAAATTAAAAAGAATTCATAGCAGTAAACATTTACTTTAGAAGGTATATTTATTCCTGCAGTGTAAAATGGGAATTTCAATTCAAAGGCTGTCAGTCCAAAATTAGTAAGAGTAAGGAAAAAGCAAACATACCCTACTTTATTTGCTATTACAATTAAAAATGGGGCATAATACATGTATTATAATAGGTTGTAATATTTGGTTTAGAAGTGCTTCACACACTGGTTCCTGCAACACCCTGGCCAAACATGCAAAATTCTCAATTTCAAGCAATAGTAAGTGATTTTTTGTTACTCTTAAAGCACATGTNAAAATACTCTCACAATAAAAAGCCTCAAGAGAAATTGGTGGGAATATTTTCTGTTTATCCCACTGGCTTAGAAACTAACTGTTATTTAGGTGCTGATAGAATTACAGCCCTTAAATTTGTTTGGACAGCTATTTGTGCCTTGGCAAACCTTATCTTAGATAATGCCAACATTATTTTCAAATTTGCAGAATGTTCTATCTCATTCCATATTTCTCTAGACATCTCAGTTTTTCAGCTGTTCTGTGGTCAAAGCAAATTTTGCTGGATTTTGTAAGTACAGATTCTGCAATGCCTTCAATATGTTCCTGCACCAGAGGCTTGAGGAAAGAGGCCAGATGAATATTCAGGTCACAGTGCTGAATGCTGCAAACTAAAATTGCTGGAAGCCTTCCTGAAGTGCATTAGAATTTGTGGCTCTTCTGTTGAAATGACATGTGTTTCTCTCAGGAGTCTGCCACTGAACAAGGACAGGCAGAGAATACACATATTTTATAAATAATGATGAAAAACTAGTCAGGAATAAAAATGGCTGTCTTGCACTACATTGTACAGGTTCCAAAGGTGGTTTCAAATGAAACAGAAAAGGTAACATGCAGTTCTCTGCCAAACAAATGTATTTGTGTGTACATGCACATAGGCTGGAGACAGAGAAGGTACTTTGAGTAAACCAAAATTCCATCAGATTAATCAAAACCCACCTTTGCTGGATGTCCAATGCCAGTTTCCCATGACTTGGCTTGGAAAGGTTAATAAATCATGGAGATTCATCTGTTTAAAATCAAGTATTTGTGCCCTCATTTTTTAATGAAAATTACCTTGTGTTTGAATTTGTTGGAATTCTTGTTTTCTTTCTTGTTGAGATCGATGAAGTAATGAGTAATGCGATCCTTGGATTTAGAATCCATGTCCCAAGAAATCTTGAAGGAATCACACGTGATGTTACTTATTTTGATGTTGTGTGGGACTGGAAGCTCCTCCATCTCTGCAATCCCACTATCTTGTGATTTATTCCCTGCATAGAAAATAAGCACGGTTTGTTCAGTGAAGGACCCATTCGATCCCTGTTTGTGTGCTCCAGGACAAGCACATCCCTGAGCAGCCTTTTCTCAAAGGCTCACAAGGGGGTACTCAGGAGCCAGTGAGGTACAGTTAGGCAAGTGTGGATGTCAGTGATGGAAAGCACTGGAAAGGGATGGAACTGCTCAGGTGAATGAGCACTAATAACTTGTGAGCAGGGTGCACAGAGTGGCTGGCATCAGCACTGTGCGTGTTTGCAGGCTGACAGTACAGACCAGCTGAAGCTATCAAGTGCTCCAAGGTTCAGTTAAGAAGCCAGCAATGTCCCCAGTTAACATCACGGCCCTATCCATATCTGTCAGCAAAATGAACACACGCAGAAATCATATTCATCCTTAAACCATTTTTCAAGCACAAAGCACAGCCAGTCTCTGCAAGGTTTATAGATGGTGGATGCATATGCACACATGTATACACATATTTAAAACAGCAACTCCTTTGAAATGAAACAATTAACACTTTGATGAGCAACAGCAAAAGATACAGACAAGCAAACTTCATTTTCTGTTCTTTATTCTTTCCGTTTTCCCAGCTGAGACCCTGCAGGTTTCTCGGGAAGCTCTTTTCTAATGTCTCTAGGTACATATGGGAGATGAACAAATGACCACTGACCCCAGAAAGAATCACTGGTTCTAAATTTAGGTCTCCCCTTAGTTCCCAAGGAAACTTTATAGTTCAGCAATCCATGAACATTAGAACTCAGGAACATTAGGTGTTCTTGCACTTACATAAGACCCAAGTCATAAGTGAACAAATAGGAAAAAACCCAGAAAGCTGAGAAAAAATACTGGGTAAAAAGGAAAAAAATCTCAATGGTGTAAGAGAAAAAGTAAAGAAACAGAACAGGAAAAAAAAAAGAATATTGAACATAGATAAGGACAGATAGAAACAAAAGAGAAAAAAAAAACTGCTAATGTCTGTGCGAGAAAGAGAAGAAAGCTCCCAAATTCTGGCCAGATGAGGAAGATGGGAAACTCATGCAGGAATGTGAGGCAATGCTTTGTCAGAATTATTCATAGTCACATCTAATTACAGAAAAATATAGTATTTATACTTTCATCATAACTGGTAAAAAATGAAATAAAACTAAACTCAGAGGTGTTTGGGCAGTAATAAAAGTAAAAAATTTACTTGGAAAACATTAGGAACATTTCAGCCTCTCAACATACTCTGCCAAAGAATTATTCCAGCACTTCGATGCAGGAATATTACAGTTGGCTTGATTGTTCAAAATTCTCCTCATAGATATGTGAACTTCAATCAGAGAGTCTGCAAAATTCATAGATCTCCATCTAGTATTGTGAATAATGTATTTTTACTGATGACTTCAAGAACTAATAAAATTATTTTTAATTTTTGTTTTACTTTATGCATTTACATCCAAAAGGTTGTTCTTCAAACATTCTATCACTTTTTTTTTTTTTTTCCCCCTTTTCAGCTAATACCAGAATCAGTTAGTGCACGGTCTTGCTCAAAATGCCCCCCTATTTGTGCCATACACAATGACATTTTCAACAGCTGCACTGGCTGCAACAGACTCAGAAATACCAGTCATTACTGAAAGCTTTCTCTTCATATAAAAGACATGGTAAGTGCTTTTCCCAACATGACATTTCAGAAAGCCAGCAGGGAGAAAATGGCACTGCTTTCTTTTGCAAGCAATTTGTATTTGAAAGGTGACTGAAAGCTCTGCCAGGTACACTGAAAAGGCTTCGCATGATCGGCTCTTCCAAGAGTGAGGCTCTGTGTTTAAGCAGAAGATGGAGCATTGCTGCTGAGGTTCTCAGAGCTGGAGAGCTGGACAGCAGCTCACTGAGACCCCAGCAAACTGAACACTGTTTAACGCCCTGAACAGACATGCAGCCAGGAAACCCAAGCCATAAATCCACAATTCCCTAATGTGCAAATTATTTGCCTAAAATGAGCTGCTGTATTCCATACCCAGCCAAGGTGGTTTTAGCCTCAGGAGACGTGCAAAGCAGGAATTGACCATTGACACAAAGTAATGGAGACAAAAAACCATTTTGGAGAACACCAATGGCAAAGAGCAAAAGTGCTTCTGCAAACAGGTATCGTTTTCTGTGCGTTTCTTGGTATTAAGATCTGGCACACATCTTCAGACATTTGAACTCCCACTCCTTTTAATTTCTTTGCTTTTGAAATGAATAAACATCTTAAGTAAATGTAAAGCAGAAAATGTCCAGGTAGTTCTTAGGGTTAGGGTTAGGATTAGGATTGAGAGAGTCAAAGAGCCTACAGCTCCAGGAACACTGGGACTGGAAAAGGCATGCCAAGGCCATCCTGGCAGGGCCCCAACTCTGCTGCTCCTACATCTTTCTGGTCTGGACCACCCATGGGGCTGGAGTTAGTGTAGGTAGTGGTTAGAGGTAATTGTTAGGTGCTAGGTAGTGGTAATGGTTATGGGTAGTGGCTAGACAGAAAATTAGGTGATAAAACACACATATTTTAGGGGAAGTACAAAGACAACAAAGAAAACTCAGCACACTTAACATGCCAAGCTCCTGAAGAACCTCCACCTCTAACACTGGCTTTTTTCCCAGAATTGAAAGTTCGCTCCAAAAAAGAAAGCCCAGATTCAGTGGTGACTGTTCTGTTTGTCCAAACCACCTCTGTCTGCGCTCAAGCATCTCCAAGCAGCCTCTAGGTTGCTACAATGTTTTTATGGTGGGTGACAAATCCAGAAGCCACTGAATTAATTGGAAAAGACAAAGGGAAGCCCTGGTGATATCCAGCAACCAGCGACTGGGAGGAAAGTCAGGGTAACCGTGTTGATGCCACTTCTGTGTCACCACAATATTCCCCTCCACTGATGTAATTTCCCTCATCTGGGCTGCTGTCACGCAGAAGACAGTGCACCAAGTGCTGGGTGTGCTGTCTCTGGGAAGACACGCAAGACATTAACCCCAGCAGTTACTTCTGTGAGGTGTCAGCTCCATGAAAACCTAACAATGTGATAAGGGAAACGTGACTCAGGTTCCTGAGCCAGAAATAAGCAGGGCAAGACTGTACTCACATAGTACAAAATTAAAAGTTAATGCTGTATTCTTAATACATTCTGGGAAAATATCTGAAAATCAAAGGATGTGTAGATGAGAATGAGAAGCAGTTTCTGGGACTCTGAAAGATCAGGTTTATATATATACACATACCAACAGCACATGTAGTAAATACACTAAAGGCCACACAGAATTTTATAAAGTGAATCACTTTAAAAAAAAAAAATCTCACCTTATCCAGATATTAAAATGCATGCACTGGGGAAATCAGAATGTGGTTTTCTCAAGCTAACATTTTTAATACAATCAGAGATATTAGTTATGGTATTTTGAAGTAGAAATGTTTGATGAGAGGAGATCAACTTCTTAAGAGAATGCAGATACCACGACATAAGAAATCCTCTTATTAGATGTGGATGCTAACAGCTGAGAACAACTCATTTACAAACAGGAACTCCCATAACATGAACAGAGAAACCCTTACACCTTCTGAAATACAAAAGTTTCTACATTTTCTTGTCTTGATAATTCAGCTGATAGGTTATGTATCAGATCTATAAAGGTAAAATATTATAATTACAAAAGACTGACAATATTTAAGTGCTGTAATTGAGACTGAATTCTCCAATTTACTGAGAAGATATTAAATTTTCTCACAAATTCAATAGAAGGGAGAAAACTTCATTCTGTGTAAGCATCAAAAATGACAGGGAAGTGCTAGGAAATTACATATTAGCTGCATAGTTTAAATTTAACTAAGCAAAAATACTGTCTCATATTTTTCTCCTGAGCTCTGGAATGAATGGCTTCATGTCCAACTGCTGGCTATGTAGAATTGTTTTCTAGAGCCAGGACAATATGTCCTCACCAAGCAAATAATTAACCTGAATACCAACAATTTCAATGCTCACGGCAACACCTTGTTCAAGAGAGACAGTGAAAGCACACAGAGGAATTACAAATGCAACAACATTCAAAAAATTATTAAATTGAGGCTGTTATTTGTCAGGCTATGTAAGTGCAGTTCTCTAGGATAGCTATTCTATTTCAAAGCTCAATTTTTTATCCATAACCACAGAAGTAATGTTTACCTTTTGTTTGTGCCTCTTTTCATATACAAAAAAATGAGTGAAGAGTCTCAGACTCTTAAGTATCTCTCGCTCGTCTCCACCAGAATCCTGGTAAACTACTTCCCAACAGAGATTTTTATATTTATATAAGCATATTTAGGAATATTTTCTAAATAAGGATCCTCGTAAAACCAATTCCTAAATTAGATAAAGAGAGAATGCCTGACCCTAGAAATCCTGTTAGAGGGATAAACCCCTCTAAACCTTCTCCTCATTTCCTCCCCATTGTCCGATATTACTGTTGTGCATTTTCTAGTAAGAAATGTGCACTGCGTGCAAGTTTGTTAAAAAACAGATTCAAAAAATAAATCATTACTTAACTATAACATGTATATCTATATTTACTGGGTGTTTTTGGAATATTCATATACATTCAGATTCTCTTATTACTTGGTTTTAACAGATTAATTTAGCTGTTTCTTGGTAATCTAGGACGTTGACTTCAGCAGGAATATTCCACATGCAAACCAAGAGAACACAACTGGACTCTGTGGGTACAAACGTGCCTTCAGTACAGGCACCGTCTCCAGCTGAGAATGCCCCCAGAGCGTGCCCACATAAACAAAGCACTGAGCAATCTCTGGATTGCCTGCTTTCTGCTCTGAAAAATTTGTCTCAGCCCCTTACAAAGGACTCGATTCTTCCTCCTTCTCCCATGGAGGCTGAATGTACTCTACAAGTGGTGCCGTGATGGGGATGAGGAGCAGCCCAATCTCCCACTCCAGCCACGAGAGCGAGCAGTGTGCAGGCTGCCGGTGCCCAGGAGCAGGCGCCGCTCTCTCCAAGCCTGGTTATCAGCTCCTGCTGTCGGGCCTGGAGGCTCTGGGCCCTGGCTCCGCTGTCCCGGCCGGAGGTGCAGCACAGCAGGCAGGGGAAATCCAACAGGACATTATAGCAGCCCACACTGGGCTGCGAGCTGGGCGCGCTCCGGCACGCACCCGGCCGAGACGCTCAGCTGCCCTTGAACTAGAGCAGACCTCACTGCAGGGGCTTCGTTTCCTCAAATGTGTGTTTTCCACCAGCACCAGGGGGAATACACACGTGTGGGAAGCCCGAGAGCCAGCAGCGGCAGAGGCACCGTGGTATAGCCCGGAACGCGGTTAGGCTATCGGAACTCAAGGGCTTTGCTTCACAGCTCAGGCATGCTCTCAGCGGGCACCGAATGCAACATTATGTTCAATAGGAAATTAAGTGTATCTTTGCAGAGAAAGTTACTACTATAATTAGTCAGCACAAATTAAATAGTCCCCTTATAACATTTCTGTGGAATATAAATTTTGGCATAGATACTAAATTCTCAGCAGTGGATTTGTTGGGCCATATGTATTCCTTCTAAGTTAATAATAAACCCCAAATATTTTTTAAATAGGACAGCAGAAACAGTAGCAAGGAAAAAAACCAATGTTCACTCCTGCCATAAGACCAGAAATATCTGGAATTACACCTGGAATAAATTTGATACAAAATATGCATCTGCTAATCCAAAAGCAAAGGCTACTGCCCAAAAGATTTGATGCCTATGACTTGCAATGATGTTCAGGTACAATTTTCATATGATGTATATGAAATATATGTATGAATTTATATATACATATGTGAATTTTCCTATTCATAGGAAAATAGTTTCCATAGACTACTGTGGAAACCACTAATACTTTTACTATGCTAAGAAAGACAAAAATACTGACAAAACCCATCACCTTTGGGTGGTGAGTCTGCTCAGGCTCACTTTGCATCCAGTGAAGAAAGGCAGTTTCCTAGGCAGGATAATCTGAGTACCTACAGGTAGCTCTCACATTTAACTTTGTCCTGGAGGAATCTAATTCTCTCCAGAGACTAGAGAGGGAGGTCACAGAAGTTAAGAGCTAGCTGAAGTTACCCTTTACAATTATTTCCTAAATTACATTTGTCAATTCTACTGATTCTCGTGATGCAACAGCAATTTGCAAGATTTCTGCCAGAGAAAAAAGAAAAAGAACACGGGGATAAAAAGTACGTTTTACACTGTAGCCAATTTCTGACCTCCTTAGCAAAGAAATCTACATGTCACTGACTCAGAAATATCCTTTGGACTGATACTTTAAAAGGGATAAACTTTTCTAGAATAATTTCTCTGAATTTCTGAGGCAAATACATCAGAGTTCAACACTTATCCCCACAATTTTTTTTCTGAAAGCACTACAGGATCAAACATCTCAGAATTATTTAAGCTTGAATGTGGATGAATTTATAACTTGCTAACTGCAATCATAGATAAATTATTTAATAACTGTAATTTAATTAATTTTAAATAAAAATAAATAATGCATTTAATTGCATCATTAAACTAACTCCTCAAAATAATTGTTTCCTCTCTTGCTATTACCATACAGAAAATTCAGATATATCACTGTACATTGTCCTCTGTTGTTATCAGCCAAATGGCCTAAATCAGTGGCAATTCTTCCTTTGGTTTTTGACCTATCCTTACTTGAAGAAAAATTTAAGTAACAATTAGTAACATCTCCAGAAATACCTAAATGATTTGGAAAAGTCTTTTTGAAATCAATGGGATTTAAGCTGAGTTACTCAAGAACTTCTGAAAATGTGATTGCAACAAGTTTCACAAACCCAAAGCACAACACAAAACCTGACTGCAAATCAGATCAATGGCTAAATTGGCAAGGCTGACCTTATTCTTTCACTAAGATTTAATTCTTATTTGACATTCTGACATCTTGGAAGTGTTTAATATTTATACCTTACTCATTCAAAAATAAACCACATTTTCAGAATGTCAATAGCAGCTAAAGCCCTAAACTGAGTATGGAAATGAAAATAGATGTGAATCCCTGTTGATACTATTACCTTTTTTAGAGTTCCCCTTACTCCTCACAGATTACTTTTGGAAGAATATTTGTATGAAAACTGGATGCCTCTATGCTTCTGTAAAGTACTTGGTGTCCCCACAAGGCTGGGCCATTATTATTGAAATTTTCCTCTTTCCTTTTGCAATTTTATTACAAGTAAGTTGAAGAGTGTTAGCACAGTAATATGCTAAGCTAAACACACACAGGTTCACACAAAATTTCATTTTCACTGTGTTAAAAATATATGGAGAAAATATGAAAAAGGAAGATTTTTATTTTCAGATGAAAATATGCAACTGGAAGGTTGCGAATAATCATGTAGGTATGTATTTCTTCACTAAGGACCAGAAAAACTGTAAGACTGAAAAAACACCTGGGCTACAAGATTGACATCCACACTGTCATGTCTACTCTCCCCTGTATCTAAGATATGGGGATCTATTGAGATCTACTGACCCCACCATGCTCTAAGGACTGACCAAATCCTTGTGGTAGAGAGCTGAGAAGTGCTGGGATCTCTTTTTATGGCCCATGAATACCAAAACCAAACAAACTGAATTGGCCAGATAAGCCGAGGCTGAATGCAAATGTCACCACCATCCATCAACATCTTGCCCCTCGTCCTGTCCAACGAGTGATTCCTGCATGCAAAACAATTCATACCTGCTTTCCTCTACAGTTCTCAGACTGCTTATGTTAAACACGGCTTTATTTTTTACTGTACCACGTTGTAAAGCTAAACAAGCTTCTCTGTGACCTTCTGTGAAATGAGAGTTGCAGTGTGGCACAAATAGCTTCAGCTGCACTCCAGCTCCTACTGGCAAACCATTGGTTTTCATGGCTCTGCCATCAGAGCCAGGCAAGGGCAATTCTGTCTTCTGGAAATCAAACAGGACATTATAGCAGGCCACAAACACTAAGCCACTGCAGTATTTACTCCTAATTAAATGCTTCCATTTTGTTCAGCACAGCAAGCTCGCAGTACATGGGTGGTAAGTGGCTCTTCTCAGCATGTGTTGGCTACAAGATACATTTGAAAAACAAATTTTAATTAAAATGTGCATTTCTCAGTTGCTGAAAGGGAAAGAAGGCAACAAGGGATGTAAAAGGCTCTAAACCACCATCTAGGGTAATTTAAATACCATCTAAAAATGAAAATGAACTTTGCAGCCACTTACATACACTAGAATTTGAGGCATACCTACAGTTGCACAGAGTTCCAGATTTGGAAAGCAAGTAAGTATGTTAGAAATGCTACTATAAAATCTATGCCAGATCCATCTATCATCACATGTACTTCATTCATTTAGCAGAACTCTGTGTTATCAGGTCTCTATGATTATCTATCTATTATTATCTATCTTTTACTATCTATCTATTGTGAAATTCTGACTCTACTTCAGACTGCACTCAGGCCCATTTTGTGGTGTATTTTTGTAAGGATGCTATCTCAGTACTGTTTTGTTGACAAATGGGAGTAAAATTTTTCAGCAAACTCCCACCCTGTTGATTCCTAAAGGGGCAGATTTTGGAGCAGGAAGGGATACAAAGCTTTTAATGGCATGAGGTTTGTCTCTTCTGGTGAATAAAATGTACAGCTGCGTCCGAGACTGTAGAGCTGCCTGTGTCTCCAGGACAAAGGAAAACAGATCTCATAGATGAAGGCACTGACTGTATGACCCCAGACAAGTTGCTTGGGGCCAGATTCCGATCCAAGTTACACTGCTCTGGGTCACTGGTCTAATTGCTCCAATGCTCTTCATCTAACAGTGTAATTGAGGCAAAGCATTGCCCTGAGTTTTCCATTGCTTTTAATATTAACTGCATATTAGAGAAGCGAGTGGCCTTTCATGATTTGTGCTTCCACATGTCACTAAACAAAAGAGAGAGATAAACAAACACTTCTATTTTAGTTTGTTACTATGAACCTCATTCATACCGGTTTACCTCATTCCTTGGCTGGCAACAACTTGTGCCATTTATTGCAGCTGTGTCTTCATCTAAACCAAAATGTGCTCTCTACTTCAAGTTAAGTCATGTGAGTTCAAATCCAGCAAGATGAGGCAGCCTTGTATTCACATGAGCTTTAATGTGACCTGCCAGCTTGCCTGAAAACTGCAAGTGCCTTGATCACACAAGGATTTTTTTCATTTAAAATCCACTTCCTTTCAACAAAGGGAAGCCAGACAGAAAGGCAAAACTCGTCACTTGAAGGGCAGTAGAGAGACCTCAAGGCTGGGGAACACAGTTTTACTAAGCATTTTCCTTGAGAAAGTAGGGTGCTCAGCATGAGTGGGCTTTTGTAACTCTCGGGACACCCTGGCACTCTGCAGCATGAATGAGCATTTCTTTACTTCAGCACACTGGTAATTGCTGTGTGCTTTTCACACACATCTCTCCTAGGGAATGAGATTTGGCTCTGGTTTACACCAGTTTGTGCTTTTTAGCTGTGATTTGAAAGGTATTACATATCCACAATAGTTCAGGAAATTCTACTTTGTAACTTTTACTGGTTTTTTTACATTCAAATTGTATGCACGTTTCAGAATTGTATGCCAGTTTCAGACTTTCTCTCAGGCCCTGACAAATAAAGGATGTAGGGGTTTTGAGAGCCTTTTTTTTTGGCAGGAGTTGTTCTGTGTTTTTTTCATTTTTAGCTGGTTTCCTAGGGCAACCAAACATTGTCAAGGCCTTTAGATGTAGGTCTGCCACTGCCTGACTGTTCCTAACTTTTCAACCTCTGACAAGAGCAGAGATCTCACAGATAACTTAGGTTGCTGCCAGTTTCTTTAAGGCAGGCAAGCATGCAGAAATGAGAGGATCCTGCTAAACACTCCCTATCAAGAGGAAGGCTACAACGAGTTCAAGCTTTTCACTGTCTCCAGAATATAAAGATGACACAGTTATGAATATTGTAGTCAAAACAAATCTTTCAGCAGAGTCTTCACCACACGGGAATTCACCCCTCACTCAGACACAGTATTGAATATTGACTGCATGTATTTATTAGAAGTCTCAGCTGTAGCTCATCAGCTTCCTGTCCTGATGGCATTTGTGACAGAACTCTCCTTTAGATTATCTAATGAAAATTGTCTAATGAAGAGGAGAAAACTCAAAGCAAAGTTTTGATGTAATTAAGTTAAAAGAAACCTACAATTCTAAAAACATCAGACTCAAATTCATGCTCCTCAGTAATTCTCAAATTGGTTTTTAAAAAAAGCACAGCTCAGTTGGATACTTACAATAATTTCCATTACAAATTTTTCTGTAGTTTTATTATGCAGGCTATCGACAGCCATTGGATGGCAACAATGGCACCAATCATGATCACGGCAAGACAAAAATTGACTAGCTATAGAAATAGCTGCCCAACCTTCTTCAAATTCACTATGCCAAACAAGTCCCCTTGGGTATAGTACTTAAAAAGAATTCATATTTAGCTTAGATTTTCATCTTTTGGATTTAGAGCATTTAAAAGCATCTCAAGGAATGCTTTCCAGTTCCCATTCCCCACTATATGAGCTAATCTTATAAGCATACTGAGATACACTGAAGGATTTAGTTTCTGTCTCTGGTTTCCATCTGCAGCACTGCACACTTGCACTAGGGCTGACAGCCCCAGCAGGCAGCCTAGGGGGCTCCCTGATGGTCTGCTCAAAGAAGCAACACAAAAACCAGCTAAGCATTACAGAATATACAAAAATAGGAAAAGGAGAATCACTATTTTATTCTTTTCACATGGAGATCCTGGTTCTTCCCTGCACTTGTCCAGTTATGGGAAAGCACACAGTACTAGATATGCTCCTACCACACAAGTCATGCTGGGCTACCTGGCTACCTGATGTGTCACCAAACCTGAATTTAAACTCTCATGCTCTAAAAAAGCTGCACTACTCAGATCCCTGTATATCGAGTATGATTTAAGAACTCCATGCTACCTAAACAGTGACAAAGTGAAGTACAAAAGCGACATATTCTTTGTGCTGGGGTCCCAATGCATGTCACAGAGCTGTACACAGACAGAGGAAACAAAGAATTGTACCTGGAGTTTCCTCCCTCTAGGGGGGAAAGAAAGTAACCTCTGCACATGGGCAGAGGTGAGATAACCACAATAAATGGTGTGAGAAGTCTTAACTGCTCAAACCTGTCCTTTTATGGAGAGTAAGGCGGCAGCTGTGTCATCAGAACACAGCTAACACTGCCTAAAATTCTGGTATGTTCCACACAAGAGGGACGTAACTTCCCTGTGATCTACTGGATTCAGACTGAGGGGATTTTCAGTTCCTGTGATTAGAGATGTGTCTTGGAATTACTCTGGAAGTGTAAAGGCTAGAAATTTGTCAGAATTGTTAGCACTCTGAAAGTCCTGTGTTTACCACTGAACATCTACATTAAATGACCAGCATAAAGTTCATCATAAAAGTGTAAGTGCATAATATTTACTTCATGTCATCAGATGAAAGATGGACCTTAGTAGCACAATCTGCTGCACACCCTGTTTTTAATTTTATCCCTTCCTTTATATAAACTCACATATAATTTCCCTTTACATAAGTTGCATTAAAAGGAACAACGACACAGCATGAGTCACTCCACAGATACTTGCACACTAGAACTTACAGCTGGCCAAGACTGAAAGAGCCTTTTAACATCTTTTTATCATGCTCATTTTGAAGTCCAAATGTTTTCAACTATGACTACACATAGAAGTGAACTGTAAAAAAATGCTCAGAATGATCTTTTAAAAATGTTATTTCTAGTCAAGAAATAAATACGGATTAAAAAATAGGTTAAATATATATAGAAATAGGAAAATCTGTTTTATAAAAAAAGATAGATTAAATCCAGAAAAATTGAAACTTAGAGATAAAAATTCCAAATGAGATGCCTTTCTGCATGAAATAATATACAATACACACACCAAAGATTAGGAAAATACAGTCGTTGTAAGATATTAATCATACCACATTATGAATGCAAATTGGTTTTTACATAAAGTCTTACTGAAGCCAATGGAACAGCTCAGGAAAGAAATTTATGGGATACTTCTGATCATTGCAAACCAAAGGATTCTCCTTACAAGAGTGCTTGGATAAGCTTAAGAAAGCTTAATACGGCAATTCCTTCAACTGTGCTTCTCCTAGAGCTGCCAGCTGCATCTGACTTTCTCCAACAGTGGAGAAATAAACTCCAGACTCCACTCCACACTTGGAACTAAGAGTGCAACCCTGATAATACTTTCTGTCACTCTGCAGGAATGAAAGAGCAACATCAAACTAAGGCTTCCCCTTCCTGGCAGCGGCTAGGCCTGTCAGGGCTCAGGGAAACAGTTGTTGGGTTATGCAAACAGTACAGCTAATCATTGCTTTTGGACACATCCATGCAAAACACCTTGTTCATTCAAGCAGAAATAAAACAAGAACACTCCGAGAACAATAAAATAAAATTGACTAATGATTCAGCTACAAACACCACTGTGAAAACTGATTCAGTTACGAATGCCACAGTGAATTCTAACCAAATCTTCTGTGCTGAAGGAAAATATTTCAAGGTCAAATAAAGAATGCTCCACTGTATAACAAATCCTAGTGAGGAAATCACACAAAGTGATCTTGGAGTAAAGCTTTCTTTAGTTCCAGCTGCCTTGACACTGTCTTTGTTCATAATTTTCTACAGCAGTGACATGTTCTATACACATATCCTGTACTGGCAGTGTTAGTACTATTTTTCCAGTTATGCTTACAAATTTTTGAAGAAAGTAGTCTGCAAGGAAAATGCTTAAAAATCCTGACAAAAAAGAACAGAAGACATAGTTTAAAACTGTGGGCTGTGTTCAGCCAGAATTAAATATAGCCTTCAGGTAACAAAAAGCAGGAAAGGCCATGCATGCTGGCAGAACAAAA
The DNA here is from genome assembly GCA_013396875.1 of Vireo altiloquus. NCBI lineage: Eukaryota > Metazoa > Chordata > Aves > Passeriformes > Vireonidae > Vireo > Vireo altiloquus. The sequence goes on along the minus strand of VZRF01008258.1, from coordinate 145,604 downwards.
GATGTACCTACTATCCTGAGTGGTCTAAGAAAAACTCAGACTGGGAGGACTTTTAAAGATTACCTCCTCAGCTGGGATGAAAGATACTGCCACTACTTCAGCAGCACAAAGGGGACTGAAAACTACCTTATTCAGAAAAGGCAGGGCCTCCAAACCTGCTGTTTAGAAGACACGAACAATAAAAGATGGAGGAAATGGCAAGGAATGGGTAAAGGAGAAGATCTTTCTAGATTCTGGGGGAAAGAAAATGGAAAACTAATGAGGCAGAGAAGTCCCAGAATGAAAAACCAAGATCAGGAAGATAGGCTTCAGCAAGCCTTTGGAGACAACAGAACACAACAATTCAAAAAATGGAGTCCATTCAAAAATCAATGATGAAATACTAGAGAAATCTAAATAAGAATATGATAGTCTCTCCTCAACATATCCTACATGACAGAAGGGATGCCCTGGCTGTTCTAGAAGCTATGGCTCTGGGACCAGGAACCTCACTGGAAAGCTCTTGGAAAAACTGAATTGGCCTTCTGGGTGTACTCTGACTTGGATCATAGAGGCAGAATGGCAGGGTAAATCGGGAATTTGGAAATATGAGTGCAGAACACTTCTTACAAGAGGTGGTAGAGACACCAGATTAGTAGGCTGAGAAGAAAATTGCCAGTAAAACAGAAAAATCTAGTTTAAGATGAAAGAGATGAATTAGATAGTAATGGCTTAACTCATCCACAATAAAAAAACAGCTTTAGTCTTTTGAGATTTGCAGAAGATATATGAAATTTTAAGTGAGGGGTGGCTTCTTCTTGTAGGGGACTGCTTCCCAAATGGTGGAGGGGTTAGAACTTCCCTAAATGATTCCTCCTGCCATGGTGCTCACTGAGAGCCACTGATCTGCAGGGCTGAACAAGGGCTGGCAGAAGTGAGACTGACATATGGCAAAAGAAGCAAGGAGCTCAGGTGTCCCATGGGCAACCATAGAGCCTATGGCTGGTTCCTGGCTTTGTGTCTTTGTGAATAAAGAGAGATCACATTTGTGTACTGCACACAACATTAAACAGAAGGACCTGCAAGCACAAGAAGGCTCAGAAATATAGGAAGGAAGTGCTGTAATGGATTCCACTACAGAATAAATAAAAGAATGCATCTGGGACCTCTAATCTGAAACAAACACGAAGAAGAAGGGACATACACAGGAGACACTGATGATTAAAATGTTTTAAGTATAAAAAATGACTAGAAATTAACTACGAGAGCTCTATTATATGTTTGAGTTTCAACCCAGCAATATCAGCACTGGAAAGAACAGTGATCCTGTAGATGAATCTGGCATAATTACACATCAAGCTTTTCAGTAGCTTTTTAAGGGATCTCATAGAGTTACAGTGAAGAATAATTGAATGAAAAGGGGCACAAATAGAATGGCAGGCAAAATATAAATAGCTAATAATATAACTTGGTCATTGCCAGACAAAATAGCTCATAATCAATTACGCAGATTTGAGTGCCATAAAGCTCTAAAAGAAGAAGAGAAGGAAGAAGGCAGGAAAGTAACCCTAAAAATTCATGAATACAACGGAAAAATTTGGATGACTACATTTCTTGACACCAGTCTTGAATAGCCAGTTTCCAGCAAAGCCTTGCTAGTTAGAGACATCATTACTTATGACATAAACCAAGACAGAATGAAATACTTGCTGAAGTGGAAGACATAGGCAAATCATTAGTTTTCTTCTCTTCCACAACTCTAAAGATCATTCATGAAGACTCGTTGCTTGGCTCCATTTGGTATTTTTCTGTTCTAACAGTGAGGAATATTACATGTGAAATGTCAGTCTCTGCCAAAAATGTAAAGCTAAAACAGTAATAAGTATTTTTCCTTGCAGCAAGAGAGCTTTTGAAGTGATGCACTAGATTTTAACTCCTACCTGAAACAGAATCATTGCTTGTCACAAAAAAAAAAAAAGTATCATCACAATGTTCAAGTTTAGCCAGGTTAGACATAATTTTATAGAAGAAATACATTTCTTAGTTGACCATTCCATCACTCAAACCCTAGAAAAGTGATACAGTTTGCATTTTGAAGAGAGTGAATTTAAATCTCTAAATTTGCAGCCAGGGAGAGGAAAAAACCAACAATAAACATAACTCTGAATTTTGTGTCCTATCAAAATATCACAAATACAAGCACTTCTCTATTATGTTGGATACAGAAAAGACGAACTGTGCTTAGAAGAGTCACGGTTTTTATAAAAACCAAATTACTATTCAACAACAAAGATTCAGGACACTAAGAATTGCTATGAAATTTCAATCTCTCAATTGTCCTTCATGTGGGACTCTACCTAGACATTCAATTTTTTTCCATCTCTCAGACATACATGATGACATTTCAGAAATAGCAGTGATGCTATTCCATATTGCCAAAAAGGGGATTTGAAGATCGCATCCAGAGACTGGATGGTGCCACTTTATCCCTTCTGCTTGAAAGGTGAATGTGTACACAATATGGCAATGAAAACCCCAATTAATGAACTCCAGAAAAATCTTTCAGAATCCTCCAGTAAGTCCAACATGATAATAAATGCCTGAAATAAATTAGAAAACATGAGACATGCTCAAATAACATGGAAAGCCAAAGATGCAAGCTGTTTACATAAATCAGAAATGACATCTTAGCTTATATGATGTAATGTTTTTATACAAGCCTGTTAGACTAAACAGTTGTGATGGTGCCAAGTGTTTGGAAGGTGATGAAATTGATTGAAACTGGCCAAGACACCAGTTCCAGCTCTGCTCCTGCTGCCTAAATACTATCTTCAAATATATGAAGACAGAAAAAAACCTTTGAAACACTTTAGTGAGATTGTATAGTTCAAGCCATCAACAGTTAGAAAATACCAGAATGAAGCATACTTGAATAACCTTAAATTGGACACTTTGTTTAGATTATGATATAGCCTTTAACTGCATGGTTACGTACTAATTTTTCCACATAAATTCTGAGTCATTCAGCACACATAATGAATAGTGCGTACATAATGAACTATTTTTCTTGTAACAGTTATTTGCTGTTGTTCAGCATGTAGTCCCAGGACTTATTTGCTACATATTATTCATATTCTTCTCTGAAGACAAAATTATGAATTTCATCATGGGTTTTTCCATGCACCTCATGGGTTTTCCAGGCTACTACAGCGTTTGTCTGATTAAAAAACATTCATTAGTTTATTTTGAAAACATTGCTGTGAGAGAAGGCAGCGATATGCTTCCATTTTTCACATGGAAAACTGAGGCACAGGAAGGTTACTTAAGGCGGTTAATGTTCTCTCTCAAAGCATTTTTTTTAAAGTCTCACTCTCACTGAAGACAGCAGCAGCCATTGACTCTGAGTACTCCATGGTACCCTTCTCTGCTGGCAAATGAACAAGGAGAACCTGGCATGCTGGGGTCACGTGTGGCTCTGGAAGATGTCAGGCACTGATACACCCCCACCCTTCTCCGGCAGTGACACCGAAGCACAGCCTCTTCTGTCCTAGTCCTTGAACTTGTTCCTGTCCCACTTCCTTCTTCTTCCCCAGTCACACTTCAAAAGTCCTCTTCTTCATTCCTAAGGCTGTCCTTTCAGTCCCAGTCTCTTTGCTAGCAAGTCTTAGTTCCATTCCTTCTCTCCTGAGCTCTGTGGTCCGAATGGCTCAGCAGGCCCCCTTTGGTAATTTTTGTCTCCTATTTGCATGAAGGTTTACTCTTCACAGGTTCCCAATCCTCATTCTTCAGAGTAATCTAATCTGGGTGAACATCCCCTCACTTTTTTTCCCCCAGATTTACTTCTCTGGGCATGCTGCCTGAACTTTGATTGCCTTCCTTGCTCCTTTATCTTCTTTTCCCGTTCTCATTCAGGGTTATTTTGTCCATTTCTGCTCTCCCATTTAACATAATCCCCATCTTGCAAGTCTTTCCTGTTCTTCTGCCCTTGACCAACCACCGCCTCAAGTCTGTTAGCACCTCCAGGGCCAGTTTTCTTGCCCAATTCCCTGGCCTGCTTGTCCCAAGTTCCAGCATCCTCTTTGAAGGTTTGTTTCTCTGCTCTTCTCCTTTCTGCATTTTGACAGGTGGTGTTTTGATAGGTGTCTTCTGCTTTCCCTCTGTCTGTGCCAGCGTCAGAGCAGGGGGAATGGATGACGGCGTCACCTCTCAGCCTGGTGGGACCCAGCAGCCAAAGAGCATCGTCTGTAGGGGGAGCACGGCACAGCCACAGCGCAGCTTCGGGAAATTCAGAGCTGACATCCAAGACTCTTCCACCAAGCCTGTGAAAAGCTTGTTTTTCTCCAAGACTTATGGTTTCCTGGCATGAGTACAGTGTATTTCCATAGCATTGGCGTGCTCATGACACAAAAGACATTCATCCATCTACTAAAGGTTTAATCCCCAGGTGAGGCAAATACAAATTTTATAAAAAGGTCACCAGAATGTTCAGCACTGACTAAACATTCATTCCTGGTCTAAGCTTACAGAAGTATGGCTACAATGTTCAAATACGGCAAAGGAAAATAACAAATGCTACATGTTTTTCCTATACAGAGTGAGTTCAGGAAAGTTCTAAGGAGTGACACCTTAGACTGAGCATCAGACTAATACTGAGTTGTGCTATTAGACCCATGGAAAAGAATAAGAGCTTTTGCAAGATGCCTTTGTAAATAACAGCTCATAACTGGCTTTAGAACGTTGCATTCACTTAGAACCAAATCTTATCAGGAGATTTTATCTAAAAAATTTTTCCAAAATGCATATATTTATTATCTCTTATTTAACATCTGTAGGTTTTTAGATTGCTTTGATTCATTAAGAGACATGACAATGGCTGCAAAAACAATGCTGAAAAAAACCACAGAGAAAATCCAAAAATAGTTGAACTGTAATGATATTATTAACTGCTTACTCAAATCTCTAGATTTGTGGCTCCTGTTACACAGAAGGTGTAACACACTTTTCTGTATAAAAAACATCTCAATATTAATCGTCTCATCTTAGAAAACAAGAAAACTATTTTGCTACATCAATTTTCCATTACTGCTTATGTTTTTACTGCAGCATTGCTTGCAATTCCAACTGTGTTACAGAATTTGTCATAGTTGGATGTATAATGCTATGATTTAATTGGCTGTCTGTACAATTACTACATCTTAAAGATTAACAACATTTTCAGAATACAAATCTAGATAATTATAATTTACTATGTGTAATACTTTGCTATTTATCACAAAACTTTGTTCAACCTCAGTGATGCTAGTCACCTTAAGAACATCACCTTTTTCAACAAAATACCCTAAAATAAATTGCAAGTATTCATAATACAAATGTACCGGTATAGACACTCAGAGATCTGAATGTATTGCATATACACTTGAATGTTTATCTCAAAGATGAATGCCTTCACCTTTGCTTCCTCATTTTGTGTTCCCATTAAAACAAGCTTTTTGATGCGTAAGTGCCACCTGTAGGAAATACCAGAGTATGCTCAAGAGCAGCCCTGTTCCAGCTGAGGCACCTCTGAGTTGTCTCTCTCCCATTCCCCACACAGGCACCTCCTTTGCAAATTCAACCATGTATTGAGAAAGCAACGGCCCTGAATTATGGCAGCTTGCTTGATGAATTTAGTTTGTAAAGCCACATCTGCGGGAAAGTTGTTGTTTTCCAGTGAAGTCTAATCAAAAAGGAACTGAAATGAAAAAATATTAAATTTTTCCATTTGCTTGTCTGTATGACATTATTTCATAGGAATCAAGCAGTCCTTCACTATTGTATGTTGATCCAAATAGAGTTTGTCGTGTTTAACATGGACTACTTCACTACAATTACTTAGGGTACACAAATATGAAAGATTGCATAATTTATCTGTTTTTATTTATATCTACTATTAATTAAAAGGAATATATGTGAAAAAGCGTTTTAACAAAAGAACAGTCTAACCTCCACTACTATAAACACAGCTCAGTTTACTGTGGCAGTGAGTAAGGCATGAATGGATGGAAGTGCATCTAAATTCAAACATTAAAAGAAAAAAATCACATAATTTCTAATGTAGCTATAAAAATAATAACTGAGACTTTTCAATGCCTTATAATTTTTTTTTACTATCATGAGGAAAATAAAGAGCTTACAAAAAATCATTTTTTAAATATTAGAGTCTGCCTAGGTAAAAATAAAATGAAGTATTTAATCACAATTTGTAAAAAATAAGAGAGAAAACTGGCCTGACTCCTTCTATAGTCATTACCTTTAACAGTTATGTTCCAAAAATACACCAACGACAAGGAAATAGTTTCATTGATTCAAGTGTACCAATCACTGATATACTATCTCCATTCCTTAGTACATTTACTAGGTAACATAAATTCCACACCCAAAGCACATTTTTTATCCAAAAATGAGAAGTTATTTTTAACAATTCGATGTGGAATGACAGGATAGGAATCATCTGATATATGAGCACAAATTATATGCCACTCTACAAGAAAATATTAGTTCATTGTTTGGCAGCCAGGCAGTCTGTTTAGTTTTGTCAGTCACAGTTGTGTACAAACGACACGTCTCTCTTCTCCCCTAGTCAGCCTTCAGTGTCGCTTCGAGCACGTACACTTGTTTTGGCTGTCCCTCGTCACCACCTGACATTTATCCGCTTGCTTCAACACAGACAACCTTTAACACCCGCACCTGCAACTCTGAAGGCAAACTTCATCTGCGTGCCGGGTGTCGGCCGGGCTGACAGCCGCTGTCCCCAGGGCACTGCGGTCTCCCGCGGCGGTGCGGGCGGCAGGCGCGGCGCGGCGGGAGCGCGGCGGGGAACGCGCGGGGAGCGCGGCCGGGCGCAGGGCTGGGCGCTCCGGGCCCGCCGCTGCCGCGGTGCTGTCCGCGGTGCTGAACCGCCTCCCTCTCGCTCTCCCCCCGCGCCTCGTCTTGCGAGCCACAGGCTCGGTCCGCTCGCCGCCTCATGGCTCTCACGAGCGACCGGCAACAAGTCTGGCCGCTTGCCCACGCCAGCCGGCACATCCGTCCGTGTATTTGAAGCACGGAAATTGCCCTATAATACAGAGGAATTTGGAGACCGCGGGCAACGAAACCCCACCAGGGCCACTACCCCATCCCTAGCTCCGGACTCTCCGCAGCGCAGGCTTTGGCTCTCGTTGCTGCCTCTCCCAGAACAAGCCCCAGCGTCCATTCCTGGCAGGGGCAGGGCTGTGCATCAGGCTTGCCCGGGGTAATCGCACTGCAACGCCAGGCACGGTTTAGGGAGCGGCGGTTTTCCCTCCCTTCCCTCCAGCAAGGTGCAACCTTCTCTTCTTCTTTTGTTCTCAATGGCAGGAGGGTGGCGGCGGCGGCGGGAGGGGTGGGGAACACTTGCACCTACAAATTCATGGGGGATAACAAAGGACCATACGACGCGCGGATTAATTTGCATTAGCATCCATGAGGGCAGCAGCATCTTACGTCTGCAGGGATTAGCCGCGCCGAGCCCGGGCTTACCGTCCCTATCGCAGAGCTGAATCGCCTCGAGGCTGAGGTTCTTGATCACCTCCTCGCAGGGGCTCGTGGGGCTGCTCATGGTGTGCGCCAGGCGCGGAGCCTCCATCGCGCCCCTCGCCGCTGCCTGCTGTGGCTTGGCCGGGGGCTGGGGCTGGGGCTGGCCGGCTCCGGTGCAGAGCCGCGCGGCAGCGCTTCCCGGCGCCGCCCGGCTCGGCTGCGAGCGCTCGGCGGAGGAGGCGGGCGAGGAGCGGATTTGTCGCCGCAGAGAGCCGGGGAGGGGGCAGCAGCGAGGCGGGCGCCCGGCGCGCCCCGGGATCCGCGTTTAAAGGGGCCGCGGCCGCCGCCGCGGAACCGTCCCTTCCCCCTCCGCTCCTTATGTAACTGAGGCCGCGCCTCCACGGGAAGCTCCCGGGGAGTCCAAACCCTCCGGGTCAGGCCCTGAGAACGGCCGGTCCGGGTTCTAGCCGGCCTGCCTCGAGCACACCTGCCCACCGTTGTGGAGTGGTTTGTTTCGAGGTTACTCCATAACCCGAGAGAGTCGCCCAAGGGGAAACCACCCCCAAGCCTCTGTTAGCGACTTCTCCAAGCGCACAGCCACCGTGACCGCTGCGTGCAATCACACCCAACTGCAAGGGCTCTGCCGTCCACTCCGATCCTTCGATTATGCAACAATTTGCAGAAAGACATTTCAGCCGGTTTTAGATTGATAAGCATAGAAAAGCTGGCAGGTTATTGATTGCAAGAGAGCGTATGGGAATGAGCCATTTCTGGCTATCTGCCTTGCATACTTCCCACCTGCCCTTTTTGTGGGAAGGAGAAATAATCCACATGGTAGCAGTGCCATTCTTATCAAGCTTTTTTGAAAAGTACCTATTTATCAGTTCCCAGCTTCAGGAACAAGAACAGGGCCAGAAAAGAAGAAAATTTAAAGAGTAATAGGCTAATAGATTAAGCTGGTGTAGCACTGCACCATCATCAGGTGAGAGCTCAGCTCCCTCCCCACCGCAGGCCTGCAGGCTGGACAAAGGAGCAGCCTCTGGGCCTCAGAGGCTGCAGGAGTGCACTGCTTTCTCCAGGTCACAGATTGACTGGGATCAAGCTCACTGTGCAGGGATGGGATCACCAGTTTCCAGAGTGGAAAGTGGTTTGAACCCATTTCCTACCACACATTACAACAAGTATTCCTGGCACCAGGTTGTTGTTTCACCAAACCAAATTTCACACCATTTAGCCATTGATCTTGAGACACTAGCACTGGTTGCTTTGAGAAATGGCAGCTCATTGCACACAGGCTCCCATCAAGATTGAGGCTGTGATGTTTCTTGGTCAGCATTGCATGACAGCAAGTCCAGAGTCCCTAAAGCTCCCATTTCTCTTTCTGCAGTCCCAAGACCATGCAGTGTCCTCTCAGTCCTCACTGATCTGGCACAGTGGCAAGCCCCACACACAGCTAGATATCTCATTGCACTACCACTGGACTTTTGGATCCTTCCATTCATTATGATGGTTTCTGGAGACACTAATTTCAGAGAATGAACTCTGTTGTTGCCTTTCACAAAGCCAAGTGCTGCAGCCTAGAAGCAAGGAATAGGTTTTAGGAGCCTGAATTCCTCCAACACTTCCAAAAATCTGTAGTACATCCTGGGGAGAAAGTCCAGTACTGAGCACCCTTCTGGGACCGTGTACTTGTTACTTACACAAACACAGAGACACACACACACACACAAGCACGCACTTTCTGGTTCATCTTTTTTTTCCTGCTCTTTATTTCTCTAATGTTTTTCATCAGGATGGAAAATGTGTGCAGAGGGGTCAGGCAGAGGAGAAATTGAATGAGTGGGAAGGGAACCTAAAGGAAGAGAAAATGAAAAGGAAGTAATAACAGGAAGGGAGAGTGTGAGTCAATGGGGAGGTGGGAAGGGAGAGGAATATATGAATGAATGAACAGACAGAATGAGGACAAATATAGAATCAGAGAGGAAGAAATGAAAGTGGGTGAGACTGCATTCATCAGGTTTTAATTTTGTCTCTGACAAGCATTAATTCCCTGCACTGAAGCAAAACCTTTCTCCTTGATATTGCAACCGTTCTTAGCACACAGTCATCTCCTACGTAAGGCTGGAAAATTTTTCTCTGAAGATGGTGTATTTAGTCTCTTGGCCTTATGTTCCTCATTCATTCCCTTCCACAATGTGGCAGACGCTTCAGCAGCTCACACAATCTTGTTACTTCTTTGCTATAACATTATATAAAGTCCATTTGAAACAGAGACACTGTTCTTGAATACTGAGAGAATTCCCATTTTATTTTCTCTGCCTCTATTTTATACACCTTTCTCTCCTCTACTTATTCTATGCAACTGAAATCAGGTTTTTAAGAATGGATGGATTTTGCATAGCTCTTTGAAAGCAGAGGGCTTTGGGGGTGTTCCCATTCCTCAAAGGCTTCTTGTTTCTCAGCTATCCCTGGCTGAGCTATATCTATTTCATTCCCTACACCATCACTTTTTTTTTTTTTTAAGAAAAGACTGATTAACTCTCCAAATACTGGCACAGACTTCAGTATAAGTGTAGAGCAGAAAAATCTTTTCCATACCTCCACTTTTCTAAATCTGGACCTGCCTGAGACAGTATTTTGCAGAGTCACACTTCAGACTCCATGCTTCCTTCAGCCTATCACTCCTCCCATCACCTGGACTAGGAATCAACATTTTTTAAAGCTCAAATTACTTCCAGATGTGATTCCCTGCAATCACTTGGCAATGAATTTAGTCCTAGGTATTTCAGTCTCAGAGCACACAATGCTCTCATGGCGTTTTTCTTACCTGAGAGAACTATAGTCTGCTTGTCTTAACAAGGAATAGCATTGTCTGAGGCACAAGTTACGTTTGTGCCAAAGGATGACAGAGTCTCATCATATAATCAGAAAATTTATTCTGTGACAGATTATCCCTGACAGTGTTTAGCAAAAAATGTCACATACCACAAATATGGGTCAACATTATGTAATGCAAAGTCTGCCAATGGCAGCACATCGTTAGAGACAGCAGAGGGTCATGTGTTTAGAACTGCAAAAGCTTGCAAAGAATTTGCCACAACAGCAACCTCTGAGACTTTCAACATTTAGATAAACAGAATCTTACCAACTTCTGTAGTTCAACAATGTGTCTGTTATTACAGTAACCTCACACAAGGAGAGAGAAGCAGCATTTTGTAGCGTGATGCACGTACCAGCAAACGTGAGCTGTGACACCCAGCTCTTGCCTGGCAAGATTCAACAATCTCAGCTCTCCTGCCTCAGCCTGGCATTCACACTCTCCCAGGTAGGTCAGTGACATCTTGCCGCAGGGCTACCACTCTACAGCAGAAAGAGAGAGAGGCTTCCAGCCAGCTGGAAAGGTGTGGGGCTTCTGGCACAACCTCATTCATGCCCTAAAGCAAGGAGAAAAGGGGCTGTGTATTCCTTTGCTCCCCACAAACAACCTCCCCCACATGATGACAAAGTTCAACCCCACATGTGTTGCACTTCGTTTTGGGAAATCTGCTGTGCATTAGCAGCAGAGCACAGCACAGAGCTGGGCAACCCCATTCTCACTATTTGAAAACTCTTTTGTATTTCATTGTAGCAGGTTTTTATCTGCAAGTTATAAAACAAACCCCCTTTCTCAGACATCAGCAAGACTCAGAGCTCCAGCTCTGCCTTCCCACTTGGGAATAAATAACCGACTTGTGTTATTGCTCAGTGGACTGTGCAAGCAGAAGGCAAAAAGGCTACAGACATGGTTTTCAGGAAAGAAAAACCAGGGAGGAATTAAAGACATCATTTTTCCTCCTATTAGTATGTCACTTTTGAGGAGAAAAGCAAAATATTAAAGGACAGATAAAAAGAAGGATTAAAATCAGTATTGAGGGTCAGTCCTAAAAGGTGCACTGACTAAATTTAGCATCCAATCCCCGAAGTTTCACAGAAATAAATTCTGCAATTTTGAAGTCATTCTCTGTCTTAATGGACATGTCAAGTGTTTCAAGCATGCAAAGGCATATACTTGAAAAAGATTGTATGCAAAATATTCTTGAAATACCATAGAACTGAAGTAAAATCCACAGACTGGTGACAGAAAGACAAAAATCCACCCCAAAACTTAAGACCCTAAGTGAAAGCCATGACTCTGTAGAGTTAATGTGCAGTGTGACACAGCATCCTTTGCTGAGACAGACATTGATGTATAACAATTTAGAGCACTAGGCAGTGTCTAAGCAAGTATTGAGCAAGAGTGTCCTCAAATGCTCAGACGAGAAGGATGATGGCAGAAGTCCCCCTTTTATACTCTAGGAAAATCCAAGGCAGAGCAGAAGTGTTTATTCTTAGCTCTGGAGTGAGTCTCTCTCCTTCTTTCTGCAAAGGTAACACCCATGGCCAGGCACCCTGACACCAAGTCCAGCAGTGAGGCTACAGCCCTCCTGGAAATGCCTCTGCCTGCTGTTTTCTGCTTTGGTGTTGTTTGAGATGCTGAGAAGCCCCACAATTTCTAGGAACTCTCCAGTGAGGTGTATGCTGTAGCTCATACATCTCAAAATATCTCTCCTTCCCTGTTCAGGAGGCTTCATTTTAGCAATTGCATTCAGTTCATGCATTCAGGCTTCTCTTGCAAGGCCATAAAGCATACTTTAAAACATCAAAGATACAATTCCGAGGCAATCTTGTGACTTCTGAGGCCAGGGAACCTACTCGTGAATCTTGAGAAATGGCTTCAGTGCAGGCAAAAGCTAGTCTACTACTGGGATTAAAGGACAATCAGTCCATGAAAAAGGCAACCAAGGGCATATGAGATAGAGATTCAAGGCAGCACAAGTGGCACAAACCGGGTAACCAGAGTCTGACTCTGCCCAGTCTCCCTACACAGGAATTAGAAGGTGTCAATTGCAGCTAATAACAACAGGTTCAGAGCAAGCAAAAGGAGGTGGTACTTCCTGCAATGGGTCTAATAGCTGTAAGAATAAAGGACAGTGCCAGTGCCAGAAATTTTTGCTCATTCAAGGGAAAGCTGGCATAATTCATTCAAAAGGAATCCTTTAGAGTTACTAAAACCATAAGTGACTCAGAGTCCTTAAGCTGAAAACTAACAGAGTCCAGGAAGGAGTTACTGAAGACTGTTATATGTGCTTGTCATGCCCTTCATCTTCTGTAAACACACATTTGCAGCCACTGCTAAAGGGACTGTACTATTCTGGGTAAGTCCTTGGTCTGACCCAGGACAATCACAGGAATGCCCAGTATCCAAACCTGCATTCCTTACCACCCACCACTGCCACACCATCCTCATTCAAAAGGAAAACTTCAGAGTATGGAGCCCTCTGATGGTACTGGTTGGGTGTGCAAATCTCAACCTAATCTAAGCAACATAAACAATTAAAAGGGAACATTCCTCTCAGATAAAGAAAGATATCAAGCAAATTATCATTTCATTAATTTTATTGATGGTGCTGCTTTCTGAATTTCAGTTTTCTGATTAGCTTTATACAGTTTGAATAAGCATCTGAGAAAGACAAATTCTTTCATATTAAAAAAAAACCCTATTTGTATTTCATAAAATTTGTTCCCTAATAGGCACAAAGTACTGTTAATACTTAGCATTATCACTTATTAATTTCATTTTACATTTAGCCTCCCTTTATGAGATCCAGAGTAACCTTAGAGAACAATCTGAACCTCTCTCCTCTGTGCTGTTAATCAGTTTTCCTACTTTTGTAACCACTTTCACATTAACTAGGGCCTTATCCTCCAGATATTGGACCATATCTTGACCTTTAAAGGATACTACTGTTTGCTTATCCTTGACAATGCTGACTGCTATTCAGATTTACTTTCTGTCTACAGTTCAGTGGCCAGCCTTTGATACCTTTAAGTGAATTTTAGCCCCGGCTGATTTGTTTCAGTAATTTCCTTAAGATATTATGTGGCACAGCATCAAATGCCTTTGTAAAGTCTTGATGCTGTTCTGTCCTCTGCTAATCTTCTGGTTTCATCATAAAAGATGTGGAGGGATAAGCATTCTAATTGGCCTGGCTTGGTTTACTGCAGTACACCTGTGCCATATCAGGGTCTTGTTACACTATTCACCTCCATATAGATACATTTCCCCCTCAGGCTTCACTATTTATAGTATTTGTTTCAATTTGGAGCCATGCCCAAAAGACAATAGTTTCCATAGTTACTCTTAATTCAGTTTTTAAAGACTTCTGGCATGCTGACATTTTAATAGTCTCCTGATAGTTCCTCAATTCTCTGTAGGGTTTTTTAGCAACTAGCTCTTCCATCAGTTCTTTAAATATCTGAAGGGACACCTCAGATGCATTTGTTCAAGTGATGATATTTCATTATGTATTTCTTAGTTACTTTTCCCCAACAGTTCATAATTACATCAATGATTTCTTTAGCAAGCCATTATTTAAAGTTTAATCTCCTTCCCAATAAACTTCATGGCAAAAGTCCAATTAGTTTTAGGGAGAATAAGAACTGGTCTCAAAATTTATCTCCTTATTACAAATTAATTACAATTAATATTTTCTTGGTCAAGTAATTTTGTGTTATTGTGCCTTCAGGACTTATAACACAGTGTTTTCATATTATTTTTAACCTCTTGGCAGCTGTTTCAGTGTATCCTCATGCTGTCCCTGTTTTTCTCCTGTGTACTCAACTTGGAATATAAAACCCTGTTTTGGTGACCCTCCAGTTTTCTGTTTCTAGTGCAGTTCATATTTTAGTTTTACTTGTTTAAGTAGCCCACAGTGACCCATTCTCTCCTCAGTGTTTCCCATTTTCATTGGAACAAGACACATTTCTGCTGGTTTTCATTACAGTATCTTCTCATGTCCTCCCCACTGCCCTTCTCCTTTCCACAAAGCCTTTTCTGAAACTCTCTCAGCTGATCCTGTGAATGAGATTTTCCTCACATTACCACACCCTTTCACTGGATGACCAAAATTCTTCAGATAGCCAAGAAGAAGGTACAGTTCATTAATAAAGTTAATGAAGAAAGTCTAAGTGATTAGTTCCTCAATGTCATCTACCGATCTCATTTTCTTATAACTGCAGAGCTATAGGTGTTTTGCATAAGCACAGAAGATGGGATCTAGGTTGATGTCACTGCTTTTGTACCATCACAATCTGCTATGATTGAGGTGATGTGGCAACACAGGAAAGTCACCATAGTCTCATCCCCCGCTGCTACCATGAACACAGTCAATTAACTGCTAAGGAACACAGAACAGGAAGATTGTGTTAAATCAATGACAGTAGGAACACCAAGACTTTCCCTTTCCTTAGCTCAGAGACTGGATGGGTAGTGAGACTAATCATAAATTTCTCTCATTTGACTCAGCCACTTACTACAAGTGCTTATACTGTTTTCAGATCTATGATCATTTAGATATATGTTTTGCATTGACTCAGGATGGATGCCAGGTGCCCACCAAAGCTGCTCTCTCTTTCCCCTCCTCAGCTGGACAGGAGAGAGAAAATATACTGAAAAGCTTGTGGGTGGATATAAGGGCAGGGAGAGACCACTCAGCAATGACTGTCATGGGCAAAATGGAATCGCATTAGAGAAATGAATTAAATTTACTACCAACCAAAATCAGAGTATGAAAATGAGAAGTAAAGGAAATCTTAAAAACACCTTCCCCCATCCCACCCCAACCTCCTTTTTGGGCTCTGCCTCCTCCTCAACCAGCGGCGCAGGGAGATGGGGAATGGGGCTTATGGGCAGGTCATCACAAACTGTTGCTGCTGCTCAGGGCCCTTCCCCTGCTCCAGTGTGGGGTCCCTCTCACAGGAGACCATCCTCCCCAGACTTCTCCAGCTTGAGTCCTTCCCATGGGCTGCAGTTCTCCATGAACTGCTCCAGCGTGGGTCCCTTCCCATGGGCTGCAGTCCCTCAGGAATAGCCTGCTCCAGCGTGGGTCCCCCCTGGGGTCACAAGCCCAGCCAACAAACCTGCTCCAGCGTGGGCTCCCCTCTCCACAGGTCTGCAAGTCCCTCCCAGGAATCTGCTCCAGCATGGGCTTGCCACGGATTCACAGTGATCTTTAGGGCATCCCACTGCTCTGGCATGGGTCTCCTTCATGGGCTGCAGGCAGGTCTCTGTTCCCCTGTGGATCTTCATGGGCTGCTGGGGCACAATCTGCCTTGCCATGGTCTGCACCAGGGCTGCAGGGAAATCTGCTCTGGCACCTGGATCACCTCCTGCCCCTCCTCCTGCACTGACCTTGGTGTCTTGCAGAGTGTTTCTCTCACATATTCTCAGTCCTCCCTTCCCTGGTTGCAATTACTTCGGCACAGTAACTTTTTTTTTCCTTCTTAAATATGTTATCGCAGAGGCATTACTGCAATTTCTGATTGGCTTGGCCTTGGCCAGTGGTGGGTCTGTCTTGGAGTCAGCTGAATTGGGCTGGACATGGGAGAAGCTTTCATCCACTGCTCCCTTAAGCCACCCTTTAGCCATGCATGTCCCCTTCCTGCTACCAGAACCTTGCCATGCAGACCCAAGGCAATATGTGGTCCACAATTAAAATGTCACAAAATTTCACCAGAAACAATGTCCCATTAGAAACAGCAATGAAGAGCTGTGTTTTCCATGGGTTTGCTCCGGTAGGAATGCATGTCCATTTAGCAGGCATATACGGGCAGGTTAGATAACAAGAGTAGAGTATACAAATAGACAATAAAATGAGCACTCATCTATAGCACTGTTTCTTTAACAACATCCACAAGCATTTTAATTAAGTCATGTTCTGCTCTGAATTATGTCCTGCCACTGTTACTTGTGTTCTGAATATATGTCAGCCCTGCAGTATGTTATTTATTGGTAGTGCAGCAATCCTTAAAGATTCCCAGTTGCTGTACATACGCAGTGCCCTGGAGTGTTTAAAGTCAGTGGAGGAGTTGTAGCATTCTGTGAGCCTTAAAAATCCTAGAACTGACTCAAAATCTGTTAGTGACTGATTCACTGCTCCTGCTTCTTGAACCAGGCTGCACAGGAGGATGATTGCAAAGGCCATCTTTAGCCTAAGGAGTTTATTTGCCTTAGGAACTTTCCACAGTCAGTGGAGAGTAGAAAAATCTTCATCCCTGTCTCAAAGGGAGTTCATTGTAGGTGCTTGGTGTTGCCCTGGAGGAAATGCTTCCTCTTGATTCTACAGGAAGCAGAGGGATAAAAGCCTTCTGAGGCTAAATTTAGTCTTTGTGAATGCCCCCTAAATTGTTCCTATGTGTGTTTGCAAAAGCCATCTTTGATTACCTGCAGTATATTCTGGAGCGAGAAATCAGAGCAGCAAATAAATACGGCAAAACTCTCTCTCCTGGGCTAACACAAGCTCCTCAGCTCCTTGTCCAAAGTTCAGGGGGCTTAATCTACACATGCTGATAGGGACTGGGCTGCCTTCAAAGCAGAACAAGTGTCCATTTATGCAGGCATAGCTGTTGTCTAATGACAGAGGTGTGACAGTGGCTCCTGTGTGATGCAACGTGGGTCTGTGTTCAGACTTGTCTGATCACTGCTAATCTGGGACGGCTTGAACTCACATCAGATGCTCATCATTGGTAAATTCTTTTTCTCTAATTTCCTCTCTTTCTTCCATGTTAACTGCCAACCCCATATCTTACATTAGTTTCTTTTAACCAAATTTACGAGGGTTATTTATGTAATTTTTCTCTTTAATATCAGTATTTTTCTTCTTCTTGATTGTCGCTGGTCTTACTTTTATCCATTTTCAGTCTAACCTCACCTACTCCCATCTGTCTGAGAGCCAGCTTTTGATTAATGTATCTCCACATAAATTCAATTTAGCCATCAACAGTACCTTTTTGGGGTTGATCACGTGATATCCATCTGGTTATTTCTGGGATGAGGAGGGAAAATGAGGTAGAAAATAGCAAAAAATTGCTTTCTGTGTTGAAGGAGTTGATTTTAATCAGTGAAATAAAATTTTATTGGGTTTGTGTGGCAAACTTTTGGTTGCTACCGGGGTGACTCTGTGAGAAGCTGCTGCAATTTTCCCCCAGGTGTGATGGAGCCAAGGCCAGCCAGCTCTAAGGCAGACCCACTCCCATCCACATTGGCGGCAGCACCTCTGGGTAACAGGTGTAAGAAGAGGGAAAAAACCCTGTGCAAGAGCAATCAGAAGAGAGGAATGAGAATGTGTGAGAGAAACAACCCAGCAGATACCAAGGTCTGTGGAAAAGGAGGGGGAGGAGGTGCTCCAAGCACCAGAGCTGAGATTCCCCTATAGCCTGTGGGAAGGACTCATGTTGGATAAGTTCAAGGGGGACTGTCTTCTCTGGGAGGGACCCCATGCTGGATTCACCACAGAGTCAGCCCCTGAGAAGGAAGTAGCAGCGAAAATGCGTGATAAACTGACCAAACCCCATACTCCCCATCCCCCTGTGCTACTGGCTGGGGAGGAGATAGAGAAAATCAGGACTAAAGCCAGGGTAGAAGGGAGAGATGGGGAGGAAGGTGTTTTAAGATTTAGTTTTTATTTCCCTTCATCCTACTCTGATTTGGCTGGTAATGCATTAAGCTAATTTCCCCGAGCTGAGTGCATTTTGCCCACGGCAGTAATTGCTGAGAGATCTCTCCCTGCCCTGATTTTGCAACCACAAGCCTTTCATTACATTTTCTCTCCCTTGCCCGGCTGAGAAGGGCACTGACGGAGCAGCTTTGGTGGAGACCTGGTACCCAGCCTGTGTCAACCCACCACATAAATTTTCTGGTCTCTTCTCCTTAGCAAGCTACTTACGGTAGCTGCCAGTTGACGAGAAAGTTGTCTGTGTGGATTTTGTCAATCTTATAACATATTGCCTGTCACGCTGTGGAAGTATTAATTTGTACACCTAAGTGACAGTAAAGTTTTCCAATACTAGATTGAGCACAGCAACAGAAGTAAGGGTAGGAGGTGGAGCTATACAGTTTGTATTTTAAATGCCAATCTAAATTAGCTCTACTATTTTGTGTGGGCAATAGCTACACTACTACAATTTCATTCCTTGCATTTTTAGAACAGTCATTACATTTTTAAACATATTTTAATGCTGTAGCTCCATCAAATTAATTTAGAGGTGGCACCAGCTTAATTATATGCACACCTACAGTGATACAGCTACAGTTCACAGAAACAAAGGACAACTTCCCCCTTTAATTTCTGTGTAGCACCAAACTGCTCCTGCCATGAATGAATTAGACCTGGTATTAAGGCAGTACTGAACCCTGTGTGTGTTTTTGGAGTAGAGTCATATGTTCACGTATATTAAAACCTCTAGAAACTTATTGATACATATGTGTTTGCACTGATAAAATTTTTCTGAATAGCAAAGCTATTCAGAAAAGGAAGATATGACACAGAGTCAGTCTAAGGAGAGATTGAAAACAGATATATTTTATCACTGACCAAGGACTGTTCTCATTTGTCTAATAGTGCAATAGAAATTAATTCCAAATCCTCCATTCTCTGCTGACAGTTTGAGGCCTGAGCAAAAATGCTCCATTACCACATTTTATCATTCTTTCTTGAAGTTGAATAATATATCACAATAAACTAGGTGAAACAAATGAGGTATAAATCAAGCTAAATTCAAGGGTTTATGAGATTAGCAGCTATCAGATCCATAGGCTGATATGACCACTAAGCCTTATGCCCTCAGGAGTTAATTACACAGCTATCACAACATTGAAAATGCACATGACTGGCCTCTACCTGAATTGCAAACAAACCTTCCCACTCCTAGCACAGGAGCAGTGATGTCCAACAAAACTGTGACAGCAAATATTTCAGAGACAAAACACAGAAAAGTACTCCAGAATATCTTCAGGGCTTCCTCCCATGCTTAAGAGGCATGAGGGATGCTCAGTGACAAATAAGACAAAAATTAGGAAAGCTGTCAAAGCAGAGGTTGGTCCCCCCACTCCTCTCACCCAGGAGTTCAATAATGTTATTATTAATACCTGTAGAAAATGATTAAAAAATGTGCAATTATCATGATGGCCAAGGTGGGGGGACCCAAGCTCTCTGGGTCTTGGTTCTGTTTTGGTGCAGGGCTTCTGCAGCCCTTTTGGGAACAGTTGTTGTGAGCGAGCATTATGAACTCACAGCCAGTCTGGACAAAGATGCTCACTCCCAAAATGTGGCTGTTTGGCTGCAGAAGGGAAATGCCAGGAGTTAACAGGAGTGTCAATAAGGGAATAGGAGCAAGCAGCGGGGTTAGACTACAGTCACTTAGAGGGTTTGAGCACTCATTAAAATGACTGCATGACAGCACTACCTAAATGGAAATAGTATGCAAACTGTGAATTCATCCTGGAGTAAAACCTCCTTCCTGTATCTTGCTGGCAAAACCACTATCAACAAATATATCTGCACTGAAATAGATCATGCAACCAGCTTTGAAGAGAATATGTAGTATATCCCTATTTTCTCCTTTTGGATTTCTCCACCCTCTTGAGGGATGGAGGTCTGAACTCCTTATACTGTCAAACTCCCACTGACCTCAACAGAAAACAGCCCATCTCAAAACACAGCTGAGCAGAGCAGCCAGCTGCCTTTGCTTGAGCCAGCTGTTCCCAAATCGAGCTTGTAAATCCCACATGCAGCTGCAAGGCAGGCAATGAGAGCAGGGTCAGTTCTCCAGCCTATTATGTGGTGCTTCCACAGACTGTGGGAGCTAAAGCTTTGCTACAGCAATGACCATGGATATCTTCTTTCACTGCTTTAAAGTTGTTTTCCGCTCTTCCTCCCCCTCAACTAGTGATGGAGTCTTATTACTATTTGATCCAGCTGAACCCTAAGGCAAAGTTTTCAGCACTGGGCACACTCCTGCAGAGAGAGTTTTGTATGAATTATAAAGTCAGGGCATTCAAATACTACATCAATTCACTTCCCACAGGCTGTCTTCATGAATGCTTATTCATCTTGAAATGATGGTACTCTAAGAAGTCACTTAAGCTCTTAAGCTTTCCTGATCTTATGTCACAACTTCAAGAACAACCAAAAGGAAGAACTCTTGGAAAAGCATAAAAACAAAACCCACAGTGAGAAAAATTTCTGTTGCTGCAACTGCTGCTAAATAAAGAGATCACCCCCTGCACAGACATAGCATAACAGTGTGTTCTGCTATATAGATCATAACGAACTTTGATTCAGTCATTGCTGCCACCAAAAGATTATTGCCATGGTGTCCTCCTTGTTTTGAGACATAGACAAACATAAAAGCCCCTCTGCACACACCCTTCTGGAGACTGCAGAGGAGAAGCAAAGAGCAAAGAGATGCTCCCCACACTTCCATTGGGGGAGGGCTGGTGGCTATTTCTGACAATCAAATTCTCATTCTGGCAGAGACATCTTAAAAATTACTTTTTGTTGTCATTACGTGTAGCAGTATTGGTAACTTTTACAAAACACTCTTGTGTTTCAAAGACAACCTTACCACACAAACACGGGCTGTGCAGTTCCACAAAGGCTAAGCAACACATTTCTTACTGCCTTAAATCATGTCTTCCAGACCTGCTGGAGATCAGAAGGGCTGGCACAGGGGAGCAACTAAGTGCAAGTCACTTGTAATGTTCTACCTGCTAACTAACGAGCAGACAAGCCCTGGCAGGCTGGCGGGAGCTGCAGGCACACAGCACTTGCTATAGCTCATTTCAGAAGGGTAGCACTGCTTTCCTCTCATGCCCTCTGCCACACGCCAGCAAGCAAACAGGAGCACGGGAGCAGCTGACCACTTCTGATGCCAAGGACTGTGAGCGCGCACTGTAACAGCCTGTGCTCGCCAGCACTTCTCAAAGGAAACGAGAAGACAGTGTTCCTCTCAAGCCTTGGGTGAGGGCAGGGAAGGGAGGGGGAAGGAACTCCCCCCCGTACTCTTTATCCTGTCGTGGGAGCTAAGCAGAGGAAGCCAGATTTAGGAAACTGTGTGAATGTGAGACCATGGCAGGTCGTCCCCTTCCACACAACACAGCAATTGAGGGAGCGCTGTCAGGGCCACAGCACCAGCTCTCCATGCAGGGTTCACATAGCCTGGGAAAGCAGGCAAGGTGGAAGCACAGGAGCCCCTCTGCATCCTGATGCTGTTCCTGCCCTTCCTAGGGCACACCACAGTGCCTGGGACAGACAAAGAAGCAAACACAGGGCAGAGGTGCTTTCACAGAACCATAGAAAATACTGAGCTGGAAGGGAGCCACAGGGATCATCGATCCCAACTCCTGGCTCTGCACAGGACTATTTCCACTCTTAAAACCACTTTGCCCCTTTCTTCCCCAAAGTGCTTTCTCCTACTCACTGTCTTTGCTTACCAGTGGTTCTTGAGGAAAAGGAAAAAAAAAGGAAAAAACACAATGGGCAAATAAAACTTGCCATTTCCAGAGATCAGCCAGGACACGGTAGTGATGCTCCTCTCCTGTCCCTAGTCAGGGACATATAGAGAAACTGTAACTCTGAGGAGTCAGGAGACATCTTTTTGCCATGTACATCCCCACTGAGTGTTCCCTCCCCACGCTGCTGTGGCACTGGGTCTGCAGGATCACTGAACAGCAAGAGGCTGGTGGAGAGAATGGACTCCACATACTTCCATTGTTCAGAGGCAGTTTATCAATTGTTTGAGGACCTGTCCAGGTCAAGTTTGGTTCTATTTTCAGAGCTGCATAATGACTGTTGATGACATCTGCCCATGACTGGCAGCACACATTGATGAGTACTGTAAATGACCAGTTTCCAAATGTACAGCCATGTGTCTCCTTTCTGCTCCAGGCAGCTGATAAAGATCCACTGGTGGTAGCTGCTGTTTAATATGGTAAATGATTTTGGAGATTACAGTCTTCTCTTGTGTAATCTTCTTATGTAAGGACTGAGAAAGAAAACACATCAAGTGCAGTATTTGAACATTAAAACAGCAGTGGATCTGGAGCTCAACATCTTGAAAATCTTCACTTACTATTCCAAGCTAATAAAAAGTCAACAGAAATAAAATTCACCCTCTTATATGTACAAGAAACTTAAACAAGGGCCACACCTCACCACATGTGTGGTAATCCACTACATGTATTTAGCTAATCAGATGTTCAGTGAATAATATGGGCAGTAAATAAGCGAGCCAATTTTAATTCTAAGTAAAAACTAAACAAATCTGAACAAAAAGCTTCAGAAGCTGGAGCTTTAAGATTGCAAATGTGTTGTTCCTAGGGTAGGTTTATGTTGGAGAAAAACATGTTGCTCTTCTTAACCAGCTCCCTCATGGTGACACGCACATTTTGAGACTTTTTGCACCCTGATTTATGATTTTGAGCCATGCTATTCCATTCTGTCTCCTCGTGTGCTGCGTCAGCAGCTCCTGCTGTAAGCGTGTTGCTCGTAGCTCCTTTTGCTCATAGCTCCTTTTGCTCATTCCTCATAACTTATGCTTGTAGTAAAGACAGAGGGACTGACTGAAAGTGTTTAAAAACTTAAAGGCAGAGAGTGAAGAGTATAAAAAACAAAACAAGATAAAGAGAATGGAAAAAAAGTAAAAGTAGCAGAATGAGTGGAAAATGCTGAGAGGCTCTTTTGTCCTTTTCATTCCTATCGATTACTGTCTGCTCTGTTCCTTTCTTTATCTTTCTTTGCTGTATCATGTGTCATACTGCAAGCTTTGAGAACATTGTGCTCAGATGTGTTGGAAAAGAGCCAACACATGCAAGACCTGAAAATACCAAAGAGATGAACAATGTTCACGGGTGGAGGCTGTTCGCAGTAATGTGAGAAATTTCATGCCTGCAGAAGAAAGGTCAAGATCAGGAGAGGGTCTCTCCTGTCTTTACTTCTGAGCATGAGGTATAGAGGGCTCACAGATTACAGAACTCAGTAAGTTTTAAATTCTTAAAAACTCAGGAAGTTTTTAATTGCTTTTAGGTGAAAGTTGTACCAGTTCTTAAAGGAGCTGAGAAAATACTGAAAAAATGCTCCAGAAGCATTTGCTCAAACTTTTAAATGAATTCAGTTTTAGCTGTGTTTGTCCTTCATACACGTTCTAATGAACAAATATGCTGGTGATGAGACTCACGGACAATGCAATCATTATGTAGATTATTCAGTGAAGGATTTGGAATAATGCATTGGTAAAGACTGGATTCCTAAAAGACAGAGGCAACTAATGAAATTTCACCTCTGCCCTGTTGATGCATTAGTAATAAATGAAAGGCCTTTTCCAGAGGGGTTTTTGTCCCATTCTAAAAGCTGTAATTCTGAAATTATTTAATATTAAAATGTTTTTCCTGTTGGACCTGATCAGCCTCTCAAATGGAAAACACAGCTTAAACATGCATATTTTATCAAAAACTTGTCTGGTTTTTTTTTAGTGTTTGCATTTTTTTCCTTAAAATGCAAAATCTTGCTTGATGTACATTTCCTTGGCAGTAAGATCAAGACTGAACTCAAGGAAAAACTTGTTAAAGCTCCTAACATTGGCTTTATGATGAAAATCACAGACATAACAAATCCAAACCCCATAGATGCAGCCATCTTCTCTTATGCCCTTGCAGAATGGCTCTGGTAGAGACAATGTTCAAAAAGAGAGAGAGTAAGGAGGAAAAAACCCCCAGATTTGGGGAAGATCTATTGTGCATTCTTGTTTCATGGTGGAAACCCAGTAACGACACACTAATAATCTCTAGATCCAGTCAGTTAAGAAAATGAGAGTTTCCTGTGTTTATTACTGAATGAGTAAATGAGAGCAGCCCTGTGACCACATGAGCCCCACTGAGCTGTGTCCCTGTTGCTCTGTGCTGTTGCTGCACACACCAGGGGTGCAAATCTCCTGCTTTGCTGTGCTGTGCCCACCAAGTGAATCTGTTCGTGTCTCTCACATCGTTCTTTAGACAGACTCCTCAAGACAGACCTGGAGAGCTGGTAACACCATGTTGCATACTTGACTGGAATTTCTAAAAGTGTTCTTTGTGAGGCAGACAGTGATAGCAAAAACAAAACCAAAGCCAAAACCAACCAAACAAAAAACCCCAACGTTTTTAAACTATTTTGCTCTCATCACGCAGAAACACAGAGCCAGGGGCATTTCAAGAAGCCAAATTTTCGCTCAAATCTATCTTTTCTGTTAACAATTTTAATAAGGATCTTCCAGTGCTCGTCCTCCTTCCACGGAGTTGTTTTCCATCCTAAGCAGTAAGTTGGCTGTCTGGCTCTCTTCATTCACTGTGACATGAGGTACTTAAGCCTAAGGCGCCAACGTCTCTCAAAAGGTTGCGCAGGGTGGCAACGCTTTGATTCAGAAGACGAAATGCATCCAGGCACACAACTCTGAGTTTCACTTATTTCTTGACCTGTGCTGACAATGTCTGTTTCTCCAGTCCTAGGAGGGAGACATTCACTCATCCAAATATTTATTTTGGACATAAATAGAGCTTAGTTGCAAAACCCACAGAATGTATATGAACGGCATTATTATTTATAACTGCTGTGTTCCGTGTGTGACTGATTGCCTCCAGGAGGGCTCCTCAGATGGAGCTGAGCTGTTTGTGTTGGAGGCAGTGGCTGCACACCCGTGTCATTTGGTGGTCACCAGACAGCTGAGCTCTCTTAGTGCTCCTATGTACAGCCCCAGTACACACTTATTTTAAAAGTCACTAATACTGCTTACTAGAATTCTGAAGGAAAATTTTTTCCTCTGGTTCTGCAAAGTTTTTGCTTTTCCTTCTTTACTGAAGTCACAGCTCTCCTCCTCTCAACCCTCTTTTGTCAAGTTGCCTTTTTAATTCGTTCACCTAATAACATAGCACACACAATATAATTATTTTTTATTTATATAAAACACCTAAATGTTTTCCAAGTAATAGAGGGTAAGGAAAACTGTAAGGATAAAATCTCTTATGAAGTCACCTACGACAGAGATTATGATCTCTCCTCCCAGAGTGACAGCACAAAGGAAGATCACTGACTCCAGCACAGGAGATGAAACAGAGATTCAGCTCAAATACCCTCAGTGGATAAGCGAAGAAGGATTTTCACAGGAAAACATCCTAAAAGTAGATCTGGAATTTGATGGCACTGTATTTCAACAGTTAATAATAACAATAACAACAACACCACCTTTATACCTGTTATGACACTATCTCAAGTAATTTAAAAATAATATGCCCTGAAACTATAAACAAATAATTCGGCAATGATCTGGAGGAATGCTTTTAGTGCAGCAAACCCAGAATAAAGTCAAGGAATGAAGTTATGAGAGAGTCCGAGCAGCAGAAGCCCTTCTGCTTTAAGAGATGTAGAGATGTGCTGTCTCTTTCTAGACATTACTGCTAAGCTATCAAATGTGTCCCTAAAATAACATTACACCAAGACACAGATTAGGTCAGAAGGGAATGTTGGCAAACACCATCACAACTCAGAGATCCTCCAGGGCTCCACTTAAGAGCAAATAGTTCCACGCAGCCGTGAGTACCCAACGAGAACTGCTGAAAGGATTAATTGTGGCCTACTCAGGTTTCACCTCTCCAGTAAATGTCCTACTGAGAATAATAAAATATTGGATAACAGTGGATTATAACATTAGGAGTTCTGAAAGCATTCAAAGAGTGACACTCCAGAAGAACCCCTCCTGACTCTATATCCAAACTCCAGACAAAAATGGTACTGGTGACATTTTGGATAGATGTAGGTACAAAATTTAGATATATTTTTGTATTCTGTGTTTCTATTTCAAAATATTGGAAATGACCATTAAATTCTGAAAGGATGTACATAAAAAGCTGAAGTTTTTTCCTCATATTTTGATGATTAGTAAACCACAGTATGATCTCTATGTGCTTCCTGTTCATCACAAGTCTACAGAACATAAAATCCCTTAGGAAGAGAGAAGAATTATTATGCAATCACAGAAATGGTATGTACCAAATTAGGTCGATTTATTTGGTTTTTAAATGTGAGAAATATAACTCTATTAGAAAATTGTGTCAACATCCTTAGAAGTAAAAAGGGACACAAATTTAAGTCTTGAATATACACTTGCAGCATATTTTGGAGGCGAGCAGGCACAGACTATCTTAGATCTGAAATAAATACTTCTGAAGATGCAAACTTATCAGAAATGATTATCACCTCCAGCGCTGTGCACTCAGGAGGGAAATGCAGCTCCCATGCTTCGACTTGACAGTGAACAGACCCTCATGGGCTGGAGCAGCACAGTCCATGAACAGAAGGGCAAAACCCTTGTGTACAGTTTGGGTACAAATGCTGATTATGGAAATCACCTTATCTCGTTGCACAGAAGCACCATGCCTTGAGGAGCCTTCTCTATAGTGACCTAACCAACGTGTCCTGCAGGAGCCCCTCCCTCGGGCAGGATGGGATGTGTGACCTGGGCAGCTGCAGGGAGGCCTGCCCCACTACAACTCAAAGAATAGTTGTCTGCTGGGTGTTGTGTATATGAGCGCTCATTTTAATTAAGGTTTAATCTCCTCAATCTCTACACTAATCCTTGGTTCTCTATAATAATATTCCCACAGAGGACTCTGGGGTATTTTCTGGCATTGAGCGAGTCTTAACTGCTGGGTTTGTTCTGGTTTTACAGACTCCTGTGTATCCATCTTCTTTTATTTTCTGAGAAATATGTGAGGCTGAAGAAAATATCACTGTTTGAGCATTAATTGGATGATAATGGCAATTTATGGATTTGAGGAGGAGAAAAGGTGCCACTAGAGTGTGTAAAGTGGGCAGCTGGCACAGTAGCTTTTGCCAACATTTGTGTCAGTGTGGGAGTACAGCAATATGGTAGCTGTTAACGTTGCACTCAATAAATATCTCATCATATGGGAAGATGTGATTAGCCTTTTGGAGGAAGAAGCTGACTATTCTCTGCATCTGTGGCAGGATTTTAAATGTAATCCCAACAAATCTCAGCAGGCCTTCATGTGTGCTTAAATATTGTACACATAAAATTGTTTTCTTGAAATCTAGTGTATGGGGAAACAGTGACATAATAATAAAATAATTCACACATTGAATTATCAAGAGAAAAACAGTGTAATGCTCAACATGGCACTTCTTCTCAGCTGATTCAAGCCTTAAGGAAAAACACACAGGCCTGCTGTTGTCCAGCGCATGTGACAATTTTTGATACTATGTGACTTGGATTCTGTGTTATATATTTGTGCATCCACAAAAGCACTTAATTATTTCCAGCTTTTTTTTGTTGCTGTTAGAAATAGGAAGGATATTAAAATTATTGTTTTAGGACTGAGGAAGTTTTTTCTGTTACACATGAACTTTTAACTATTGGAGTTAAACAGCAAAATAATTATATTGGAGATAAAAATGGCACTAGATCTTTTTGGGGTATTTTTCTACAGCTATTTTTTGCCATGATCATGGTTTCCTCCTGTGGATTTTCTATGACTTTTGCACAGTGATTCCCTACATTCTTTTAATAGGGAAAAAATCTGGTGTTAGGGTTCTGTCTTCTAGTCAGGTTCTGTTTACATTTTGCCATGACAATTCTCTCTGTGAGGAGTGTGCCCACTCTTTCTCCACCTTCTTCGAAAGCCTTCTTTCCCTGCTTCTGTCCACCACCGCTACTCTTCTGAGTGTCATCCCTACACAATTACTAATTCTGAAAAAATCCCACAGTCCCATTCCCTTAGAAGAAAGTTCTCTCTAATAAAAATTTATCATAGCATCACCAACTGAAACATGATTCTGAAGAGTCAAACCCACTGAGATTTTCAAGAATTTTTGTCTGTGAAGCCTCAAAAAGCTTGATTTACAGATGCAAATAAAACAAACAACTAAAGCAAACTCAGAATATATACTGCATAACAACACATCCAACCAAACCACTTGTGAAACCAATGGGCTATACGGGTAAAGAAAATTTTCCATTTGGTATTAAGGATTCACTCTCCAACCAGCCTCCAAAATGAAGATTATACTCACAGAATGCCACTCATACATTTATTTTTACATTCACATAAGCATAGACTGTCTTTTAAGAAAGAATTTGGGAATGTAAGGTGGTTAGGAAAAAAGTATTAACTGACAGAGATATTTCAAACAGAAATGACAAATGCCTTACTAAAGTGCTCTGGCTACTATGATGGACAAAAATGTTCGTGCATGCACAGGAAATTAAATTTTATAGTTTCACATGCAAATGTAAGAAGGGTCATTTACACTTTCTTACTGAAAAGTTAATTACTTTCACATTTCCTAATAAAACACTTTCAACAAGCCTCATTAATGCAGCTATTTACATTTGCAGTTATTGGCATAAACACACAAAAAAAGGGAAGATACTTTCTCCACCCTATTTCTTAAGCCCAAAACTTGAAATTTATAGTTGTAGAGAAATATCAAACAGAAACACTGCCTCACAGCAAAACCCCAAGCATAAAATGGCACCTTCTGAATGAAGATGAAGATCCTGGAATGTTGCTCTGGAAAGTGAGACATCAGCAGGTTGATTTTAGCAGCAGGTGGCCAAGAAAGACTAAAGCAGAGGTGGGTATAATTTTTTCTTGCCAGCATGGGGTCAGCCTGTCACAGAGCAGTGAAGAGCTCATGGGGATGGGCCAGCCCTAGGAAGGACAGAGGAGCAGGGAACCCGAGCACTCTGCAAAGTCACAGCTTCACTTCCCGTTGAAGAGCAAGGCTGGAGTGTGTTGCTCCCTCATTTGTATTTACAATGAGGGGTCAAAGAGCAGCCTCGTGCTGCCATCACCACACCAGCATGACAGCAGGGAAACTGAGGGGTGAATCTCCTGCTTTCTCTCTCCCATGGTGTTCCCAGTGCCCCAAGCACAAGGCAGAGTGGGAATGCATGCACTCGCACACTGCTCACAGGGCTCAGATCCAGCCCCGTCTCTGCTGCTTCCAGCTCGAATTGCCCTTCTCGAGCAGATCCTGCCCGGTGAGTTAGGCCTGACTCGCAGCCAGCCCCTGGGTGGAGATCTGTCCTGTGGACGCTGTTGTGTGGTTTGTGTGTTTGATAACAACAGGATAAGGATGAAGCCACGGCTGGGCTGGCCAGCTGTGCTCAGCCTGCCTTCCAAACATCAAACAGGTCTTGGGGGAAATATCAACGGGCAAATACTGTATAACTGCATTTTCCATAGAGCGTACTCTGCCATGACATAGACAGTGTTATTTTGGTAAAGTTTTCTTAATCAAGCACTAAATAATCTCATTTCAAAATAAAGACAGCTGCAACTTAATACCCTACACAGCAAACTTTCCAATAAGAATTAAAATGGAAAAAAAGAGAAAAATCAGTAAATCCAAGCATGCTGACCCATGTGAAATTCATGAAAATGGAAGGTTATATTTATGAAATTTAAAAAGCCAAGTACTATTCACTTTTTGTTTTATAGTGAATCACTGCTCTGGTGGAGTTTAGAATCATAATGGAACTTGAGGCAAAACCACTTCAGCTGCAGAGTAAAAGCACCTATTTCTTAAAATAGGTGCCAAAAGAAATAGTCTGACATCTCCATTTTGCAAATACATAAATAAATAAAACTCCACTCAGAAAACAAGCAACGAGTAAGCAAGTAAACATTTATCCTTGAGCATCTGTGATCCAAAGACATTCAAGTCCAAGAAAAGAAACCATATTTAAGCTTTGTCAAATACTCATACTAAAGAGCAGGTCTAACCATCCCTTCAGAAAAGAGCACCATCTCTTATATCTTATTCCCAAATCACACATGTACTCCCCTCCTCCAAAAACAAATCTTGCAGAGTATTCATTTCATGGTAACAGCAACATTCTTTTGAACAGATGGGAAACTCGATGGACTGGGACACGGTGAATCCCTTATTTGCTGATTTCAAGAAGGGAAACCTCCGATTTTGACAATTTGGTTTAGAGAGTTTTCTGACTTCATGGTTTAGGAGATCAGCAATGTAGAAAAATACAATTGTATGTTGAGAAATTCTGGAGACACGTAGGAACCAGACAAAAAAATGCAAGCAAAGTACAAATTTGAAGTAAAATGCATATTGTATTTTTCCTCTTAATGTGGGTCTTCCCATTCAACTCCCTCGGTCATTGAATACTCAGGATTGCACCAAGCCATTAATTGTACAGTAAATTCTCCTTTTGCTCCCAACAGTATCACCACTCCCTACTTTCCCTATATAGGAACATCCCACTGAATCTTATTTTCCCCTCAGGCAGTAGGTCAGGTTCTTCCAAGCCCCTCCATCCCAGTTTCTCTGCTCTCTTTAGCCCCTTCCTCACTTAGTTGCTCATCTCTCTTCTAGTTCCCTCTCCTCCCTCTTTCCAGTCTCCCTCTGCCCCAGGAGCACTGTACCTCGTGCACAGAGTGACTGTCTGGGATCCTGGCTTGGGGGCTGCCTTTGCTCACGCTGGAGATGGCAACTTCTCCGTGGGCCCTTCCCGTCACTGAGGGCTCTGCACTGCCCTGCTGGTGCTCCTCCCCCAGCTCCTGCCAGTCCCCTCATTCACAGAGGACACAGAGAAGAGAGGTTTTGTTGAAAGTTGTGTTGGGGCCTCATGAGGGAATGTCCTGCCCACTCTGGCTGCTTGCCAGACTCCACAGACACCTGAAGTGAAGGGTCAGTAAAGGTCCTGGGCTATTACTGTTCCCATCCCAAAGTCGGATGGGCACGAGCTTTGAGTTCTGAAGGCACCGTGCCTACCAAAATCCCTTTGCAGCCAGTGCTCCTGGTAACCTCCCAGCACCAGAACTGGGGAGGGTGAGCAGGGGAGAGGAGGAGGTGGCTGCACAGCCAGGCTTCCCCTGCTGCCACTGTCATCGCATTTGCATTGCAGGGAAATGATCTGGCTGCCTTTGTGTGGCCCTTTGGCAGGAGCCCAGCAGCATTTCTGTGCCACTGCTCACATTGTACTGCAGGAGTATAAACACAGGCTTGTCCACAGTGCTCTCAACAGCTCTGGAGGAAATCCATGATTGCCCAGTGTCAAATAGGCCAGAGAAGCTGGGCTTTCTGTATACCAGCTACTGTCCCCATCCTAATACCCTGCCTCTTGTAGGAATGTGGAAATTCGCTGGTATCAGAGAGATAGGACAAGGTAATATGTGATAAATATTCTGTGATAAATATTCTCATTCAGAGCTTGATGCTACAAAATTGTCTTTAATGCTCCATCGTTTCTAAAGACTCAGGCTGGACAGTGTTTAACATTTCTCAAGACCATGCCAAGGTGCCACAGAGATAAATAAATGAGGCAGAAAATATATAATGTTTGAGAAGGAAAAAACAGAGTTGCTACTGTGAGGAGAAAAATTATTTTGAAAACAGAAAATACCAGCCCAACTAACCCTTTTCCTACACGACAAATATTTAAGAGCATAAACAATGTTGTCAATACTCTACTCCTTCCTGTCCAATTTCACTTTGACAGGGATAATAATCCTGGAAAACATAAAGACAAGATCTTTCATCTACCTAGAAGTCTTAGCACCCTACTGGCTAGAGACTATATATGAGCTACTGGACCATTATGCTGACTTTGCACAGATTTGCGTGACTGCACAAATTTCCAGGCCTGAGAACACAAGAAATAGATCAGGAAATAATCAGCAAGGTTGGTCCTCTCCAAGCTTTGAGATCTCTAGACTGGAAAAAAATTCCTCTGTGCTTCCTGAACTCAATGCATGAATTTGAAACCCTCTGGCCTTCCTTGCTGAGCTTTCTGCCTCCTACAGCCCTAACAAAGACACTGGTCCAGTCTGCCACAAACATGGGGTGTCCACCTCCCCCTGGGCCCCACCATGTTCAGACCAGGAGCTCATGTTGCTCCTGCAGTGAACTCTGGGGGAATTCCAGCAGCTTTAACACAAGCTGGTGTATGTCTTACAGCCCCAGATGACGTGGGTTTTTTTTCACTTTTCACGTTATCACTTAGGCAGAGCTGCTTTGCCCACAAGGAAAGCCCTGGCCTGTCTGTAGCATGTGGTGCCTAGGAAAGCATAGGTGTGCAAGCAGGACCTCCATGTGCTCCTCTTTGCCGGTCCCACAGTGGAGCAGGCAGAGGGGTCAGGCACACACAGGGACACACTCCCAGCTACTGCTTCACTTGTCTGAATCACAACATGGCATTTCATGAATAACTCCTTTTCCACAGAGACAAAAGCAGGATTTTGCTGCTGACTTCCCTAATGTTGCAGCGACCAGATGATTAAACCCTTTGGAAATGCATGCAAATTATCTTTATTGCACTGATTTCAGTGAAGCTAGACAAACTTATACCCACTAAGAAATTAATCCTTATGTATTTCTGCAGTAGTGTACTACTGGACAAAGAAATATAGTTGCAAATGTAAATATGAATATGAAAAGAAAAAGAGTCTTTCTCTCTCCTAGAAGCTGTTGCCCTATCAGACTTCCACAGGACTAGACAAGTCTACAGGCTACAGAGTTTAT
This sequence comes from Vireo altiloquus, assembly GCA_013396875.1. Taxonomy (NCBI): domain Eukaryota; kingdom Metazoa; phylum Chordata; class Aves; order Passeriformes; family Vireonidae; genus Vireo; species Vireo altiloquus. Next base: position 112,641 of record VZRF01008258.1, on the reverse strand, counting down.
TCTCTCTATCTTTCACCTGAAATTAATACTGTTTTAAACAAATGCAATCTTCATAATTTTTTCCTATCCCAATTCAGTTACTATTTCCTGCTCTGCATTTAATTTTTAATAAGAAATTAAATCTATATCCTGATCAAAAAATCAGTTTCCTTTTGAATTACCCAAATGTTAAAACTGCCCTTCTGCGGCAAAGAGATGGCGCTCTGATGAACAGAGCCATCTACAGAAATCTTTTTGATAATGGTGTCCTTCTTTCAAATCCAAACATTTCCTTGATGTAGAATACAAATTGAGCTCTAGAGTATAAGTCAGCTAGGATTTCAAAGTTGGCCTTTATACTTTGCCATTAATTAATTCCGTCCAAGAAATTCAAACAAAGATACAAACAAAAAAGTTCTCTAAATACATTACATAAGGCATTCAGAATATTCAAATTCATTCCCCTCCAGGAACACAGCAGAGTCAAAGAATAGTGTACACAGCATGTCTGGACTGTATAAAAAGCACTAGAAACTGTAAGAATGGTTTAAAACCCATTTATTTAAAGCTCTCCATTCTAAGAGCTATTGTAGAGTATTTGCTAATCAATCTACACTTCTGAGTCCTAAACAATTGCAGGTTTAATGAAGTGTACTTTCCTTCACTTTCAGATGCAGGAAAAAAAATTCCATTAAAAGGGAGAAAATGCAAGCAGAAAATAGAAGACCTCTTCCAAAAATTATTGGAACTTCTGAATAATTTAAATATTGGCTAGAAATTCAGAAACTCATGCTCGTGATCTGAGATGTTCTTTCCCAATACACCTCACATACAGCTTTAAGTCAGGTAGAATAAGTATTTTCTCTACTACAATGAGAGCAACCTCCATAATCAGGGGAAACTCATACAAATTACTCCAATTTTTAAAAGTATCTAATTTTCTTGCAATTACCATAACATAACTAAAACTGAAGTTGAGAGTATGGGTCAGTGATCAGTCAGCATAGTGAGATCTTCCAAGCTGAGTAACCAAAAATGGTTTGTGCTTAGGAGTAAGTACCACAGCACAGAGTAAGAACAGAGCAGGTATGTCTGTTCAGCCTGAAAGTACATTAGGAGTTTTCTTTTTCTCAAGATTCACTTAGTTCAGCTTGTGTAGAAACACGAGGGAAACTAATCTCCTTGCACCTTTGGCAAAAAACTTAGCAGCACTCGTTCACCTGAAAACCAGATCTGTTAGGGGAAGAGACAGAGTCACAAATACAATGTCAGAAAAAAAAATAGAAAATAAAAAAAATAGGCTTTGTTGTGCTCCTCACTACCCCACAATATGCAGGTGACACCTCCTTCCTTGTCCCTCCTCCTGTGGTGGTGTGACAAATTCTGTAAAAGGCCACAGAGCTCAGTTGATATACAGTGCTGTAAATACCATGAACTTTTATGAGATTTCCCTCGGCCATTATCTCCTACTCTTAGCTCATTACTCTCTGGAGCCCAGCTCAGAACACTAATTTGTGGCAGCTCCTTATTTGTGCTAGGATCTTGTATGATCATTGTTTTTGTGTACCTCATCTCATTATTTTCTTATAATCTTATTTACTGTGCAGTGAGACCTAGGAAAGTTCCACACCAAACTGAATACTTTATAGGACTAAATTTCTACCACTTGATTGTGAACATGCTGCATGAGAAAGCCAGTGTTTGACATCCTCTCCACTTTCAATTTTGAGACAGACCTACAATAATAGACAATATTAACAGAGTTTTAGGTTACAATAACTTGTAGCATTGCCTGAGACTCTTTGAGAAGATGCAGTTCCTGTAAACTGCATCTGTGCCTATATGGGCATAGAGAAGCACATCTATTTCTATTTTTCTTTGTGTTTGATAACTAAGACTAATGAATTGCTATATTTCCATCATGCAGATTTTGAGGGGTTTGGGGGTTGTGTTTAACATGCATTATAATTAGTGCAAGCTGTTTAAATATTCATCAATGCCCTTTAGGCACTGAACCACAGGCACTGAAAGGCAAAAAAAGAAAGAATTTCACTTACATATTGTAGGAATCAGCTTCTGGGAACAATCTAAATCCAAACCAAGAAAAGATCAATGATTTACCTCTTTCACCCCTGTAAGAAATTCCAAATGTCCTGATTCAGATTTTTTAGTCTGCCTGAAAATTGAAGACACAACTAAAACCATACTGAGACACGCCTGAATGTACTGTCTCCCTCTCCTAAATATCCCAAACCCAGAGGAAGCTGATACCTGCATTCTCAGAGCTTATCTATCTGCAGGGCTTTGTAGCCTCTCATTCAAGAATTTGGATTTTCTCTGAGATACGTGGCTTGGAAATCAGTCTGGCACAATATAATCCCTTTTGTTATGTAATTGAAAAACTTCATATCTTCTTTTAATATTAACATGGGTTTCAGAGGAAAGAGGAAATTCCATTTTTCTTAAGGAAACAAAGCCCATCTGATCCCACATCTTTGCAATGTACAGACAGATATCCAGGCAAGAAAAGCAGGCTTTGCCATTTGTCCATGAAAAGCAGCATCATGCGATGCTATCTGTGTTTTTATTGTGACTACAATTTCTAGAGCACATATTCTGGTGTGGTGACAGATGAATAGTTCCACAGCACAGCATGGGATGATGGCCCATTATACAGCTAAGGGTCTGTAAGGAAGGTTTCCATGACAGCATTCTGTGTATCATTGGTATTTTGGAAATAACATTTAGCTTTGATCTCTGACTTCTACAGGTTTTACTGTTCCCATGAAACATTATATTCGAGCAGAAAAAAAAAGCCAGGGCTAACATGAATATTTTACATACAGCCAGGAATGCCTGGAAGTGATATTCCTGTGATAAACTGTCGAGCTGTGTGATAAACCACAGAGCTATTTGTTAAATGCACCTATTAAATATCTTTAATTAACTGTTCTACTCTCTGGTCAGTAACCATTCTGTCTTGGGACTTATTCTGATGTTTCATACAGCTGAACAGGTTCATACAGCTGGCCTTTCCAGCCTGCTGTCTACATAAAAATATAGAATTTTTTGAAAACAATAACTGATTTGAAGCCCAAGAGAAGTTACTTTCAATGCTGGGACAAAAAAAAAAGCTTTTCTATACATTAAAACATGATGGTTTTTAAAGAGCAGCATCTTGCTCCACGAAGCTGAGGAGGGGTTTAGCACTGAATGAGAGAGGAGAGTTGGGACAGGGAGGGCCTTGAGAATACTTCACATTTAGATGTTCATAAAAGTTGTTCCAAGTAAGGTTATAATCTGTTTTGCAGCTGTTCATTCCTTCACATTTGGACAGGGATTTTCCTGAAGGAAGGAAAGGTCTGAAGGAGCTAGCTGCCCAGTTCTTATTGAATTTCAGTAGCATTCCACCTCTGAACTCCAGTGTATTGCTCTGAAGGCTGCGAGACTTGAAACACAGCCTCTGTAATGAGTTTAAACAAACAGTGGGGATCTGTGACTTTTCAAGAACAAGGCCCCAATACAGGTCTTATCTGCAGCACAGGGACAGGTCCTGGGCAACTTCCTGCTAGTTTGGAAATGGAGACTTTTCTCAATCCACACATGACTCTGTAAAGCAAAATGCACTATCACATTATGCATATCTGTCTGTAAGCACGTACTTACAATTTATATTCAATAAAATATCGAACTGGTTGCAATCTGCTTAAGAAGCTTTTCTCTTAACCATTTGAATTTCAAAGCGTAGATAAAATTGCAAAAGGATTTTAATTGTATACAAGATCTGAGCTTAGAAAAAACATCTACATGGATTCTTAATCTTTTGTGGGCAGCTACTACTTCTTAATCAGCGTAAAACAGAATTCAATAATAAACACAAACACTGAGTGACAGTACAACAGCATGGATTTTCTAGGACATTTGAAGGTATGGCACAAAAAATTCTCTCAGATAAGGAAGAGAAGAAGTATTGTTTCCAAAGTGCAGGTTTTATTAATCAACTTCCCCACATGTTTTACAAGGTTAAGAGTAAAATCTGAAGATGCAGAGAATGAAGAGTGCAGCATTCCTCACCTGTATTCTCATGTACAGAGAAGATACCTACTCACAGAGTCCATTCCCAAAGTAAATTCCAAAGGGTTTTTCTGTATCAATGTCAGGCAGGATCTACTGGTGTCCTACTTTTCTGCATGCTCCTCCATTTCAAGCTCCAAATTAGCCAATAAAACATACCAGCGTATGTTTCCATCCTTACAAATGCTTTCAGTAGTCCTGCACCATATCAGGAGAGCAGTTTTGCTGGGGCACAGCAAAGAAATGAGCCTTTTGCTCCTGTTTTGAAAATGTAAAATGTACTGATTTAACTTGTGAAAAAGTTGAGTGTTAAGGATCACCTGATATCTTTTGATAGCAGGCAACATGAAATCAGAGCTTGCACAGGAACCAACAAGGGCAAGATGCACTGGCTGCACCACAGTTAACCCAGCACAGCACTTTGCACTGAGCCATGGTATTGCCTAATGACTAATGCAGTAAGAATTTGTGTGAAAGACCAGGGCTGGGAGAAAGTCTAAGGCTCTTAGCACAACCCTAGCAGTGAGGGTACTACGTGTGATAGAAATTTATTGCTTCTCTAAATTTACAGCAAGGAAAGGGGTGAGATAGAGTCCTGAGGAAACCACACAGGCGAAGCAGGGAGAGGCTAAGTTTATTACAGCAAAGTACTTCACCCAATGCTAGAGGAAAGCAAGGCTTAATTTTCTTCAGGGGTGGGTAGCATGCTCAAGAGAGATGCTCGGCTCTGGTAGTTCTCTTCAAAAGTTAAGGTTGTTGTTCTGAACTTGTAACCAGATCTGCTTTGCTATCCAGCTGCTTTTTACCCACAAGTCTCATCTTACAGACTTGTTTCATGTTTTTTGAAAGGTCTTGGGTTAGAGCATGGTGCTAATAATACCAAGGCTGTGGGTTCAATCCCTGTACAGGCCATTCACTTTAGATCTGGACTTGATGATCCTTGTGGGTCCCTTCCAACTCCGAATATTCTATGTTTCTGTGATTTGAGAAGTTTGGTGTGGGGGAAGAGGCAGTCTTCCATTTCTGAGGAATGATAGTAGTCACAAGAACAAGTGATGGTAAATTACTTGATGTGGGGCCCCTGGGATCTATGTAATTGTCCTGTATGTAGTGCTGCCCATTGGTACCTGAGCTCATTCATGAGGTCCAAGCAGCACTCACCTCCATAAGTAAAGGTTGTTACTTTACAAGAAAGAGCAAACGAAGAGAAGAAAAAAGTGCTGCTCAACCTCTGTCTTTCCTATTTTTCTCACCAGGCTTTTGTTTATTCTGTGATCATGTTCCCCATCCTTGTCTTAAGTAGAGGACAGCCAGGCTGGGGAGGACATGCATGTAGGCATTTGCAGACTGTTTGGGATACAAAAGCTGGAGAATTTCCCAGGTAAGCAGGCACTCTGAGCCCACAGAGAGGCCTGGCACTTTGCCCTGCATCCCCACCTTCAGGGACCCTTCTCACACCGAGTGGGATATGTGATGTGCTCCACAAGTCTGACAATTGGCCCCTCTCTGTTCCACAGTCCTCTTGGCAACATCACTTTGGAAAACACATTGTACAAAATGTGGGAAGACAATCAAACAAACCTGCAGTCAAGGGCAAAGCGACACCGTGTCAATAGTGAGTTTTGATGATAAGGTGTTCCCAATCTTATAACAAGCTGAAGCCAAAGTCACCAAATAAAAATGAAGTATGAATTAACAAGCTGTGAAGGAAGCCAAAGAGGACTTTTGACTTTCTGCCTTTCTTGGTATCTTGGCAGCTGACAAGCTTTTGAGCTGGAGGAGGCTGCCTTACCTACAGGGACTGTCCTGCACAGGGAGGGCTGAAGAAGGGTTCAGAGGGCAGGTACAGGTAACATCCATGGGCAGAAAGAACAGCACTTTGCAGCAAATTAGAGCATGTAAGTGTACAAAGCACTTAGATACCTAATTTTAAAAATTATGTGTCATAGGAAACTGAAGATAGATGTTCTTGGGAAGAGTTTTACTTCTACTCAGAATATGCTGGCAGCATGATAGTGTGCACTTAGCAAGTTTCCCTAAAATCAAAACCTTAAATCAATGGGCAATGTAAGCCAGAATTTCTTCAGCTCAGAGATGGGTGTCTCTTCTATGTTTTCTTTTTTCCTTTTCCTTACTGATGAAAATTGCAAGGAACACTTGAGCTGTAGAAAATACATCGCAAGCCCCCACTTTTAAACAGATGCCATTTCATAAAAGCTGGTAAAGTCCTGAGGCTCCCTGGTTGTTTTGCTTCCTCTGCCTGAGTGCAGTGAGAGCCAGCTATGTAACATCTGATGCCTACAATTCACTCATCAGCAGCTATTCTGCTTTTTTTTCCAAAGAGAATATCACGCAACCCTAATGAGAGTTGATGTAGATCAATGCGAGCCTTTACTTTCATTACATTTAAAGGGACATACGATTTATTGATTTGTGTATCAAATTTTAGCACACGTGTTTTCTCTTTTGTCTACAGTCAATGCAGCAGATCTGTAGATCCAAATGTCATTTGGTACAAAACCAGAGTAATACCAGGAAGACGATTAAGCAATGATATTGGCACAGGACACATTTATTTTATAATTTCAAGTTTGTAATACGTAAAGATGCCTACTTGAGCACAAAGGTAGATCCCTGAAAAAGCATTACATCTGAATGTCCTTGCCCTGTGGGGTTAATAACATGGCTGCTTGCTTGATTTAAACATGATGTCCTATTTCTAGATATTTCAAAATAATTTAAAATTAAAATCTAATTTATCCTGTGGTGTTGATAATTAGTTGAAACAAACAAAGAGCTGGTTTTTTTAAACAAAGAAAAAGCCCACATACTGTGCTGCCATATATCCTTTACTTAATATGCCTTTTTCTTCTTCTGAACAATGTGGTCTGATTATACATCTGACATGAGCTTATCACTAGAGTCAGGAATTAGGTAGGATTCACCTCACTGGCCATGTACAGGCATATACATGTTGGAGATTTAGTCTGACAACTGCCTAGGCTCCCTCTACAGTCCAAGCAGTAGGAAAGGCACCTCACCCTACTCCATCCTCAGCTTGAGAGCCTCTCCAGTGACCAGCTCCACCTACATGCCTGACCTCGGTGACATACCTGAAATTTATAAAGCCAAATACAAAAGATATGGGTGCCAACTGCAGTGAAAGCTGCTGGTTTTACTTAAAATCAACTTTGCTTCATCTCACAGTTTTGACCCAGCCCCAGAGCTTCCCTTCAGCAACGCATTACAGGTAACTTCCGTGAGATTAGTGCATTCTTACTGTCAGCAAATGCAAAAGGGACTTGCTGAATCATGTCCTCAGTCTAAAAGAGAGACTGGTGTTCACTTGTTAAACCCCATATAAACTATATGCCATTTTTAACAAGGTTAATTAACACAGTATTAAGGACAAAGCAAACTGACAGCTGTAGTGCCTCTACCCCTTTGACCTTTTCTGCTCCTTTCCTTGAAGAGCAGAAATAAAATTCATATTCTTTCCACTTGGAAAGAAGGAACAGAAACATGGAAAATAAGTTAACGCTGATGAATGACAGCAGGATTTTCTACTAAGAAGGCATCATCAGCCACAAATAATTCATTTTTTCGAGGACACAATGTACATCCATCCTATGTCTCCTGCATATTAGCAGTGCTGGAGGTGGGGACAGAGAACAGCAGTTTAGCTTTTGCTGTGTGAATAAAGCCATGATCCTGTATGAATGACTCACTGCTGTTGTGTAAGCCTGTAAGCATCTTTGCGTGAAAGATGAAAGCATTTTAGATGAGCCCTCTCAAATCAGTGCCATCCTCTCAAGCTTGAGGACATAGTTCTGAAGAAGACAGACTTGAAATGCAACAAGATTTGAGTTAATGTGCTACTGGAAAAGAAATCCATCGAAGATCAGCTAAGAAGTATTCTTTACTTCAATTCACAATGCAGCTTGGCCATGGAAATGCCTCTGGTTAGGATCTTTTTGAACTACAACTCCAATCATACAGCATTTCTGAGGAAAGGTGTGGTCATTCTCTGTCCATTTTAGGGAAGTGGTAGGTCTGAAACGCACACTAAAGGGAAGTTAGTTTCATGGTAATATTTTTAAGAATTTGTTTCAACAAGGGCATATCAATCAATTTCTTCAATTATTATTTGCAGTTTTAAAGGGAAACTTTTTTTCCCCCCTGCCTCCAGTTTTCACTGACCTTGACCTGTCAGGACTAATGTGTGCTTGTATGAATCCCCACAGCATTGCTGTCATAGGCTGGGTACCAGCCCCTGCTCCTATCCTCCTCTGCTCAGACATATCAGCTGCTTGTACTGACTATCAGGGGAGGAGAGGAGCTACCCTGGGAGCCCACAGACTCCCTTCTTGCCAGGCCCTTTGCTCCAAGATGCCCCTCCCTTTTCTGTGGCTGCTGGCCATGCCCCCATATGTTGCCTGATGCATTTAGAGGAGATATTTGGCTCACAGGGCAGCATGTATCACTTGCCTGGGAAATGGTGTGTAGGGAGCCAGGGAAGCAGGGAGGCAGGGAGGTGCAGAGGTGTCCCATTTGCAAGAACTGGTACATTCCTTTGTAACAAGACTGAAGTACATGTGGCCTTTATGAACCTACAGCTGTTATTCCTGGCAGTGGTTCCCACTATCTCACCGGTCCTGGAAACCCTATTAGCAGGTACTGCACGGATTACATCAATCACAGCCAAACATGAAAAATCTTGCAAAAATTATGTAGTCTTGCCTAAGAGATGACACAAGGAAGTTTTATACAAACTTGGGAGACAAAACTTGTTTAGCAGGCCCTTATTCTTTACTCATCCAGGACAATGTGTTTCTCTGTTGGCTTTGCTTCCCTGGGCAACTGCACTGAAGCTGGAACACTTCCCTCATGCAGCCCAAATGCTGGTTTCCATTTTGTAGAGCTACATAATTCGATTTTCTCTGGTGGTTCAAAAGGTCCGTGGGGAAGGGCTCCTGTGGAGAGGAGAGCGAGTAGCTCTCGCTAACAAATGGGCGCTTGCCTTGGAAAGCAGCACATGTCTGTTCACATGCATCCAAACGGCTGAAGCATCCCACCGAGAGGGAGCCTGCCACAGGAAGAGACTTTACAGATCTTTCAGTCACCAGGAGTAACACAAACAAGAGCCAGAAAAAACATTTTGCTTTTTAAAGGGGAATCATTATACACAGCACTTGATAAAGTTTTTTGTACCAATTCATGGAATCAGGAGGGAAAACAGGAGCCAGTTGTTTGAGGAAAGCATTCAGATGTAAAATGTGACCTCAGCTCCATGGTGGTGTTGTGACAGGATAGAGACAAAAGGATATTCAAAACACACGGCTAAGAAAGGGGAAAGAAAAGCTGAATCCCAACTGCTGTGTAAGGACAATCACTGTGTGTGAGTTGGAAGGGAACCACCCAGGTCCACGTCCACAGCCAGGGCAAGAATTAATACAAAGGCAGCAGTTCTTGGAAAATTTCAATTATTGTGCATTGCTAAGGTAAAGCAAAAGCATTTTCAGAGCAAATGAGTAAAGGTATATACTATTCTTTTTCACAAACAGAGCAGGTCAAAGCAGTGTTATTCCATGAGCACTATGGATCACAAAGAAATGCATTCCTCAGAAGTACTGTCCTGCCCTGCTCTTACTGGAGTGAGAGACCTCAGTAAGGGAGAAGAATTAGACCTATACAGGAAGCACCAGTCTGCTACATTTATACAGCATCTCTTATCACAAAGGGTTTGAAAGATATTTAACGAGCTCTGCAGTGTTCACAGGACCATTCAGCTACCAATGAATACAAGCTTCTTGATTATAACACAACAAGAGTAGACTCCTCTGCCTGGAAAGGCTCTCCAGCGGTGGGGCAGGAGAGCCCAGGCACACAGCATGTCCTCCTGGCACACACACACTGCCCACTCTGCCTCCAGTTGTCACCCTGGCTGCACTGAGAGCACCCCAGCCACATCACCACCATCTGAAACCCCCAGTGCTTCCACCTGCACACACCTCACTGCTGGCAAGAACTGTGTGCATGGCAGATGTTGGCCCTGCAGATCTGCAGCTCCTGGAAGATCTCAGAAAGGGGGAAGGGAAGGGAAGGTGCGGGAAGGGAAGGGGCGGGAAGGGGCGGGAAGGGAAGGGGCGGGAAGGGGCGGGAAGGGAAGGGGCGGGAAGGGGCGGGAAGGGAAGGGGCGGGAAGGGGCGGGAAGGGAAGGGGCGGGAAGGGGCGGGAAGGGAAGGGGCGGGAAGGGGCGGGAAGGGAAGGGGCGGGAAGGGGCGGGAAGGGAAGGGGCGGGAAGGGGCGGGAAGGGAAGGGGCGGGAAGGGGCGGGAAGGGAAGGGGCGGGAAGGGGCGGGAAGGGAAGGGGCGGGAAGGGGCGGGAAGGGAAGGGGCGGGAAGGGGCGGGAAGGGAAGGGGCGGGAAGGGGCGGGAAGGGAAGGGGCGGGAAGGGGCGGGAAGGGAAGGGGCGGGAAGGGGCGGGAAGGGAAGGGGCGGGAAGGGGCGGGAAGGGAAGGGGCGGGAAGGGGCGGGAAGGGAAGGGGCGGGAAGGGGCGGGAAGGGAAGGGGCGGGAAGGGGCGGGAAGGGAAGGGGCGGGAAGGGGCGGGAAGGGAAGGGGCGGGAAGGGGCGGGAAGGGAAGGGGCGGGAAGGGGCGGGAAGGGAAGGGGCGGGAAGGGGCGGGAAGGGAAGGGGCGGGAAGGGGCGGGAAGGGAAGGGGCGGGAAGGGGCGGGAAGGGAAGGGGCGGGAAGGGGCGGGAAGGGAAGGGGCGGGAAGGGGCGGGAAGGGAAGGGGCGGGAAGGGGCGGGAAGGGAAGGGGCGGGAAGGGGCGGGAAGGGAAGGGGCGGGAAGGGGCGGGAAGGGAAGGGGCGGGAAGGGGCGGGAAGGGAAGGGGCGGGAAGGGGCGGGAAGGGAAGGGGCGGGAAGGGGCGGGAAGGGAAGGGGCGGGAAGGGGCGGGAAGGGAAGGGGCGGGAAGGGGCGGGAAGGGAAGGGGCGGGAAGGGGCGGGAAGGGAAGGGGCGGGAAGGGGCGGGAAGGGAAGGGGCGGGAAGGGGCGGGAAGGGAAGGGGCGGGAAGGGGCGGGAAGGGAAGGGGCGGGAAGGGGCGGGAAGGGAAGGGGCGGGAAGGGGCGGGAAGGGAAGGGGCGGGAAGGGGCGGGAAGGGAAGGGGCGGGAAGGGGCGGGAAGGGAAGGGGCGGGAAGGGGCGGGAAGGGAAGGGGCGGGAAGGGGCGGGAAGGGAAGGGGCGGGAAGGGGCGGGAAGGGAAGGGGCGGGAAGGGGCGGGAAGGGAAGGGGCGGGAAGGGGCGGGAAGGGAAGGGAAGGGGAAGGGGAAGGGCCAAATCCACATTGACTGGCAGGCAATGATGTCCCTGGTGCTGTATAAACCTCCTGCCCACTTGAAAGTACACCAAAACCCAGGTGACCATGAGACTTTACCAAATCACTGCTCCCTGGACATGGTTTATGGAAGAACTGTGTGGAATGGTACATCCCAGAGCACCATGCTGGGCATTACCTACCAAAGAAGCTGCACTGCCTGCTGAGCTTGAGCAGGTAATGACTTAGAAATGATTTAGATCTGAAGTTCCCTGGAGGGCACTCCCAGCCTTTTGAGCCCCATGCTTAAAATTTCTGTTTAAAAAAGATCTGTTTATGACCTCTTGCCCTCCCACCCAACATAATACACATAATAGGAGATAATTTGTATGAAAAGCCAGATGCTGGCAGAGTATATTGTGAGGTCAAAATATTTTATACATGTGGTTGAAAAAAAAAAAAAGGCAGTTACTAAACTGTGGTTTACATAAAGTGCTCTTAGCATTATATTTTTAAAGGCACAGCAGTCCTAGAAATATTCAAGTTGGGTGGTCAGTATTTTTGTTTCAGTTTCAAGCAACTGGTGGAAAATAGGAACAGACAAGCCATGAAATCTTAAGCCTAACTTTGGCTGCTTTTCTGGCAAGAAATCATTGCTCAGCCTGAAAATGTTGCCATGGTCTACAAGAATAAAACTGCGGATCAAATGTTATCTCCGAATATGTGTCAGTTTTAATGTACAAGGCCTTTATCATGAAGCAGAACTAGGAAAAGAGCCCAAAACTGTTGAGGGCATTGTGGCATTTTTTTTTCCCCAGACAGTAACAAAACTCCTGAATGGTGCTATTTGTGGTTTGTGTCTGTGCATCAGGAACATGTGAATTTTGGTTTGTAATTATTCAGACACAGGACAAGAAGCCTGAGCCAAGGGTAGGTTTTATTTCTGCCCTGAAACTGCCTTTCATACTTCCTTGAGATTGTTGAGGAATGACCCTCAAATCCTGGAGTGATACTCTGTGTTCTCATATCAAGGTGCAAACACACTAAGAGGAAAATTTTGTCAGAAGCCACCTTTAGTCACTTCACTCACTTTTAACCTTTCTCTTCACCATTTTACAAATAAAAAAATAAAAATGTTTCTAACAGCAGGGAAAGCAAAGTCCTTGAGAAATGACCCAGGAAAGAAACACTGCAGTGTTTAAAGAGGAGCTTAAACAAACACATATCAGAAATGTGTTTAAAGCTGCAGGAGCTCACCCAGAGTTGCTACTTTGCAGCTGGGAACGCAGAGGACAGCTCTAAGGCTGTCAGGGCAGCACTTGAAGGAGAAAGAGCTCAGTATCTCCTTTGTCACCCTCACCAAGGAGGGAATTTGATTTATGTGCTGGGGGAAGTCCTGGAACTGACAGCCCCTAACCAGCCTCACCTGAAAATTTAGCCCTACTAAGAGGTGTTTTGCCCATTACAACAATAAAAACCAAAGGAAGATTAAAAGGAGAAGAATCACCTGTCACCATAGGTTATGGGATGTTCAAAAAGCTTTGTAGGTTCAAAGCAATGTTTAGCTACCCTGCTGACAAAATTGGTTTTCCTGCTTTCTTGTTTTGGGTATTTGTGCTTCAGCTGCAGCTCCGTCCCTTGCCTGCATAGTGGCCATCTCTCTCCACAGCCGTGTTCCAACAAAAAAGAAAGCTTGGGAGAAATGACAGAATTCTACCTTGTCCTCAAAACCTTTCATCTAAAGGCTTGACTGTGTGCAAGAGGTACCTAATGCACCCAAGCAGCCATTTTCTGCGCTCACAGCACAGTCAGAGCTTCTGGGTTTCTGGAGTTCAGCTGCAGTTGATTCCTCAGAAATACTGCTGAGTTCCTTCCTCTGCCTGCAAAGGGACAGCTCCCTGTCCTCATTTTCACTACTAGAGTGTTTTTGAAAAACTCCCCATTATTTTGTAATTTGAAAACATGCTGTCTCTTCAAGCATAAAATGTTGGCACTGATAGACCCTGGGGGTTTTTATACAGTAAATTGATCAGATTATTTTGTTTAAAGCTATTGTTCTGAATACAATTAGCATTTTTGGCTCTTGGACTGTGTTCATTTTGGCCTCATCACAGCTAAAATTCTGACTTGAAGCCCATATAAATATTTGCCCTTTTAGCATTTATTTTGATTCTAATCATACTCATAGTTTGGTTACCTTTTTTAAAGAAGAAAAGTACATATAAATCAGATTAAATAGATCACTTTGCTACAGTTTTGCCATGAATGTCTGTTCCGCAGAGCAAGACATCACTGCCAGATTTTTCCAGCAACCTCTGTAAACATTTACTTTACTCTCCTGTAATTGCTTTAACATGCATTTTCCTGCACAAGCTAGCTATTCACTATTAATTTTATTAGGAAGATGATTCTGCCTAATGCTAAAACTCCAGAAATTTCTACACTCATTCTTGTTTACTTAAATACCCCAATGGGTCTGAGCAAATTTAGTACCGTGCTTTGCAAGCAGGCTGACCTCCAGCACCAGAGCCTTGCAATGAAACCCCAACAGGTTTGAGGTGCATAGCCCAAGTCTATTCAGAAGAGATCCATTTCAGCCTTTAAGCACACGAATCTCTGACACTGATTTATCCAGGAACAGTGCTTTCCTGTTCACTTCTGGAGGCAGATGTTGGATAAGATGAATGGCTGGTAAATTAATATATGTCTGGCTTATAAAAACGGAGCACAGCTTTTTCTAACAAAAACAAAATTCATTTTTGGATGGACTTCAGCCTGTGGACTGACTCTCCCCACATTCCCAGGTGTGCTTTGGCATTTTGTAGTGAACTAACCCAGGCCAATAAGATGGAGCCTTTTAACTTAGCTTGGCTGAGTAATTCTGCAGTGTGTTCACAGCGGCAGCACTCTCTTTTCACAGTGTACATAACCAAAGTTAGCATTTTAGTGTGCTGTGAAGGCTGCACGCTGCTGTGCTGTGATGTTTCTGAGAGATACAAAGGCATGGCAGGGGCAGGGCCAGCAAGCCCCAGCCTGGAGCTGCCAGCCTGCAGCAAGGTGCAGCTTCCCACTGCACACACCGTGTGTGGCTCATGGAGAACAGAGCATGTTGCTTGAGACCACTCAGTTTAAAACATTGATGCAGAACTTTATCACAATTAACATGAATTATTGTTCGCCTTGCCAGTTGCTGCAGTAGCTGGTGACTGCTTATGGAACTTATAAAATTGTCTCAGTGCAACGGATGGCTTATTGTGATCAGGACAGAAACACTGGAAAACCTAGAGTGGTGCTAGCTGAGAGAAGCTGCTCTGCAAACACACACAGCTTGGGTGACCTGGCTTTGGGGTTGGAAACACGGGGCTTTGCAGAAGGCACAGCCTGGAAAAGGGAAAAGTGAGAATCGATACACCTCAAATATCTTTTGTCATATGCCACAGGTGTGTCATGAGCTATCTGAGATTCTCCAATGCATCACTCAAGATCCTATTTGGTGTCTTTGCTCTGAAGATACTTAAAAAAAACCAACCTCAGTACATGAGACACCCCATTTTTACCACAGCATCTAGGAGAGGGAGAAGGATTTTATCAGAAGCATATTTAAAGGAAGGTCCAGATTTTTCTAACTTTACAATTTGTTTTCACAGAAAATAAACCCATGTTTCAGCCAGTTCAATATACTACACAATAACAAATGTGCTGGAGTTCATTATTACAGCCAGTGATGTTTCTAGTGTTCTTTACTCACTATGAATGTATCTATTCTAGAAGGATATAAACAAAGGGCCAGATGGGAAAAAAAGCAGATATTATAACCAGACCTGATTATGAAAAGCTCCAGAACTGAATCCAGTGACTCTTTGTTAGACTAATGTATGCTATGCTGAAAGGCAGCCAGGCAGGAACTGGATACTTCAGCAGAATATGTCACTTTCTTGGATATCTTTTTCCAGTTTTAAGTGACTGTTACTGTTACACATTCCTGTTTTACTACTTGCACTCATCTGGCTGCAGCTTCCAGCTGATGATCCTCCTCATGCCTTTCTCCACGAGATTCAAGAGCCCATTAGAACCCATTAAATTATTTATATATTGTAATCAAGTCACTCCTTAAGCCTCTTCCTGATGTACTGCATAGATTGAGCACCTTAAAAATCTCTCTCTGGAAGGCAGTATCTCTAGCCCTCAAGTCAGTCTGGGAATTCTTACCCCACTCTGCTTGTCTCCTAACTGCTGGGTTTTAATTTGTTGTCTTTTTTTTTTTTCCTTAATTTTTAAAATTTTGTCCTGTTTTTAAAACCATGATCAGACCACCTTCCCCAATACCAATTTACCAAGAGTATACAAACCCATATCACACATTTTCTCCTGTTTATTATGCCTCCTTTAACCATCTAGGGATTTTTTTCCCAGTGCTGAATACATATTAGGAGCTGCATATGAAATATTGTCACAGTCTCCTGTTATGTTCAGCAATAGACACAGCACCCCTTTCCACAGCCGGCAATCCTTGTACCTAAAGATGAATTCTTCCATTGAATTAGCCAAACAGTTCAGGAGGTGGCTCAGATATCTCTGACACTCCACTCCTCCTGTTATTTAGTATTCTACATTGTGTTATCCCATTTTTAATGCTTCCTCTCAGATTATGGAGAAGCTGCACCTCCCATTGAGCCTGTGCACTGAGATACACTTTGCAGACTTTGCAATGCTGATTGAAATATACAGCACAGCCAAAAAGTAAACTTAATCCAGGGGTTGAAATCAACTTTGTCTGACCACAAGAATTACACTGTTAGACTTCACTTCTCTGTGTCAAAAATCTTTTTCCTAAGACTTTTCTTGCTTTTCTATACAAAATGAGAACGACTCAATTTTTTGGAAATGTCATTAAGTAAATTCTCTGCTAGTACAGAATGATGATGATTTCTTGTAGTCCTCTTTTGCATTTCAAAGCTTTTAATGTATGCTGTTTGGTTTTCCCCCACTTCTTATTTTCTATGCTTCTAATTCCTTACTTTGTTTTCTCCTAATGTAGATACACTTTTAGCCAAAGCAACATTTTCATATATTGCCAAGGAATATTGGCTTTTTGGCCATCTAGAAAAATCTTAGAGATCTTTGAGATTTCTTCGACATTTTGTGTGTACATATGTAATATTTGTCATTATTTTTGTTCAGCCCTGGTAAAGCAGACCTTGGGGGTCAGTCACCATAGACAGCAATGCTTGGGACAGGTTCTCTCCATTAGATCACATCCATTAATGATGTAATCAGAACATGATCATCAGCTTCTGTGTAAACACTAATTTGTGGCCCACCAAGTAACTCCTTTAACTCCTTGTAGACTCCAATTGCAGCTCCTGTGTTTAAAGAGGAAGAAATTTTGAAATAGAAATGTGCCTTTAGAATTAGGAACTTTCATAATGCTTCACACTGGCAGAACTATGACACATGAGCTTAAGGGTCAAAGTGGCCTTCTCCTATAAAACCTTGATTTTTTTCACCACATTTTGGAGAGGAACTTAGGAAATTATGTATCACGTTCTCTCATTTTATTTATGATCCACAAAAGGTTCTCCACCAGTATCTTCTGATGGGCTTTTCAGCAGTAATGTGTTTGAATCAGAACTAATCTGTCCTCATTAGCCAATAATTAATACAAGCAAAGGTCTCTATAATACCCAATTAACAGACACATGCATCATCAGAAAACTAATTCAGATTCATCCCCTTCCAGGTCCTAATTTTCCCTAAATATTGTCTGAATTCTGTGCAGACCAAAGGCTTTTGATAAACTTGGCAAATTAAATGGTTCTAGCTACCTCAGTGCAGATAGCTCCATTCTTCATGGCTTAAAATCCTATCTGTAAAATCCGTATGACTTAGAAACACTGTCATAGAAGAAAAAGATAAGCTGCTTATGGTAGTTTGAAAGTCATGTTAGATTACAGTTGAATTTGACTGTTTTTCTGGAGGAAATCCGCATGTGTGTCAATTGCAGCAGCTAGAATTGGGTCTCCTGGTTATTCATGCAGTTGGGATAAAGAGAAAATTCCCTGCACAAGCTAAAGCTAGGAGGGCAGCTGCTGTGTCCCTCCCTGGCAGCACAGCAGCCTGCTGGGCTTCTGCAGCCATGCCCTCACCTGTGCTCAGTGCTTTTTGCACAAGTGAAGTGCCACTGGAAAACTGCTAAGGCAGAACCCTCCAGGGAATTCCCTTTCACTGTGCCTTGGTGCAAAGCTGCGCAGTTCATTTCATGAATGACTAGTACATTGCGTGACTATTTCTGTTTTTATTCCCTGTTTCAGGTGACAGATTATATAAATGTGTTGGTACAGCTCTGAGTACAACACAAGAAAAATGAGTTTTCAAGCAGGTTATTCTGGAAGCTCAACAAAGGAAGCAATGATCCCAGGGAAGAGCTAACATGAAGAGGAGAAAGAGGCTCAGATCAGTGTGTGAAGGTAAGATCAGGGAGACAACATGATCTATTAGGAATGTAATTTTTGCCTGTAATTGCCTCCTTTCATCCTCAGCGCCGAGTGATACTAAGTGTGTGGAGAGACCTGACAAACATGAGTTGAAGAGAAACAGTGTGCACTCACAACCCAGGGGGCCAACTGTGTCCTGGGCCACATCAGAAGAGGGGCCAGAAGGTCTAGAGAGGGAATTCTCCCCCTCAATTCTGCCCCTGTGAGACCCCACCTGGAGCACTGCATCCAGCTCTGGGAACTCAGAACAGGAAAGGTGTGGACCTGTTAGAGGGGGTCCAGAGGAGGCCAAGAAGATGATAAGAAGGCTGGAGCACCTCTCCTATGAAGGCAGGCTGAGAAAGCTGGCTTTGTTCAGCCTCCAGAGCAGAAATCAGTGCGTGCTTTGGGACCCTGCCACCTGGTGAGCACTGGGGGTGATTTGTGTTTGAAAGGAGCTTAGTGTTTCAGCACAAAAATTACACACTGAGAATTTCCTGCTTTTCAGCTGCAGCAGGTAAGTAGGGCGCACACAAACCCTGATGTGCACTGCTTGTTTTTCTGGAGACTTCATCAACCAGGAAAGTGTTTCAGAACATCTGATGTAATCAGGCCTTCAGACAAGGATACATGTCATCAAGCTGAGTCATGGGATTAAAGTCAGTGATTAAACTGACAGCATAAAATGCAACAAATAGGCAAAGAAAGAGTTGAACACCCATAATAAAAACATTATGGGAGACAATTTTATTGTAACTAACAATGAATGGGAACCTGCATCTGCACTGAAGCAGAAAAAGCAGTGAGGGAACACAAGCCCAGTGACTGTGACTGCAGACTTGCTGAACTCATTGAGAGCCATGACAAGAAAGGTATAAGCACCTGATGCAAGATTAACGACGCTGCCTGCAGGAGAAGTTTTGAAGCGAAAACTGCCAAAGGAAGCAAGCAAGAACTAAAATGATATTACTTAAACTGTGTGTAAGCAAAGTACATTGGCAAATAAAGAAGCCCTGGGAATACCAGAGGAAGTACCCTAGACGTTGGATCAGAAAACCCTGTATCACTGTATCAGCACTTTGCCCTGCACCAGGAATCATGAGGGAAGGACACTGACAAATGACTGCATGCCTGGACAAGTAAATCAGGTTTTCTACTCATGTATGCCACAGAAAGCTGCAGCAAAGAGGTTCTCATGTATTTTTCACCCTGCTGTGCTGTCTGCATTTTAGCTGGGAAATCACAATTCAGTTTGATAAAAAGGTGAAGTACTAATGCCAAAGTAACAAATTGGAAGTTCTAAGAAACAGGATTCAGCAAAATATGTGCTGGAGCAGACAGATATCTGATCTAATTTTTAATGCTCCCACTTTCCCAAACCTTGTTTATGTATTAGCTGGAGAGAAGACATAAGGCGAAATAAACATGGGGTTTGGTTTTTTCTTTTAATACATGCTCTGATCAAAAATCAAGATGAAATTTCTGTGCTGTAATTGGCACTACTCAAAGGACATTTCCTTTTTGAAGTCAGTGATTAGTTGAAATATCACTCCTCTCTACGGCCCACAGTCACTCTCTAAAACAACAGGCTACATGGGTGATTTTCAAAGCTGTTGTTATTTTTGGCTGTTTGCAGAAAATTTTCAGCTATGATTTTTCAAATTGAACCGGACACTTTGAGCTGACATGACAAATTTTGGGCAGGATGTCTTGAATCCCCACCTCCTCCAGCCCTCATGCTGTTTGAAGAATTACCATGACCAGAAAAGGCTGATTTCCTTTCACAAGCTACAGGCATGACAAGTCAGGGCTGATTGCAAGGAATAGGAACAAACTCCAGCTCTCAGGCTAGTTCCTGATGGACAGCAGAAAAGGGCTTTCTGAAAAAGCCTCCTATCACACCAGAGTAAAAAAAAAAAAAAAGCTGTGTTAGTAACACAAATAAATTTGTTCTGCAACCACAAGGGAAAGAAAGCATTTTTTGCACATCTCTTGACAAGTTTTTGGTAAATGCCTTGACCCCAAACATCACTGCTCTTCTGTCCTCTTCTGTTCCCTTTTGGCAGGTCTGTGCAGTGTGTTGGTGGTACACCCCTGCTCTGTTTCGTCAATTCTGTCCGTGAATGACAATTTGTTTTGCTGGGGTGTGAGCAGCCGGTCAGCTGGCAAGGACTCACAGAGACTCCAACCCAAAAAGCCAATCTCTTCCTAGCTCCAAGCCTGCAAGGCTTTAATGAGGTCTTTTGGAGAAGCAGCAGTTATCAGAGATTCATTAAAGATGAGGACACCCTCACACAGCTACTAATTGCTCTAACTCACTAGATTGTGTTGTTTGTGAAAGCTGGAGCCTGCAAAGCGATTCTCTCAATTTAAATTTTTGCAATGCTTTGTGCCTGTTTTGGAACTTTCCCACTCTGCCCATGAATCCAAGCACACAACAAATTTCTTTTCTTTTTTATAATGACAGAAGAGAATTATTCTGCTGGGGTCTGTGCGTAACCTTGTCTAGATAAATATTCAACTGCTGATAGCTGTGCTATTGCTAACTTTCTGAGAAACAATTATAAAGGTATCATCATTACTATGTCCTCTATAATGTTTAACTGCTGGAATACAACCTTTCTAAACATCCATGTGGAGAATATTTTGCTGCTTCTGGTCTGATTAAAATCAGAGTTAAGGCCTAACCTTTTAAGAAAAGATGTGCAAGTCACTACTGGATCAAAATGAATTTCCTCAGTGAAGTTAGAAAGCCTCTAGCATATATTGGTTTTGATGCCATTAAAAAAAAAATCCATTCATCTGCTCATGCTTTTTATGAAGGCAACAACTTCCAGTTTACCCAAACAGTCCTTAGTTCTACCTTGTAAATTCATTAAAATATGGCACTCATCACTCATAACCTACGTATCAAAGTTTATATTTGAGGGTGTTTATATTAAGGACTATATAGATCAGAGCTGTTAGTACCACTCACTTTGCTTAGAAGTACATGCTAGAATCAAGCCAGTAGGTTTTGCCTCAAGTGTTGGAAAATTATCTCTCAAGCTGCATTTCTACAGACAGATAACAACCTGTGAAACCGAAGCTTAAGTAATTCCATTAGAAGCATTTGGGGATAATATTAGCAGAGAGTTTTGTAAATTAAACACAGCAAGAGATTTTAGACCTCAGAGGGCCACGTTCAGAACAGGCTAATGGCAAGAGGTGTGCACCTGCCTCTGCCAGCTAAGCACGTGTGACATCATACCTATAAAAACTTACTTCTGCCCTGTCTTACCCTCACCTGAACTGCTCACTCAGGCAGCACATGCACCTGACAGGCACAGGGCTGACTGGTTTTGCTTGTTTTCCTGGGTTGTTTTTCTTCTCATGGCAATATTTTGCAAATATGAATTGGCACCCCAACCGGCTTTTTCTAGCTTATTGTAAGAACAGACTTGAAAGAAGAGCAGATTCCCAATCTGAAGGAGGAGCAGGGCTTTGCTCCACAGTGTGGATTTGCCTTGAAGTGTCTCACTGGGCCATCTGTGATCTCTGCTCTGAAGCTGAAGATGCTTTTGAAACAGCAGCTATGCAGATGCCTCATTCAGATGCTGAGAGTCTGCATTGGTTTAACTGTTTCTAGAGAAAGAGCTGAAAAGCTCTGCTTTGCTGAAAGGCTGTCAAATATTCTTCAAGGAGTGATCGTGGGTAACACCTTTGCACTATAGGAGGCTCAAACTGACCAAAAGGACAATGTTTACCTGAATAGATAACAGTGTGTTGTATGGGTCATGGCTGTGAAATAATCCTCCTTTCCATGGAAAGGGCATCAGAAACCTCAAGCCCTATTTGCAAAAAAGTGAAATAAACACTTATGTGCTAATAAAAAAGGGCAGAAAAGCAAAACAAAGCTTCTGAAATATAGCTAAAAATATTAAACTACAGCTCATAAAGGTCAGGCTGTCCAGGTATTCAGCAGAGAGACTTGCACTTGTGGCTAGGGTGGCACTGGCTGAGCATTTAGCATCGGTCACTCACCAAACTGCTGTGAGGCACTGGGTTGCTGCATCCCCTCCGAGCTGTGGCCCAGCTGAGACTTGGACCCCTGCTATGCTTTAATGCTCTCCTCCCACTGGTGGATGATTTTGGTTTCCAGCTAAATCTGTAGAAAATCTGTAATAGCTTAGAACTAAAATACTTTTTATGGCATTTTTGAATGTGTCACAGCTTTTACCAAAGGAGTGATGGGTCAGAAACAGCACTCTTTGGAAAAGCAATGGTTATCACTAGCTCTCTTTTCCTAGTCCCCGAGGGTCTGACAGTCTTAAGGAAAGCAGGATTTCCTCACCTCTCTGGGTTTCTCACTGAGCTGCTGGATATAGCCTGAGTGAGCAAAATCCCATTGGTGCAGTGCAAGAGCTGCCTGGAGAGCTCTCATCAGCCATCCTCGGCAGGTAGCCACGAGTGGCATTAAAAGGGTGACCTCCTTGCCAGCAGCCTTGTCATCTGCAGGGAGAGCCACAGTTTAGCTCTCACTGGGTTCAGCAATTAGATTTTGTCAGTGTAGCATGTAGCCAACTGCAAAGCTTTAGAGAGCTCCCTGAGAAACGTGAAGCAGCCTCACATCCAAAATGGAGTTTTCAGTCCCGTGGGGAGGTAGCCTGAGCTCCCAGGTGCAGAGTCGTGCTGTAAACCATGCATGGACACAGCCTGGGGAGGCATCCCACAGCGGACACACAGGAGCACCTAAGGGTGAGTGAGCAGCACACAGCTCCCCAGAAATCTCCTGGGAAAATCTGCTTGTACAAGGCATTCAGTCAAAACCAGAACAAGCAGCACACTCAAAATCAGCGTATGACTTCCAAAGTGGGAGAGGAATGCTATCTCCCTAAGTGTTCTGCATGGAGTACAGGGGTGCCTGAGCCCTTACTAAATTACTTCAACATTGTTTTACATGCTCTTCTAATCTACTTGAAATGGCCCCTTTTCTTACAAATACTCAGCAAGGCATCTCTCTTCCTACTGCATCCTAGAAAGGCATGCACTGTCCTTTCAGACTGGGCTCAGGGCCTCAGTGTAGGCTTTTATTGTATAAAAGGAGGTGACAAGCAAGCAAATACAGGTACTTCCAGAAATTATAAGGCAAAACTGAAACACACTATGTTTTCAAGAGGGTCCATAAAGGGAAAACAAACCACAAAACCTCCATGTTGTAAGACAGCAATGTCTTACACAGGTAAGAGTAAGCACAGGGCTGTTTCTGTGGAATATTTTAACACAGCAGTCATGTTTTAAACCTATTCTAACCAGTGCTGAGAGAATCAAACCAGAATTGATGCAAAGAGGAGAAATGTGGTGGGATGAGTTAAGGGAATTAACATAGCTAATAAGAAGCTCACAGAATAAATTAACTGTGATAGCTAATTTATCTTCAATAAACACATTTATATTTAGGATTGCATGAATGAAGGGGACAAGAAGATTTTAACTCTCTGCAGGTAAACGTTCTCCCATTTGCATTTACACTGATTCTCATGCTGCTTTATCTGCATTAAATTATAAAGGGGATGACAAGTCCTTTTCCTCAGCAGTGCTACAGAAGGAAGGGAGGTTTGTCCAGTCCCCAGAGATAATCACAAGCTGTGTTGCTCAGCTTCACCGTGCCACCTCTTGCATCTGTGCATGAGAGATGGAGCTCTCGGCCTCCCAAGTACCACCACACTACAAATTAGAGGCAGGAGATGCAAAAGTCCTTAAGAGAGAGAAAGCATCTGAAGAAATATAAAGACAGGTATGAGAAAGTGGAAAGTGAATTTCCCTCGTTTCATTCCTTAAAAAGGTTGTGACCAGTGATATTTCATATTCTTCCCATACTGAGGGACAAAAGCACAGGCTTAATGGGTGCAGCAAGGAGTGTTTCCTCCCTGAGCCAGGCTCCAGGTGCCCTAGAGCATGGTGCAGGAACCACAATAACTATCACAGACACCTCAAAACACTTCCGTATGAAACAGAGGGAAAATGGTTTTGATGACAACAAGCCTTTGCAGCTTGAGAGCCTGGTGTTCAAAATTAATATTCTGCCATTAGAGTGGATGAACACTTAAGTCCACTCATTTCAGTATTCAAGATACCATCTGCTGTCTTTGCTGGTATTTTTCTCTTCTCTCTCCCTTTTTAAACAGTAACTCTGGTTAACGATATGTCACCTTTTATCAGTGTCTGTGGCAGCCTACACCATGTACACAGTGTGCTGAACACGAACTGCAGGGTGCAATTCCACCTCAAAACAACCCCTGAGAGCACCATGTCCTGCAGCCAGCACTCAGCAGCACATACATCACCTTGCAGAACAATGATTATAAGTCTTTGGCCACCAGAGGCAGGGTCTGGCCCCAGATGACAAAGAATTAAAAAAGCAGAGCACTAGCAAGAGACACCATAATGATTTAGATACCTCCTGTGAATTTACACAGGCAAGAGTAACTTGTTTTTTGGACTGATGTGAAGGTGCTGCAGATTTTGAAGGGCTAACCTGTGCCTGCTCTCCAGAAGACAGCTCTGTCTCCCAGCTGAAAAGCATATGTGGGCTCTTGGTGATCACCAGTTTGGCATGGAAGCCAAATTTAATGGCTCTTGAACAGCACATCATGCTCATGTGAACTCACTGCAGCTACATGGTTTCTCTGCTGTACCATTTAGGATCATCCTCCCTACACAGTAAATAATTTACTGTCCCCTTTTCAAACAGAACTTCCTATGGTACAGAACACATGGAAAATCATCATGACTGACAAAAATCTAGCTTGTGAAAGACTTCTTGCACTTTCTAACTATGAATAAGTTATGTCCTAGTCACAGGAACTCAGTGTAACTACAATATTTAGCTGCCATGGTATTCAGTATCGTCTTGCCTGCACAGTAAATAATTTATCTTTTTTTTTTCCACAGGGGATGTCCTATCAGCGAGCTTGAATGGCAGCTGATTGCATGCACAGTATGCCTAGCCCCAGCAAGGATCAGCAGCAGCCCTGTGAGAGCAGCCCTGGTTGCTGCTGCTGCTGGAACAGCTGACAAGGGAACAAGGTGCCTGTTGAAAGGCTTTTTCAGGGGAGCATCCACAGCTGCAGGTGCGCTGGGAGAGCCCCAGGATACCTTCACCAACCTGCCAGCTCTTCTCAGTGCCTCAGGTGAGCCTGCAAGGGAGCAAACAATGGATCCACTGAGGATAAAGTTTGGTTGTACCATACTCAGCTTTCAAACTCTCTTTGAGGCATCTCAAGGGAATGTTAAAAAGTCATTCACATATCTCTATGATATTTGATTTTTTAATTTTTTTTAAATCAGATCACTGCTGTTTTACCAGGAATATCCTCAAGCATTGTGTGTTTGGGGTTTCCAACTCCTAGTCCTCACTTTGCCACTAAGTGTATGATCCTAAATAAGGAGCAATTTTCTCTGACATGATTTTATTTCCTCACTCCTCAAGGAGGCTGTGAGTCTGAACTAATGTTTTTAAAGCACTTTGCATGAAGTATTATAGCTGCAGCTTACAGATTTGCCTGCTGCTTCTTTTCTTTTTGACTGATGATGCATTTTTGTGCACCATGTTTGCTGTGTGTCTGTCACCTTATTCTCCTTCACCTTATTCTAAGAACTCTCTCTGAAAACAGGGGACAAGTCCATATCCAAAGCTGGCTACCCCAAAGAATCAGGTCCCAGCTGCACAATTTATGCCTTATGTGCTCCTAAAATCCCTTGTAGCAGCACATGGTCTAATGTCCTTCTCAGAAGAATTAAGGGGAGTAGATTCTGTTGCTAGAGAAGCAAATTAATCTGATCTATAAACTTCATACATCTCTATTGCTTATAGACCATCACACAAAAATGCACAGTTGAATTAGCAGGTTACTAATGCATTCCAAAATTAGGATTTGTCATCAATGTAATGCAATTCTTTTGAACTTCTACATAAATTCACAACATTCAGCACTTTGCATAACTTCTGAGTGTACTGGGTTAGGTTTTAAAACATTAATTTGGATTGTGACTTCAGTGAGATCTGCTTTCTTCTCACAGCAATTATTCAATTCAATTTAATTCAATTAAGCTACAACTGTTTATGCCAGTGTAATAAGGAGGAGAATCCACCCTGATAAAATACAACATGACATAGAAATTCAGAGCTTAGGCTGCACTTTAGAATATGGTTACATGATGAGGTACAGGTCGCCTTGCTTTCCTAGTCTGCCAACGTTACCAACTCAGACAAACAATCAAGACAAAAAATACAATTGTTTGGAGACTTCAGAATTCCTTATTGACCTCCTTAATCAGCAAAAACAGATTTTATCCTGGAATGGAAAGTAATGGTCCTGCCAAGTTCATTTTATTGAAATTCATTTCAGTATGTCAGTCCCCACTGGCTTGGAAAATTCTGGTGGCTTTTTATTGAAAGTAGTCTCAGTTTATATTAAATCTACAGAGACATTTACCACTTCATGTACTTTGGAAGACATTTTGATGACTATGTTATTAGTTTCAGAATCATGAAAGTTTTGCCTTACAATGAGATGAATTGCACTTAGGATAAGTAAAGCTGTGCATTTTGCAAGTAATGTGGGTTTCTCTTGTTGCTTGAGCAATAAAGTACTCCTGGAACCTGGGCAAAAGTCTGCCCCCAGGAGATAATCAAAATGGATGCTGTGCAAAAGTTATGTCAGAGTGCCACAGCATAAAAATTTTACTTCTAAGAAGAAGGTAAAATAGAAAAATAAGAAGTAGTAAAAGTTTTCTTTTGGTTTTGATGCTTGCTTGGTCATGTAATTTGAAGTGTTTTGCTTCACCTAAAATGGAACATTAAGCTTTCGTTCCTTATCAGGTCTTTCCTTGCCTTTCATTTGAGCAGTTCCCTAACAGAATGATAAAAGTTCATTTTATTTGTATAGTCTCAGCCCATAACCCTCCTTACACATGTTTTCTCAAGGAATCAAATCCAAACTAAACATGGAGACAGCTTTGTTTATGCACAGCTGTTTGGTTTTTTCTGACCCTTGTTATCAAGGAAGTTTACTGTCTAGGGAAAAAAGGGTTTCATCTGCTAAGAATGCTGTAATATACTCATGCAGATTATAACAGCGACCCTGGTATTAATTGTGGCACCAATTTGTCAGAATGAAGGTGGGTGAGCAGAGATGAGCACTGGTTACTGGATAGTAGAATTATAGTCTTAAACCCTAAACAGGAAAAAAGGGAGTCTACGGCAGAAAACCCCTACAGTCTGATAAACACAGTGGGCACAAGGAAAAGAGATTATATCCTATGGGGAACTGGCACATATGGCACATTTCAGTGCACAAGATCCACTGTGCCCCCATGACCAGTTTAGTACACCAGCCAAGCCTCTCTTTGGTATGGTCTACATTGTATATGAGCTTAAGATGATGCACTTTATAGTTTCGAGGCAGTAAACAACATTTTTTTACAGATTTACCCCTGAAAGAAAAATTAAATTATTTATCCTTACAATTCCTTCTTTCCAAAACAATGTTAAAAAGAAATATTGACATTGATACCAAGGTTTAGCCCAGTTTCTTTAATGCTTTGGGCAAGCTTTTCCTTTGAGACTCTCAATTCTCTGCTTTGTCATCCTCCTGGAGAATTTACTCAAATAACTTGGGGCAGGAAAGGAAACAAAAAACCCCAAACTGTAAATGCACATCAACCGCTATTTGTTCTAACTGCATAGCTGTGAAAAACCACTCCCAGTACCTGCTTACAGTCAGATCAGAAAGCAGAGTTGAGAAAGAAGCAAGCTCTCGTCCAACACATTCAAAGCATTTCACAAGTATTAGCTAAATAACCCTCGTAAGGTGCCCACAAGACAAGTAATAAATGGTTTTTACAGACAGGTAGGAGACAGGATCTGCCAGATTTGCCAGAAGGCCTCTAGGAGAACAAGCTGCAGCAACCAACAAGCACTCTGAATTCACCAGGAGCCCATTAGTTAATTATTTACACTTACAGAAAGGATTCACGTCTCTGCTGGGGGTCAGCGGGAGCACAGGTGTGGCAATGAATACAGAGAGCCCACCTCCCCCCATCTTTTGGTAGCGCAGTTGTCAGCAGGACCCTCCTGTCCTGCCCATGCAGGGGTGAGCCCTGCCCTGCCCTGCCCCGCCCTGCCCAGCCTGGCACTCACACACAACCCTGGGTGAAGCAGCCGCTGCTGCCTCGGCGCGGTTGGAGCTACCCCGAGGTACCTTAGCGCTGACACAGTGCACAGGGACGGGAGAATCCATCTGCTTCCCAATATTTTCTGTGGGTTTATTTTAGCCCTGAGTTATGCAGAGCCTCATCACAGCCCTCGTGCTTCTGGGAGCCAGCGGTGGGGTTGAAAGGCTGAACCTGCAGGTGAATTGTGAAAGCCTTTGGAGAAGCAATTATTCTGCACTGATAGGCACAAATTTTAAATTGCGAGGGTTGATATTATGGTACAATTCCGATTATGTTTCTGGCAGTTCCACACGGTCTCATTGAGAAATTTAAATGTATAGAGAAGACAAAAGGTGACAAAGACTGCACATTTTCCCTCAAAATATAAATTATTCAGTAATACTAAAAACACATGAGCAGCAGTCAGGGTTGCCACAATTCTGTGACATTCTAGTGTTTGGCAATTTCTATTGAATTCAACAGGAGACTCAAAAGTCTTCCTACCTGTTTGCTTTTTTTTTAATCTATTTTTTGGTAATAGGTGGTTATAGCTGTAATAAAAAATATAACAAAACAGTCAAGCAAATGTGAAAAGCTAACAGCAAAAATAACAGGCCTTGGCAGAGAATGTATTAAGAATGAAAAAAATCAATTTTTTTGTCTTACAACAGTGTCTTGGGAACACTAATAATAGGTGCCTCTTTTCTCTCTGAAATGACTTTTCCCTTCTTCGCACATGATCTGACACAGGACTCTTGTCTAGCTGCAATATCTAGATGGAAAGCAAGTGAAAAAAGGAACCTTTGTCTGCTATTTTAAACACAGAAATTCTGTCTGCAGAAGGGATGATTAAAATACTCTGTGTGGAAACGATACATGAGTGACTGTCTCCCTGACAACAACGATAATGCTAATATGAATAAAAACCCAGGTTTACATAGAAGTTTGGAGTCTCAGGTCCTAAAAATGTCAGAAGCAGCTGAGCAGCTGACCACTGAGTATTGTTATTGATTTCTTAATTATCAGGTATGCAACGCTGATATTCTGTTTGTTCTATTTTTAGTTGAGTTCTCTTTTTCTGTTGCTATCTCAGAAAAATGTAACAATTCTAGAACTGTGACTCTAACAGCCTCATTTTTCCCAGTACACCCTGTTAGATTCAAAGTCTGGTATATTTATTGCTTTACAAATTCTTAACTGATTCATTACATCAAGGAAGGACATTATTTGCTTCTCTTTATTGCCACAAGACATATTTCTATCAACTAATTGCATTGGATGTTCACATAATTACCCCATCTTTCTGGAAAAAAAAAACCATACAAAGTTAATGTTGTGTAACTCTGGGCAAATTATACAATTAGAACTTTTGAAGAACTCTGACAGGAAAGGTGCTTTATTTCTGCAAAATATGGGTTTCAGCTTCTGAGCCAATTGCTTTTTTTCAGGGTTTAAATCAAGGAGCACGCATCCATGGCTTCATTATGGCTGAGAAAGTATGTGTTTGTGAGCTGTAATCAATAGATAAGCACCGGTTCCCTCAACTAAAATATATCTGTGCATATAAATTGCAATCCAGAGGCTTCCCAGGCTGCACAGCCTCAGTGCCTTGCACCTGCCAAGCACCGGCTGAGGAGCATGGGACTGTGTGGTGTGCTGGGGTGAGTCCAGGCCATGCTCCATTGCAGTGCCAGTTATTCAGCAGAGAGCGCGTGGGGCAGAGCAGCGGCAGCCAGGGTCCTGCCAAACCTTGGATGTTGAGATGTTCTTCTAAGCTAAGCTGTCAAACAGCAACTGCAGCAAGGTCTCCCACTTCTTCCAGAGCTATCCTAACAAATGGGGAGAGTCACGCTCTCTTTACAGCTTGTCTCTTATCTCCGAGTTGTATACAAATCAGGAATATAATGCACAAACATTTGGGGCACATGCACAGGTCTCCCCAGATGCTGTGCTGAGACTCCACCAGGACCATGAACAGTCAGAGCGATTATCTCTCAATCCCACCACGGTTCCTGCTCCAATCCCTACCCGTGCCAGCATAACCGGGTTGGTAGGAAGCAGGACACTCAGCTCTCAGAGGGAAATGAGCAGGAGCTCTTACTGCGCTGCAGAGTTATAATTACACTTTCAGCAGGCTGGCTTTTGGGAGCGTGCCCCTGGCAAGACAAGGAGCCGCTGGGCTGGAGCAGCCTCCCGTGCACTTGGCAGAGCGCTGCGGGCACGGCGCTCACCTCGGGGCAGGCTCCGAGAGCTCGGCACAGTCGCAGGAGGCACGGCGGCCCCGGGGCTCTGTGCTCAGCGCGGGATGGCGAGGAGGTGTGCAGAGATGCACAGAAAAAGGCCTTCAGCTCTGCCTAGCCGTGCTGCTGGTAAACTACACCAAGCTACTACCCCCATCTTTTTTCTTGCTTTACGAATCACACGTCAGCCGACTGTTCCCAGAGGCCAGCAGGAAATCACACATCGTTTTCTTCCACTCCCAGCAGCGTTTGCTGTACACACACAAACACATAAGCTGCAGCAGAAGCNTTTTAATGGGCTACTCTTATCACCACTGCTACTCATGTCTGCTATAGTAGCGCTCAGGTGCCTAATTGTTCTGAGCACTGTGCTAACACAGGGAAAGGTGACTCCCTGCATGCTAATCATCTTTCACAAGTTATGCTGGATATTTCTTTAGTTATGGGGTGTGGGGGAAAACCTGTCTATAAATGCATTGCTCAATTTTCAGATACAGGTTTGATAGCAACAGAAAAGTAATTAGTAGCTTGGTCCCTGGCACCTGAAAATAATCATTTGACAAGTTTGCTTTGAGTACTTCCCTTCCAAAGTGTCTATTCAGAATATACTAATTTAATTTCTGGGACATGACTAGAAGCGGAAAAGTTAAAGCTTCCTTTTTNTGAGTATTGTTATTGATTTCTTAATTATCAGGTATGCAACGCTGATATTCTGTTTGTTCTATTTTTAGTTGAGTTCTCTTTTTCTGTTGCTATCTCAGAAAAATGTAACAATTCTAGAACTGTGACTCTAACAGCCTCATTTTTCCCAGTACACCCTGTTAGATTCAAAGTCTGGTATATTTATTGCTTTACAAATTCTTAACTGATTCATTACATCAAGGAAGGACATTATTTGCTTTTCTTTATTGCCACAAGACATATTTCTATCAACTAATTGCATTGGATGTTCACATAATTACCCCATCTTTCTGGAAAAAAAAAACCATACAAAGTTAATGTTGTGTAACTCTGGGCAAATTATACAATTAGAACTTTTGAAGAACTCTGACAGGAAAGGTGCTTTATTTCTGCAAAATATGGGTTTCAGCTTCTGAGCCAATTGCTTTTTTTCAGGGTTTAAATCAAGGAGCACGCATCCATGGCTTCATTATGGCTGAGAAAGTATGTGTTTGTGAGCTGTAATCAATAGATAAGCACCGGTTCCCTCAACTAAAATATATCTGTGCATATAAATTGCAATCCAGAGGCTTCCCAGGCTGCACAGCCTCAGTGCCTTGCACCTGCCAAGCACCGGCTGAGGAGCATGGGACTGTGTGTTGTGCTGGGGTGAGTCCAGGCCATGCTCCATTGCAGTGCCAGTTATTCAGCAGAGAGCGCGTGGGGCAGAGCAGCGGCAGCCAGGGTCCTGCCAAACCTTGGATGTTGAGATGTTCTTCTAAGCTAAGCTGTCAAACAGCAACTGCAGCAAGGTCTCCCACTTCTTCCAGAGCTATCCTAACAAATGGGGAGAGTCAGGCTCTCCTTACAGCTTGTCTCTTATCTCCGAGTTGTATACAAATCAGGAATATAATGCACAAACATTTGGGGCACATGCACAGGTCTCCCCAGATGCTGTGCTGAGACTCCACCAGGACCATGAACAGTCAGAGCGATTATCTCTCAATCCCACCACGGTTCCTGCTCCAATCCCTACCCGTGCCAGCATAACCGGGTTGGTAGGAAGCAGGACACTCAGCTCTCAGAGGGAAATGAGCAGGAGCTCTTACTGCGCTGCAGAGTTATAATTACACTTTCAGCAGGCTGGCTTTTGGGAGCGTGCCCCTGGCAAGACAAGGAGCCGCTGGGCTGGAGCAGCCTCCCGTGCACTTGGCAGAGCGCTGCGGGCACGGCGCTCACCTCGGGGCAGGCTCCGAGAGCTCGGCACAGTCGCAGGAGGCACGGCGGCCCCGGGGCTCTGTGCTCAGCGCGGGATGGCGAGGAGGTGTGCAGAGATGCACAGAAAAAGGCCTTCAGCTCTGCCTAGCCGTGCTGCTGGTAAACTACACCAAGCTACTACCCCCATCTTTTTTCTTGCTTTACGAATCACGCGTCAGCCGACTGTTCCCAGAGGCCAGCAGGAAATCACACATCGTTTTCTTCCACTCCCAGCAGCGTTTGCTGTACACACACAAACACATAAGCTGCAGCAGAAGCCGGCTGACCCAGGATCGCACCCAGAAGTGCCACCGGTGACAGAAAACCACTCAAGTGGGGCACGTTGGCCCTTGCCAGCTGTAAGGGCTGGCTGCGCAGCAGTGCTGCTGCCGGATGCTCGCTGCAGCCCAAACCTGCTCTCTGGGCATTCCATCCAGGCAAGATCTCTGGAGGAGCTGCCTTTACAAAGAAGTTCCTGCAGCGATTGGTGACAAATGAGAAGGAAATTATTCATATGGCATCAACTGTCATTTTAATGGGCTACTTATCACACCACTGCTATTCATGTCTGCTGTAGTAGCGCTCAGGTGCCTAATTGTTCTGAGCACTGTGCTAACACAGGGAAAGGTGACTCCCTGCATGCTAATCATCTTTCACAAGTTATGCTGGATATTCCTTTAGTTATGGGGTGTGGGGAAAAACCTGTCTATAAATGCATTGCTCAATTTTCAGATACAGGTTTGATAGCAACAGAAAAGTAATTAGTAGCTTGGTCCCTGGCACCTGAAAATAATCATTTGACAAGTTTGCTTTGAGTACTTCCCTTCCAAAGTGTCTATTCAGAATATACTAATTTAATTTCTGGGACATGACTAGAAGCGGAAAAGTTAAAGCTTCCTTTTTCTTTGTTATGGAAAGGCATTTCAATCTAAAAAAATCTTGATATAAGAATAATAAAATCATACTAAAATTAAAGTTAATGAATTTCAATTTTGAAATATTTGCTAGAAACAACAGTAATACATATTAATTTAATGAAATTAGATTTTCATTAATTTAATTAAATGTTACTCTAAGTTTTTACATTAACATAAAAGACAGTAGTATCAAAAGATAACTGCAGCATATGTTTGCTTGTGTAGCTGGTATTTCCAGTTGATTTTAGCATAACTACTACTACTTTTCAAACTGCACACAACTGGGCTTTACATGGAGGCTTTGGCCATTTGGTATAGGAGTCTCTCTCCCAATGGGAACCATGATGCTTGCAACATTTGTCTCTTCTGCCTTTAGGCTACAACTTGCAGTATCATTTTAGTCCTCTGGTCTTCCTAACCAGGACACAGAGACGGAGTTCACATCATTGGGATGAACGTCATGACAAAGTCAGAGTAAACGCTTCAGACTTGGAATTTTTCACTATAAAGCATTTCTGAAAGAATTCTGAAGGCTGAATTAATTCATTATAACCATCTGATCACAGCTAATTCACAATAAACAGGAGGAAAACCAGATTGTTTGGATTTCTTTCCAGGCTCCAGCCACAGCAGCCTCAGCCGTTCCGTGTTAGCCTGCTCAGAGTGCTTTGTCAAACACAGCCGAGGCTGCAAAGTCGACAGGGATGGATGCTCTATTGCCTAATTCCCAGCGGAGAGCTACTGCAAGTACAACCACTGGAAGTTTTCCCACGTATTTCAAAGAGTGGCAGGGTTGTTACTCAGTGTGAACCGTGACACAACCAAGGGCTCTGCTATTGCAGACCTATTAACATTAAGTAGATTGGTCCCTTGAGTATAAAAGGTTCTTCAGGAAGCAATGAATGTTTTTCAAACAACTGTGGATGTTTTTCAAGAACTGCTGCACCTACCATTTCTTAAAAGAACAAAAAGGCTTCAAGTTTTCTTTAAAAAAGAACAGCCACTGAGTTTTGTCCCACTATGCCCTTTGTTGCAGTTGATAAACACTTACTTTAAAATTTCTTATTTACCCATCCTTTTTTTTTTTTTTTGAAGGCTAGAAATCATGATTTTATTTCCATTTTATATTCGTGGCTACCTTATGCTGAGTTGTCTTAATGATAGCTTTTTATCTGAACCAAAATAGTTTTCCATGGTGTTTCTTTCCCTGATTGATCTAATTTAAAGGGATCACAGCTTCTCTTTCCCTTTCCAAGTTACACAAATAAAGCCTTTGTGGTTTGCATATCCCATATGATACTCTCCACATGTCAGTCATTACCTCATACCTAATTCTGTTTCACATCTTCTTTCATGTACATGGGTGAAGAAGGCACCATATATTTTTCCAGGATAACTCTTGCACAGGCTATCATAACACTGCACATCTATCACAACTGTATTTTGTAAAACTGAACTATTTTTGCACTTACACTTTATAATTTATACTGCAAGTTTTGTGTCTCCTTGTGCTAGTGGCTGGTGAGATCTATAAGGCAAATATTCCATTGATTTTGATGCATTCAGCTGGAGCTTAGCTATGAGACTGAACATAGCATTTAAAACATATTTTATTTTGCTAGGGAGGGATTTCCTCAGTCTACTTGTCTTAATATTGGATGCAGTATTGGTAGAAGATCATTCATTTTTTGAGCAAAAATGCAAATACCATTTCGGGGAATTAAACATTTCTATTAGAGGCTATAAAGATACCATCACCAAAAATTTTGACTGGATCTACTTCTGCCTACAGCCCTTTGTATTTGTCATGAGTGGCATATTTAGATACCCTCCATCTTTCCAGGAAATAAGGATGACAGTGAAATATAAAACTGTGGGAGATCCTCTCATCACCACTAATATCTCATTTCCAAACATCCTTGATTAAAACTGCTGTTTTTCAAACAGGCTGTTGCAGAGTGACAAAGAATTGCTTTATTGTCTCTGCTGCGGTGAAGAACAGGCCTGTGTTAATTTATCTGGAATAAACATGCATACAGCCCACATTGTGCTCCAACACCGTTGTTTACAGTTGTTGGCTCTGTGTGCTGTGCTGTAGATGTGGCCTCTTACAGATGTGAGGGGTGTTAGAAAGGCCAGGCTTTGCTGGCAGCAGGAGGCAGCTCTCGCTCTTGTCTCCCAGCTATTTTCATTAGGTCTTATTCATTTGCCCCTGAGAGTGAGAGAGTCAAAGTCATCTGCCCGCTGGTTATTATGCTGCTGTACAAAGGGGTCCTTCAGCCTGCAACAGCAGGCTGAAAACAAGACTGTTGATAAATTATTGTGGCCCATCCTATTCCTATTTACTATCACTGCAGCTGTCTGAGACTGAAGTTAACACCCACATCTGCACATTACCAGGGTGTTTTGACACCCAAAACCAGAACAAAAGCTCCATGCATGGAGACCACATATCAAGAAATTCAAACAAGTCTGAAGCTATCTCATGTCGTTTCTTCAAGTGTTGGAATTATCTTTCAACCACATTTAAAGTAGTACTCCATGTTCAGTGCAATTTCTCTCCCCTGTTTGGTGTCACAAAGCTGAACATATCATTGGGCTCAAGTTTTAGTATTTATAGAAGCTTCTGTCAAAAGAAGTACTGAAAACTACTTTAGCTGATTGTAACAAATTAGAAGACACTGCTAATCAGAATATAACCTTTCTCATGGGCTTTTCCTGTATTCCATAAACCCCCAAATTACTGTACCAATAAATGCACAACATTTCCTATGGTCTGCAATATGAATATATCCACCTTCAGGTGTGTACTGGGAACAACAGGTCACAGTAGCCTCCTGGCTCACTGAAAATTAATCTACTGCAGTTATTTATATTTGTTAGAAACAAAACACACAGCACCTACCAAACGGAAATGAAATCTCTCTGTTGCTACTGGAGAGATTGCAATGCCATCATTGCATAACTGACTGTATGTTAGAAACTACATTGACTTTCAAAGCCATATTTGCTTCTGATATATATCTTTTCTGTCTGATATGATTCAAAGTGTTTTATCACATGCAAATCCCTACACCAAGGAAGACAAAATCAAATATGCAGTACAACGTCAGTGATGACTAGTCAAGCAGCAATACATAGAAAAGCATTAGGAGTCATCTCGAACTGAAGTTTGCAAAGCAATGCAGATGAGCAGGAGGCAGATTTCATGGGCTGCATTAATAAGACAGGTTATTATTCCTTTTTCTTCAACATTGGTAAAGCTTCAGTTGCAATGGGTACAGTCCAGAGCCTGACTCACAATTTTCTTTTTGAGGTTGAGGGAATCTTTGTGTAAGGTTTTAAGAAGAGGTTATACAAACATTTCTCAGAGGTGAAGTAGATTGTCTTTAAGTTGTAGTGAAGAGTCTCTAGGTGGTCCCTCCATCCATATAACACTATTTACATCTGTGCATATTAAAGTTAGTGTTCCAGGTTAAGAATAAGCCAAAAGTATTTGTAAGAGAGAATACCGAAATAAAACCAGAAAGCTATTGCTACACTAATAGATTTTGTGCATTAACCTAATATTGGTTTTAATGACTGCTGCATTAAGCCTTTTCACAAAGATTGGTATTTAACAACTGTTTATAAATTACCCACATGTGCTTTAATATACTCAAATTTAACATCAAAAATCCTGTGTCCTCACTAGAAACTCCATCTAATAATGCAGATAATTTTCCAGAAATTAATTATGAGATGACAGCCATATCCTTCCTGAAAACAAAGGGCTTGATCATCCCACTGGTGTTCTGCACTAAGGGCCCTTCTCTTTGGGCTAATTTTGGCAGAGATGGATGCTCTCTCTGCCCTGGCAGGGAAGGATTTCTCCAGGAGCTCATGCACCATCACAGAGCCAGCCTGCCAGCATAACCCTAAATGGGGCTGACAGCTCTGTGTCCCAGGAGCGTGTGACCTTGCAGAAAAGGGTCTGCTGCAGCTTTCCTGGGTCTTGGGAGAGGTGTGACTGCCCCCAGCCCATCCTGCCCCGATCACCTGCAGCCCCAGGGCTGAGAGCACCTCTGCTGAACACACACCGACATGGGAGCAGCTGCGAGGGGCGGATGGAACTGATTCATCGCTTGCCTTTGGGATTTCACAGGCGCAGCTCCAGCTTTCAGCCAGGGCCGTACAGATGCAAACCAAGCCCTGATGTTGTCTAAATGCACCCTCCCTGCAAACACCTCAGCCTGATTCAATTAACAGGTATAGAAGACATTGAATCTAATTCCCTCCTGCAGATCTATCATCCAGCTCCTCATAAACAAGCTCCCCTTTAAAGTGGCATTGTCAGCCCACACACAGTTAGACCTGGAGCTACGGCCCATGAGCACTGGTGAGTAATTTATTTTC
Organism: Vireo altiloquus; assembly: GCA_013396875.1. Lineage (NCBI taxonomy): Eukaryota > Metazoa > Chordata > Aves > Passeriformes > Vireonidae > Vireo > Vireo altiloquus. The sequence continues at coordinate 75,130 of VZRF01008258.1, read as the reverse complement.
CACATTTACCTACATGTGGATGTCAGGCTATCAGGCAGCAAACCCAAAGCAGCATAAGGTCGATGCAGTTATTCAAACTTGTTAATAGAAAATAATCTCAGTGAGCAGTTTACTCATTGCCTACAGAGGAAGGGAGTAGTGTAAGCAATGTTACAGCACATCTGGATTGAGGCTGCAGTTTATTCCTGAAAGCAAGCATGAGGGTGCCTTCCTGGGACACAGCTTCTCCACTGGTCCTCCTGCTGCAGGAGGAACCTGTAGCTGTCAAGAGGCTGGAGGATGACAGGTTTAGTCTTAGGAGCAAAGTGGTATCAGCCATAGGGAAGAGGAGTGAATACTACAACGCAACATGAGGCACCCAGCCTAAACAAAATACACAGCGTGCCCAGCAGCTGGGCAGCAGGGGACAGAGGCTGGGCTGATTTGGAGGAAAAGTGGCTCATCTCTGGGTCATTACCAACTACTGGTCTGAATAACTCTCAACCTGAAAATCAAATCAAACTTCCATTATCCATCAGGAAAAAAAGAAAGCCAGCAAGGCTTTTCAAATGCTATGTCAAAATAGATGGGAGATTTTTGTCAGAATACAGCACATATTACCAAAATTCTTCTAGTGCCCACTGAGCTGAAGTGGCCTGAGATATTCTGTGCTCAGCATGAGAGATCTCTGTTTACAAAGAACCCAATATCCAGCATTTTCTCTATAAAAGCAATGAAGAGCACAAATTCCGGCTCTTCACACCATTTTCTGGACCTGCAGCTGCTTTGACACTGTTGCCAGAGGTGCAATTCACAGTCATCTCAGCCCAAAAAATGAGCCTAAGTCTCATAAATCAATACTGCTGCTTTGATGCTCTGCACCTTTCTAGGTGTTTCACAGAGATCCCTGGGTGAAGCAGTGAAAAGGGGACACCTACAGTTAATGCATCCCCTGTGAAGTGTGACCCTGGCTACAGCTTTGAGGAGTTGTTATGATGATTGTTTGCAGCAATCGAGCTCAATGGAGGCTTTCGTGTTCAGCACACTGCATCATCTCCAGGGAGTTTTCTTTACAACACTTATAAATGAGAAAACAAGATAACTTTAGACTGCACAGCTGCAGGGTGCAGGAGGAAAGCGATAAAATAACACAGAATTAATCCATTCATTCAAAGGCCACTGAGTTGTAGTGCACAGATTTAATGAGGCTGGAACTCTAAATGGCTAACAAGTTTAAAAAAATCATTATGCCTTCACACCCCACATCCAGCCTCCTGCTAATCTCCCAGGAACTGTAGCAGGCAAGGCTTCCCACATTTTGTAGGTCAGCACCTACTCTAAAATTCATCTATTTTAGTGAAAATAGAGGGCAGGCACTTGGAACATGCTCCCCGACACCAGCTCTACAAAGCCACATAGTTGGAGATTATTGGTTTCTTTTCTTAACAGTCTGCATTTTGTACCTCACAAGGCTGAAGTGCAGCCACACCACACAGGTCAGGCCAATGCTCCCCATCCAATCTGTGCCCAGGCTCTTACAGCTGTGCTGGAATGCCTTATGGCTGTTGGGATGAACTGGGAACTCATGGTTTAGACATACTCACTGCTCATATAGATGTTGTAGCTAAAATCAGGGAAAAGAGTAGTACATATCTTTGGCTAAGACACTGATATACTGTAGGGTTTTCAGCTACTGGGAGAGCACTGAACAGAGTAAATTTTTTACGTGGTAACATCCTATTACTGATGCAAACTCCTGGATGCAGGCTGTGGTGGACACTGTCCCCAGCCAGGCATGTGGCAGCCACTGGGTAGCCAGAGCCACCTCTGTTCCAACCTTTCCTCCTTGCCCTCACTTTCCTGGGCACAAAACTTTTGCTTCCACAAAAAATGCTCACAAATGTGTTTTCCCTCCTTGAGGGAGGGGAGGATCATCACAAGCAACAAGAAAGTGATACAGTATTTAAAGCATAAGGCAGTTGTAATTCAGTCTGGTCAGCCTAGGATAAGAACCTAAGCAGGATGGAAGTGGGGGAAGAAACTTGATTTTTTTTCAGAAAAAATTTGCTAATATGGCTCTTCAAATAACAGATGTGCATCACAGGAGCACTCAGGCTATTGTGTCAGGGTGGAGATGGGGCTCTTCATCACATCACTGCAGTGCTGAGTCATGGCCCACGAGTCACCACAATGCCTTGTGCAGGGAGCAACAGAACTCCTGCAGCACTTTCTCCTGGGGCAGCTGTAGTAACATACAGCGTTCTGGACACATTTCTGAGGAACTGAAGTCCTCCTAGGTTTTCAGTACATCATCCAGTCTTCATTTCTGTCTTGTGCAGGCTTCTAAAGGTAGCTGATTTCAGTGACTTTCACACAAACTGAAATATCTATAATCTGCTGACATGAAAGCTGTTTATATAAAACAGATTATTCCATGTATACAATATGTTTATTTAGAACTGGTATTCTTTTATATATATCTCTATAAAGACACAAAAATTTTGTCTACTGGCAGTATGATTGTCTCCATGTGTATTAGTTATTAGCTTTAGTTGCAAGGAGAGCTACAAGGGTGGCTTCAGTGAGAAGTTACTAGAAGCTTCCCAATGTCCAGTAGAGCCCATGTCTCCAGCAGAAACCTGCCACTGCTCCAGGCTGAGACCATTCACAAAGGTGGCAGCACCACTGGGATAATGGATATAAGAATGAGAAAAAACCCTGCACAATATCAACTTCAGTCAGAGAGGAGTGAGAGTATGTGAGAGAAACAACCCTGCAGATACCAAGGTCAGTGCAGGAGGAGCTCCAGGCACCAGAGCAGATTCCCTGCAGCTCATGTACAGCCATAGTGAGGCAGCTGTGCCCCTGCAGCCCATGGAGGATCCCCCCACATACTCAGTACAGCACCCTGTCCTACACCACCCACCCCACGAAAGGGCTTGGGGGAACAGAGACACTCCCTGCTCCCAGGGCAGCTCTCCAGCTGCCTCACACATCACCCTTACCACTGGAGCTCCCTAAGCTCAGTGCTTGTGCATTTGGAAATTAGTAATGCACCAAAGTCTCCTACTGCAACCTCTGCCACGGTCAGGTGCTCTGAGTTTGTCACGAAGCACTGAGTCCTTATGTTTGGCTGGACTTCCAACACCAGGAGATATCCCATAACAGAAAGCACCTCACACACGCACAGAAGAACTTACTCCAAGCTTTGTCACTGACTGGAACAAACACTGCCTGTCAGGAAGCACAGCCCATCTGAGGCACGCAAACCTCATGTTGTTTATCCCAGATCAGTATCTTTCCAGTAATTTATCACTTCTGTAATCTACTGCCCTAAGAAGGATTTTTTATAATCCATGGGGACATTTTGTGAACTCCCAAGGAGCAGGCAAGGACACAGAGTAACCCACAGGTTGTGGACAGGCTGTGAGTGACCTGAATTATCTGAAATATCATAGCCCTAAGTGACAACATAAATACCTAAAAACCTGCTAGCAGGAAACAGTAAAAATAACCAGGTCAATAAAAAATACTTAGACTATTTCCAGCACCAAGTGAACAAATTTGAATAAGCTTGCAAAACCTGGAACTGAAGGTAACTCAGATTTGGGTTTTGAAAATTATAGATTCTTCATTTCCATAAATTTAATCCTAGTTCAGCTGGCTAGGTTATTTCTGGTAGCATAGTTTGAGTGTGCCAGACTTTCAGTCCATGCACGCAAGGCATCTTTACAATCTTAGCACAGCAGGTTGCCTAAGCTCAGTGCTGGCAGTAGAGACAACCCATAACATAATGGCAGTCCCCATCTGGTTTCTAAATATAATTTAACTCTACTGAAGACTTCAGAACTTTCCTACAGAGGTTAACATCGCTGCAGTGCAGACTGCTGTAAAATATAGATATACACACTCACAGAGGTAAACACACTCTGTGTAGGTGCATCTGACTCCATTAAAAAGATGTGCCCACTGGGCTGTGAATAGCAAAGTTAATTCTGCATGAAAAGGCTCTTATTTGTGTTTTTGGTGACAGGCTCTCTCAGATAGATGGGAAAGGTATAATTAGCAGTCTGCTATTCCAACACTATCACAACCCACACCCCAAACAACCTTTCTCTTTACTCTCCCTCCAGCTTTCTGTTGTCCCAGGAAGTGCAATTCCTGCCATCAATGCAGCTTTACAGATGCCAAAGCCAACCCCACAAAATTAGGGTTTATCCAGATGAAAACAAGCAAAAAACTGCTTTAAAATCCATTACACAGCCTGTCCATGGTATAGCCAGCACAGACCTGAGAGTGGTGCAGGGACACTGAATGGAGCACACTCGATGCACCTACCCCATGAGTGGGACTGATGGGCTTTGGAGGTGCCCCAGGAGCTGCTCCCTTGCCTGGTGGGGACCCAGAGCACACAGACCATGGCCAGCCCTGTAAACTCGCTATACCCAGGGATACCTTTGCCATCAACACATCCAAATCACAGTGATCTTTAGGAGGTTGGTTTTTTTTAAATTAAAAAAGAAAATCCTAACACCAAGAGTTTAGTTTGTCCTCAGGTGGGATTTACTGTGATTTATGCCCACATGCTACAGTAGACAGTTTGTCAAGACCTGTGAAACACAGAAGGGGACTCAGTGTTTAACACAACTAACACTCCTCCAAGTGTGTGGTGGTTATGAGACAAGCAATATTGCTGCTGGGAGATGTTTGTTTTTAAGTGGAGCATGGTTTACACTTCCTAGCAGCAGGCATGATTTCTGCTAAGCATTATATTTGCCCTAAAATTAAAATAATTTACTCCAGAGCACACACAGGTTTATCTCAAATCTACATCTCTTCTGTGTTCTGTTCAGAGGATGCCTATTTATCCCAGTACTTCTGCATAAACCTCTTTAAATGAGTCATTTCCAAGAAATGCTCAGGTTTCCTTCTGGTATTGTCTGCAGGGTAATCCAAATAAAAGAAATACCAGTCTTACTATGGAAAGATGATGAAGAGAGCAGTTGAACACACTTCCCTTAGAGAAAACAAAGATTGGCTTGTTCTCTACAGTACTGTACAGTGCTTAGTGCTATCTTCATCTCAAACCATTCAATCTCTTCCCAGTGCTCTCTGCTCTTTAATATCTCCTCACATCTATTTCTGTCTACAGTCAGAAAAGCCCAGACTGAGATACAAGCAACTTCCAGCCTCCAGGTAATGTAACCAGCTGCTGTACACTGCCCAATGGGGCAGCAAAGGGTCTTTGTCCCGAAGGGCTTTGGTTTTATTTCTAAAATATCTCATATGCTAATGACAGATTAAAGGAATAACTATGGGCTTGTCAGCCCGTGGTCACATAGCCCGTTACTGAACGACCATGTCACTCTGGCAAGACATTGCTTTCTCCAGTGGGGAAATTTTCAGGAGTTGCCCAAATTCTCCAATTGCTGAGAGCCTTTGGGGGGTCAGTTTGCACTGCAGAGGAACTGGGAGGTTTTCACTCAGGCTGACAGGAGGAAATTATCAAAATGCTCCTTGGCAGCAGTGGAGCAGCACATCCAGCACCTTGTGGCTCTGTGAAGGGGAGCTGGACCTGCTGTCCCTAATCAGCAAGACAGAAAAGCTGCTTTTATAGCAAGACTCTTTCTTCTTTTGTACTTCTGCCCAAGCTGCTGCCAGCAGATACTGGCAGGGATTTCAATAGCTGTTTTGAATCAGTGCCTGGCAAAAGCACAGGCAGGTTGAACCTGAACATCCTCTATGGAGTTGCACTGAGGTTTCAGCATATTCCTGGTCTAGCTCAGCCTACAGACAGAGCTGCACTTCTCCATATGTGAGATGAGGAAGCCTGAAGAATACATAAGCAGTGTGTGTATTCCCTGCCCAGTGCTGTCCGCTGTCCTTCCACTGTTGCCACCATTGTGTATAGAGTTGTCCAAGTTTACTTCTGCTCTGCATCTGTACAGTTGTTCAGATGTTCACTGGAAAATGAGACAAACACAAGCCAACAGCTTGTATTTCCCTTTTAGACTGGGAGTCTCTTTAGCTCAGACCCTGATGACAGGGACTGCTTTGAAGCAGATTGCCTTACTTAGAGAAGCCAAGGCCAGGTTAATAATATAATTACTGCAGTTGAAAAGTGTCACTGGCTGTTAGAAAAAGTACAAAAGTTCACACCCTGAGCACAATTTGCTCCTGAGGAAGTCCGTGTGGTACAAAAGAAAATGTACCTTGACATTTTGCTGGCTGGGGGAGGCAGAGGATGGGAAGGTGGCAGTTTTTCTGTCCCAGCTCCTCCCTGCCCCATGGGGAAACAACTCAGTTCCTTCACCCCACTGACACTTACTAAGGAGAGCAGGGAGCAGGTGGGAAGGTTAAAAATCCTTTTATACTCTTTCTTGCATCAGAACTGGGATTTGTCGTGTTTTGATCATGGAAGTGCCACATCCAGGATTGCAGGGCAGACCCAGAACCCATTTCCAAAGATGAGGTGAAAGCATGAAGTGTAGCTCCCTTTTCCCATGCTGCCATAGGGCTGCCCACATCCCCATCAGACACAGTTCTTTATGGCTCCAGGCAATGGTTTCAGTTGAAACAGTGATTGCAATGTATGCAGAGTCACAGCAAGACTTGTGGCAGCAGCAATAGCCTTACATGCTGATAGAGAGTGGTTCCTCCTTCCTGGTAGCAGTGATATGGGCTGCACGTGAGCTGGAAGGAGATAAGAGGCTCCCTGCCCAAGTGCAGAACAGGAATAAAAAACAAAGGCAGAAGGAAAGAAAACAAAGTGGAAGATCAGAAGAAAAGCAGCAGCAGACTACAAAACCAAATGGGTGGCTGCTTGCAGCCGTGGGAATTCATCATTCCTAAAGCACTCAGGAGCTCCTTCCCTGAAGCAGCACATCGAGGGACTGGATGAGAGTCGCACAGAGCCAGACCCCAGGTGAGTGGCACCCCCTCAGCCCAGGTGTGCTGCTCTGCACCTCCCTGTGAGACAGGCCCAGCTGTGCCACTGCAGAGCCCAGGGCTGCCGGGGAAGGGACAGCTGGCAGCACAGCCAGGTGTGTGTGGCTGCACAGGCTGATGTGGGACACTGCCCTTGTGAAGCACTGCAAGACCAACTGCTTGGAGCACAAGCGTTACCTAAAGTGTCATGAAACTTCCAACCCTTCGAAATCCCGTTTTCCTTCCACGGCTGTCTCATTTCTTTTTCATGCCAAGTATAATCTCCAAGAGTGGTTTAATGCCTCAGTTCCTCAAACCATGGGTATGCACATAAAAGAGCAATCACTATTAGCTGCTGTGCATCCCTCAAAACTTAATAAGCCAAGTAAGCACAGGACAGGATGCTGAATGTCACACCTTCCTTAGCAAGTCAGCTAACAATGACCTGCCTATTTTTTCCCCATAAACGAAGGCCAAGATTTATTCACTTCCCTGGACCTCCCCAGCTGCTGCCTCCCTCCCTGTTGCTCTGCCCATGCTGAGAGTCAATCTGAGAGGCTGATGCCCGTGGTCTTCTCAAATACTTGCAAGCCAAAGCAAAATATTTTTCTTCATGTTGTATTTTATATGTGGAATAAATGGCTTTTGTGGTTATTAAATGCTCCCATGATGTGCTGACATTTAACCATCCCTTCAAGCTCTTTAGTTTACATTTTTAGTTTGACATTATCCCTTAATTCTTTTAATGAATTGTGCAGTTTTGTAGGGAACTGAGCAGTAAATCATACAGGCTCTTTACAGCTCGTTTTGCAGAATAGGCTTTAAGGATGCACAGGGAGAGGACAACATTGCTGAAAAAAAAAAAAAAAGTAGATAGGCAGTTCTGTTTCTCTTTGACTTTCAGCCTTTGCCAGGGGCTCACGTGCTTGGAGGCTGCACATTGCACACATGGCTGGTGAGCACACCCAGCCTTCCCTCCTGCCACCCAACCTTTGCAAGTACAGTCTCCCTGCCTTTGTTTCCCAAGGTGTGCATGGCTGGTAGCTCCTCATGCTGTTGGAGGCTTGCAATCAGCTTCTCTGTAGACTCAGCCAGAATGGACAAACAGGATTGCATGAGACAGAGGCACTGTGGAAAGCTACACGCAGCCAAGGAATTGCTGGGTCTGGCCCAGCACACACCTGGAGCAACTACAGCTCTTTCCAAGCACAGCTCAGTAGTCACCCAGATGACGCAAGACAAATTAATTGAGCAGCACAGGTACTTTGATGATGCCATAACACTTGGTAGAGATAATTAATACACTCTTCTGTACAAGGAAACCACTGAAGCTTTGTATTCCCACTGCAAGAATGAAGTGGAACAAGTTCTCAGTTTGCAAACCACCTTACACTGAATCGCCAAGAAAACTTCTGAGTTTGCTAGCAGGGTTAGGATGCAGCACTCTGTGCTCAGCTGCCTGTGCATGCTGCCTTGCTTTGACACCCTACAACCTGGGGTGTGCCATGGGGGAACCAGGTACAAAAAGGGTAACTATTTTGATCACAAAAGGAAAGAAATCACAGGACAGAGAAAAATCTGTCCAAAAATTCCATGAGTAGCCAATCTGAAAGCATTTTAGGTTACCTGTGATGGCCAGCATGTGAACTGGGAAAGAAATTGAAAGTTTAAAGTCCCTGTGGAATAATCAAAATGGGAATGTCACGATCCCTTCTAAGAGCACCAAACCACACCCCTTGTCCTTATGCAGGTGGAAAGTCATGAGGAGGTGGCAGATTTTGGGAGACATGAAAATCTGACTGCCTCTGAGTTGTGCCATGCAATATCATTGTTGTATTAGCCAGATTATAGAGCATCCCTGTTCAGCCTGCAGCTGTGTGTATTACTGATGTAATTGAAAGCCAAGCCAGAAAGAAGATGAAAAAAAGGAGAAAAAAGAGAGCAGGAGAGAGAAAACAACACATTTTAGTTTTGGCCTACGACACTTGGGACATTTTATATCAGAACAAGTAGGCAGTTGTCTGGGGTTGGTCTGCATAGACACATCATCAGAGATGCATTTATTATTTATCCAAGCTCTGGGCCTAGGAAAGCAAAAGGCTTATGTAAAACCCCCAACTGGGATTTCTAGATCTTCACTTAGACTTCTGTACCAGCTTCCCATGCAGACAGCCCACTCAATTAGAGAGAGAGCAGAAAGAATTCCTTCATCAGAGAGTGGGTACCATTAAGTGCATGACTTTGAGTTGCTCTTGTGTAGCTGAACTGTAATTTTCCCCAAAGTGGTGATGGAAAGAGCTATAACTACCTACTGCTGGAAGGAAACTACAGGTATTACCTCTGTCAATACAAAGCTGTCCAAGACCAAACAGCTCAGGTCTCTGCTTTTAATGGGAAAAGAAAAAAAAAAGTGATGCTTCTGTCCACCCAATGTAGCTGTCCTGGCAAGGAGGGAGCACAGAAAGGCTGTCCCAGGTGGGGCATCCCTTTCCCTTCCTTTTCACTATAAAGGGTCAGTCACATGTTCTGCATCCAAAATTAGTAGTAAAATTACATTTCACTGATTGTTTACACTCGGGTACTTCACTCTTGTTTCTGGACACAATCATTCTGCAGAATGGCTGGGAATGGGATTGATAATTCCAGGTGGAATGCACCTCAGGCATTTCCCACACCCTAACCAGTGGCCTTCCAATGGTGCTTACCCTGCTGAGGCGAGGGCTGGGGAGATGACAGTGTATGTTGTGTAGAGTAAGGGTTTGAGAGCAGTAGAGTCCCAGTTCTTAGGAATGGTCATATGCAGCATCACAATATTTGGTACTTAGCTTTGTAAACATCAGCTCGCAGAAATTCAACCCTATCTCAATAATTAAAAGCCTTTTGCTAATAACATTGGCTATGAAAGTGTAGGTGGCCAAATGAAGCTCACACTGTGTATCAAAGGTCAAAGAAGCAAATCATTTTTAATTGAATATGCAAATTGCACAAACTGTCTTGATGTAAAGAAATTTGAAAGCAAAGATGAGAATTTGGTAAGTGATTCCAGAAATGAAATGAGATACATCTAGCCTTTAATTAATTATTCGCAATTTGAGAGCTCTCAAAAGCAACAGGGGACCATTCCCTACTAGCTTGGGAATTTCAGCCTAAACAACTGGGAGAAGGCAAGAAATTTACATTTGCAGACTGAATATAATTTGGGCTTTGAAAAAGCATTTCTGTTTACAAATCTATCCATTTTCAGTTTTCAGATAGCTCCAGGTACTGCAATTCTGCATTCCAGCTATTTATTTTGTGATTTTACAACCCCTATGGTTTCCTCCACCAGACATGTAAAAACCCCACAAAATCAAAATCTGACAGAGCAGGTAGGGAAACAGTAAACCTGACTTTACACAATGTGTTGTGAAATGCAATGAACTAAACAAATAGAAAAGCAGGTGGTATATGTCCTTAATTTGTTTCATCTACCTTGGGTGTTGCTTAGAAAGCATTAGGTAGGCTTTGCTAATAACTGTGTGTGTTGCAGCAGATGGTTCTCCATTAAAAATCAGAGCTCAGACAGCTCTGGGAAGCCCATGAAGGACTGAAGGGACTGTCAGTCATGTATTTGTGCCTCTCCAGCATTCGGTCCATGAATCCAGCCTGTGTGAGCCATATTACCCAGAGGATATGCAATTCCCTCTGTCCTGCTGAGGTATGGATCCTGTACAGGGTGCATGTGGTCTGCAGCTTTTTCCTTTAACCACTGGTTGCAAATGGCTGGTGGGATGCAAAAAGCATTTCTGTTGCTAGTTCCTGTTCTGGCCAATGACTGACCATAAATAAATCAAGATAACAGACAAATAGGTTCTTGACAAAGAGCATAAACTACAAGCTAAGGCTGTAACAACACTTCTATTACATTTCAGTCCTGAGGAACGCTGGACTGCGATTATGTCTCACCTCCTTGATTTCCCTATGCTGGCTCACAGATGAATTTTTAAAACCTAATTTTGATGCAGTATCTTTGAACCTCAGCTTCATCAGACATGGTGGGGAGCTGAGAGACGTCATCTGCCTCTGCACAAAAGGGCTCTTTGTGGTTCAGGATACAGAGTAAAAATAACTTGACTGGAAAAAATTAAAGTGCAGAAAGCACCCAACTAAAGTGCACATCACCAACTGCGAAAGAGAGTTTGAAGGTAAGAAAATGCTTTTCAGTGCCATCACTGTGATGTGAGTGGAAGCAGTCTGGCTTCCTGGGATGCCAGACCAGGGCTCAGTTTTGCAGCCTGCTGCAAAATCCTTTGAGATCCAGCCTTCTCCAGCACTGCTGCCTTCAGCACCACCAGCAGCACTTCCACTCACACCATGGTCACCCCTCCAGCACCACAGAAAGAAACCCAAAAACTACTCTAAAGGATCAAAGGAGGGGATACTGCTGTTCGTCTGCCTTTCATCCAAACCAGCACTTGGTGCAAGGGACTTAGCAGTGAACCCTGCCATGCCTTACTATTTTATGCCAAGTGATGAAGACTCAATATATTCTGGAAAATTTTCAATCATGACATCAGAGCAGATGTCCTGGAGAACATTTGACTCTTCCTCCTGTCACTGAAATGTTCTGAGAAAATGCATTTATTCCATCTGAAGCCAGCTCACAGGCTGGGGTGGGGAGGGAGAGGCTCTGTTCCTTTGTGAATGCACGCACATTCTCTGCCTCGCCATATTTAAGATGCAAATAATTCTTCCTGTATCCTGTATAAATGCAAAAGCAGATGATTTAATGATATAGAAAGATTACCTCTATTCCATGGCACAGAAATGTCTGGCTGCTACTCAACCACCTTGGCTCCCCTGAGCACACACTGCACTGCTGCTCCTGTACCAGGACTTTCTCAATTTGTGAAGAGCTTGGCCTAAGTTTTCCCTTATGGAAGCATTTCTATAAATCAAAATGGAAAAGCTTCCACAAATCATGCTTCACTAAGCACACTGTGATGTATATCAGAGACTTCTTCTAGCCAAAGTCACAGATGTAGAGGACTCTGTAAAATTTCCTCAATTAGTATAGAGTCCTAGTGCCAAATCTGGTTAAAAGTAAGATGTCTTTTTTAACAGCAAACCCAAATCACCCACAGGATGATTGTACCTGCTGCTAACATGCATTTTCTTTCCTTAATGTCTGACTTCCAGACTTCAACCCAAATAATTTCTCTAATAAAGAATTTGCAGAGTAAGCACACAAGTGCTGCTAAAATATTTGGCTCTATAGTTACTTAGGGGTATATTTGAAAGCATATAAACCCATCCATATTTTTTTCTAAGCTATTTACAGCCGCTCCAAGTGCCAAAAAGATGCAGGTGTGCTTGTTTAAACACATTCCTGTGGCTTTCTTCTGAGCTGACATTTTTTTTGGGTAACCGAGCTTTCACAAGAGCATCCATCAGCTGTGACAGAACCCATCATGGTCAGGGCACTGAGGAGGAAAGCCAGGCCCGTGCAGAGCCTGTGCCCCACAGAGCCTGGCAGGGAGAGGTGGGAACAGAGAGCTGCAAGGACTGGGCCATGGCAGCGTGAAGGTAACTTCTCCTGGTATGGCTCATTTGCCTCCCTGCACAGGTAGAGGTGCATGTTTTTGTAGCTGCTTTCACGCTGCAATGGCTGCACTGCTTTAAATATCTTCCCCAAAATAGTACAGCAATACCTGTAGAGAAATAAAGCTGCTTTCCAAAGTTATGTTATCTGTAGAAAGTCTGAAAAACTTTACATACCTGAGCACATCTGCTCTGTAAGTAGCATTACATAGAGAAGGTTTTTATTGAATTACTGTAGCACTGAGTCAAAAGCACTGCACCATGCTGCAATCCTGTCACACACCCTGCAGCAAGGAAAGTCATCTCTGTGATCTGCACTCCATTTTGTTTTTTAACTGCATCTTTAGGTAGCACTACCATGTCACCAATCACCTTGTGGCCTTACAGCTTTGAGTAATCCAAAATGGACTACAATCAGTCTTATTGCTCTCTTACAAGAAAAAGGCTTCATTATGCCATAGAAGTTTTTACTTAAATCAGAATGTTCTAATGGTTGAGAACTGATACTCATCATGTTTGAGGCAAGATCTTTAATAACCAGCTTTGAAACATTACTGTGCCAACCAAATCTTCTCAATCTTTTCCCATGAACTACTCTGCCTCATAACCACCAGCAGTCTCCAACCTGCAGGATTGTCAGACCCAGAGTCGCCATACAGGTGTCACTTTTGCCACTGTGTTCAGAAAGGCTTTCATCGTGAAAAAGTCAGTGCAAACTACTGAAAGCAAGAGAAATCCCTGAGCACGTGTTGTCTCATGTTTCTGCCTTGAACCTGATGTGAGCTCTCAGATGCCAGATGGTTTCCTGGCCTCAGGAGCTCCCTGTTCAGAAATTTGTTGAATATCTATGCTCTCTCCCTGTTTCCCTTGTGAAGCTGCAGGGTGCATGCAGGGCTTGGCAGTGGGGCAGGCACCTGCTGGCCCCACTGCACAGAAACCTTTCAAAGGAGAGGACATCTGTAAAGGTCAGCTTTGCAAATTACCTCCCCAGAAGCACCTGGGGCCCCAGCATGGCTCAGCAGAGCCTGACTCCCTGCAGAGGAGATGCAGTGGCATTGCTGAAGAGAGGGGCAAAGCCTTGAGTCATCACCACACACCTCTTGCAGATAGCAGGCTTGATATGCTTCATTACATCAAAATCTTCAGCCCAGCTACCAGGATCCATTTTGCAACCCAAAAATGCAAATGCAATTTCCCCATCTAGTGGTCCAGGAGAGTAAAAAAGCCACTTTTTCTCCTGCAGCTGATGGAGGAGTAGCATCTGGCAGGGACATCACCCAGCTGAGTGCTCATTTGTCCACAGCTCTGCCCAAGCTAACAGCAGAAAAAAACAGCAGAGAAACAGAGATAAACCCTATAGCGGGATGCAGATCTGCTAAAAAAACGCACAAAAACAACAAAAATTTAAAAAGCAGAGAAAGTAAACAAGCGAAGTATACTCTAAAGGATATATAAAGAAGTGTATTCCTTAGGCTGATGCAGGACTTAGTCCAGTGCATTTTGAAACAATGAGGAAACTGGTCTGACAAAATACCAGAATTACCTTGGAGACTTTGACAAGCTATTAGTTGTGACAGCAACAAAACTGTTTCCTAGAGCTCAAATCCTCGTTCACTGGGTATAGGTCTGACAGGCAGTGTTACTGGAGCAACACGCAGAAATAATAAACTAAATCCCTTTGGTGAGGCACCTTTCAGCTGCTGTGCATTACAGGTTTACATGGGCCATTCATTGCCATGATTCTCCTCACTGTGATGGGATTTAAAGCAATGCAGGATGATAGGGCAGCAGTGCCTGGCCTTTCTCTCCTCCTTCATTGCCAGCTGGAATTCTCAGAGGTTTTTGAGGAATGAAGGATGGGGCAAGAGCAAAAGTAGCCCCCATCGAAGGTGCTGTGGGGGCAGCAGCGCCCAGACACTTCTCTTACTTCTCCAACTGCCACAAAGATAGAGAGGGTGGTAGAAGCCACTCTCATTGTGCTTCCCAACACATTCCCCCAATGAAGGGGAGAGGCTGACTTTTGGCACTATTGGGGAAGCAGAAATACTTCCCTCCTGGCAAAACCTCACACAATGAGACCCCAGCCCTGGCTCCTGCTTGCCTCCAGCCACTCACCTTTTCCCTGTGTCTGGTCCTTACAGCACTGAAACTAAACCCCATGCTGGACACATGCCATCCCTTTCCAGTCTAATCCCAAGCCACACTCCATTCCCTTTGTTTTCCACTTTGAGTAATTACCCAAACACAGTTTGAGATGAATACTCTGTGACATTAATGATCAAAGGTACTAATAGCCAAGGGAATTTAGTATCACAAGCAATACAACCAAACTCCCTTGATGACAAAACTGGACTTCATCTGTGCCCAAACCAATTCCAGTGCTATGCAGGATTTCTGACTTGTTCAGTTTTCTTTTGGAAAGAGTTGTCAAAAAGGTATTTTTGCTTGACCTATTATAAGTCATAAACTTTGTCCTATCTGTCATTTTGCATCAGAAGCTGAGAAATGGTTTCTTATTTCCCATTTTATTTTTTTAAAATAAAATCCCTTTTAAAAAAGGGATTTTCCATAGAGAAGATCCAGTGCATGAAAGAATGAAATACACCCACTTCTGTTATATTAAAAAAACACTTTTAAACATATTTCAACTTATCTGCTCCAGGCAGTTTATATGTACTGCTTGGTCTGCTCATGTAAGAAAAACCTCATAGCTTTATGTAGAATAAGATATTCCCATAAAGATTAGATTTCATTTTAAGAGAGAAAGTCCAACTAAAAATCATAAGAGAAAAGAAAAGGAAATAAATTGGCCAAATGGATCCTGTCTGTTCAGAGCTTTTATCTGGGCCTTTTCTGGACCACGCACTTTAATGTAACAGACAGCATTTCTTCATAACAACCTTCAGTTCAAACTGGCCATAGCTGGGAAGTAGTTTGATTCTTCAACAAGCCATGCAAAATATTTTGCTGGCAACTTTAACAAGGGAAAATCCCCTTGGGGTGCTCTGGTCTGTGCAGAGCAGGGAGAGAAGCTGCTTCTGGCCAGTGACTTCAGATGATTCTGGGCTTGGAGAATGTGAAACGCACATGAGACATAAGAGGTGGGGAGTAATGGGCATCAAAGGGAAAAAATTTCCCTGGCCAGCACATGCTCCCCTGAGCTGATCCTTATCCCCGTGATCAGCTGTGCTCATTCCTCACTAGGAGGACTTGGAGAGAGAGAAAGGGAGCGCTGCCAGATAGCTGAAGGGAAAAGCACAGCTAAATCTACATCCATTTTGTTGTAGCTGTAAAGAGGACAAGACAAGCCTTTTCAGGTTTTATTGTTATTGGAAGCAGCGGAGGCTGGGAACTTGGGGAGCACAAGGATTTGGTGTGAACTTCAAGTACAGGAAGGTAATGATGGGAGTTGGGGTGGGGCTGTTGTTTTTTGGTTTGGCTTTTTTTCAGAAAATTTAATTGCATACACACCACAGAAGGGAAATTAGAAGTTCATTCATATCCAAGGGAGACAGCACAGCAGGCTCAGCTGTGAAAAGCCCAAGGCCAGTCAAAGAAGCACCTGGAAAAGCAAAGGTGCTGGGAGCCCCCTCATTTGCCAGTCTGGAAAGTGTCTTGAGAAAAGGGCGTTTCCATTCCATTTAGAGATTCACAGATTCTCTGTATAGTTCCTAGCATCCTCAATATTGACCATCTATTTCACAAGCAGGAGGTAAAATCTCTGGGAAGAGATATCCCCCCGTGACAGTCTTGACAACACAGATCACACCTAGTGGTTTGTACATTTCCGGTACAAGGCGGCTTTGAGTTTCTCACAATGTTATTTTGTTTTAGTGCTAACTATCAGAAGAAGTTTTGTATGATGCTTTTCTGGAAAGCGCTGTCAAAGGGCCATCACCTTACACCTCTGAAACCACCAGGATCTCATTGCTTTCCCCTCAGGAAGGAGGCTCTTTCCTCCTTTCCCTAAGTGGATGAATAATTCTTTCTCAAGCACGCAGTTGGATTCAGAAGACCCAAACCACTCTCTCCACAGAGCGTAAACAACTTAGAGAGCAACCAGAAAACTTTCCCACACTGAGGTTGTCACCTTCTCCCCTCCCTGTCAGTGGATCACTCTGAAACCAGGACAGTAATTCAGTTTTCTGGCTCTCTCCCTTTTCACTCCTTCATTTAGTGTTAACAAAACACAACTGCGTGCCAAACACAGCGCAACGTCTGTGGAGAGGAAACGCATCTGGGACAGACAGAATCAGGAGCTGCAGCTCATTTCCCACAGGCCACGTCAGAGGGCAACCCTCCCCCTGGGCCACCTAGCCTGGCCAAACCACTGCTGCAGGCACAGGGCAGAACGTCCCAGTGGCTGGGTTGTGGAGGTGATGCCATGAAAACTTCATGTGACCTACAAACACTGACACCAGCTGCAAGGAGGCAGGCAGGGGGGAAAACACAGTACACAGTAAAGACCAACGTGCCAGATGATGCCCTCCCCACAACACCGTGGGTCAGCTGCTGCAGAATGATGGTGCTCATGTCTGGCAGCATCACCCAGCCCCAAATGAGGCACTGGCCCCTCCTGGCCTCCATCTTTGCTTTTCAGCTTGTCCTCAAAGAAGCTTAGCAGTCACTCAGTGCTAAGGGGTGCTTTCTCTCAAGAACTGAAATGTCAAGAAGACACAAGAAAGCCTGGTTGGAGCCTTGTGCAACAGGAAGGAGGTTGTTACAGCAGTAATTTACTGTGGTAGGTTTTGCAGCATGATTGCAACATATCATTACACCAGTTTTATCCTTTTCCATTTGGCAGACGCCAATTCCTCCCCCTGTTTCTTACAGAGCACAAGCCAACATGGCTGCATTTCAAATGGTTTCAAACTCTGCCAATAAAAATATATAAAAAAACCCCAACAACTGAAAATTCTCACAATTGCATTAGCTAACCCAAAACTAATACGTATTTATTACTTATGCACATAAGTAAAAAACATACACAGGTCAGCCAGCTTGAAAGGGTGGCGCCATGAAATGGTGGGGTTGGTCTCTGTGAGTAGATAAAACAATTTAAGCTAGCTTGAGTAGGAGCCCGAAATGAGATGGGCTGT
The DNA here is from genome assembly GCA_013396875.1 of Vireo altiloquus. Classification (NCBI taxonomy): domain Eukaryota; kingdom Metazoa; phylum Chordata; class Aves; order Passeriformes; family Vireonidae; genus Vireo; species Vireo altiloquus. Next base: position 57,545 of record VZRF01008258.1, on the reverse strand, counting down.
GCAGGTCTCCACGCAGATAAACTTGTGCTTAGTTGATAGCCTGCTGCCTCAAATGCTTTAAGTACTTTCCAGGCACAGAGAGAAACCACACAGCCTCTTTGTGAGACTTCTGTGCACTACAGAGTCAGAAGTCACAGGCCGCAGGGACAGCAGAGAATCAGTGTTCTATTGGTACCAGGGGGAGGAAGCATTCAGGAAATAAAAGATTTCCTGTGATGTTTTCCCCCCACCCCCCAGATGGTCTGTGCTTGTCCTGCAGACCAACAGTGGTAGAGAGAGAGGTGTTCATTGGGAGCCTTTCTCGTAGAGGCTAAAATGAGTATTTCAGTTGCTGAAGCACGTCCCTCTCCAGGCTTGGCAAAACAAAGGGCTTCCCAATGAGATTACAGACCCACCACCTACAAGAGCCTCTGTTGTTTGTGCAACCAACATGTGAGGAAAGGAACTTTCTTCCCTTGCTGTGTTTTCTGGAGATAGCAATCGGGCAATTTTTGGGCATATCCCAGTTGGAGGAAGGTGCGTGAAAGTCTAAATTCTCCTTTTTGATCCCATTTAAGATCCTTTGACTTGATACCTATTTGAGAGCAAGGCATTATATTACATTAATCTTCCCATCTAAGTGATGGGGAAAGAGAGTTGGTATCAGCTCAGATTGGCTCTCACTTAATGAAAGATACTCCTGAGATATTTTCAGAGGATGGTAAAAATAGGACAATATATTAGTTTCTTAATGGAGGGAAAATAAATTGCTGCAGCGTACTGAGCTTATTCTTCTGAGGAACTGTCTGTAATTCAACTGAACCAATGTAGTTCTCACTTAGGGAAGGATCTTGATTTTAAAAGATATTAAAAAAAATATTTGTGACATTCCACAGCTTAGGTCTAGGGAATTAGCAATTAACATAAAGTGATAAGGCTGTATTTGTATTCTAGATGTCAAACTTTGCTTGAGCTCCAGTGCAATCAAGAAACACTCATTTTTAAAATATAGTGTGTACAATTGGATTCATAGTTGTACCAGACTTCAAGGGGATGGCAGGGGGAAGAAGAGAGGAATAGAGAAGCAGCCATTAATTGTTCTTCCAGTTAAATTCTTGTTTATGATTTCAGCAGTGCGGCATAAGTAATGATGAGAAATGAAAGAATTTATATTTTCTCATTTAACAACGTGAAGCTTCGAAAAAATATTTTCATTAAAAATGGACTTCAATATCTTGTCAGAACAATAAGCCCATTCTCTTAATGGTCAGCTATTACACTTCCAAAGGAAAAAAAAAAAGAATAATCTCCTTAATCCTAAGTGACTACTTCAAATGGAACAATAAATGACTTATTTCTTTCCATCCTTCTGCATATATTATCAGGAAAGAATTAATGAAAAGCAACTCCAATGAAAAACCCTCTGAGGGGTTTAAAATGTGGATCAGTTCAGCACAGAATAGAAAATGCATCTGTGTGGTCAACAGAGTGAACAAATTTGCAGGAAACAAATCTGCAGAATGAGTAACTGAGCAGTAAGAAGGAAAAGCTTGCATGTTGTGTAATATTTCTATATGAAATACATTTGAATAGGAATCCTTCTATATGCTGATCATGCTAATGTTTTTCAATCACAAAAAGCTGTTTTACAGTTTATTTTGATGATTACATTTCATAAAGCAAACGATCTACTCCCTCGTGTTTTCTGTACTGTGGTGGGCCCCACTTCTTGGGCACCTCTTCATCTGCTCTTGGGCACAAATCCCAAAAACAGCTCCTTGGGAAGATAAATTTCACCCACCCAGCACTCAGGTTAGCAAAACTGAGCTTGAATTGGAGTGGAGGAGGGAAGTGAGGATGTGCCTGTGCATGTAATGATCCAGAAAAGGAAGATGGAGATTTACCATGGTTTGATTATCTTCCTATAAAATTGTCAATTTGTTGAACGCTATTGCAGAAGAGTTTCTTGTTTCTGCTCTGTTCAGGAATCCAAACATAATTTAAATATTTATGTCCTTATTACAACACTTTAAAAGCTATTTCTTTTTAATACAAAAATGGTTTAAGTCACAAGAAAGATGTCAAGAGGTTTTTATACCACAGTCATTTTCTGATTATTTAAGAAAACTTCATTTTAAGCGCTGTGAATTCAATCTCTGAATGAAAGTTCTTAAAGAACTAATCCTTCAGAAATTAAACTTTTATGAAATCAGTGTATTGTTCTCATTAAACAACTGCTTCAGCAGTAATTCTCAAACTGAGTGCAAGCTTATTAATGTCCAGAGAAAACTGAGCAAACAGAGGAAGCAGTGAATATCTACTGCAGATAACCAGTGTGTATAAAACAAAATGATAAATTCTTTCAAGAAAATCTACAAATACCACCAAGTTTGCAAACTATTGATCACCTTAACTGTACAAAATCTTTACCAGTGCTGGATCTCCATTGAACTAAATTGTGTAAATCCCTGAGGTAGAGGGAGTGAAGGTTTCTAACACTAAGAAAATTATTCAAGCAGGTTAAAAGAAAATACCAACAGAAAGCTTTTGAGAAAATTCAGAGAAAAACTTTACATTAGAAACTAGCCTGAACCCAAACCAAGATGGCATTTTTTACAATAGGAATTCACACACTTCCAAATGCCCAAGGATTAAGTTGAGAAGAGAAAGGGATGGAAGATGCACTTCATTTACTTTACACAATAGCATTAATAATAGCATTTATTTGAAACAACAGATATTTTATAAGGAAAACCCTACCTGGCAGTCATCAGGGAGGAAAATGGCATTGGGTATCTTCATTAGTGGCATTGAACAGACATTTTTAAACAAGTTTCTGTAATGACCAACTCCTTCCCTGAAAGGCAATAGCTCATTTGGAGCCCATCCCTAGGTTAGCATGGCTGGAGCTGTTTCCTACTGAACTTAAAATTCAGGTTTTATCAATACAAAGTCCCTGCCCCTTTTGTATATAGCTGCTCAGAATTGTAAGAAGCATAGTCCTACCACTCTGAATAATCCTGAGTAACATCTGCATAAACTGTCCCAAATGACACCTTCAGCAAATGCTGTCCCTCACTAGTCACCTGTTCTCCCACATAGCTGTGAGTTCATTAAACAGTGGATTGCTCTGCATTCTCAATGGAGATGATATTCCCATGTGAAGACTGGCCATTTGTTCCTCCCTTTTTCTACTTGTGTTTGTAAATCCATTAAAAAACCAACCAATTAAAAACAAAACAAAACAAACAAATCACCAAACCAGAATCATGTTATCCTACAACAGCTTAGTATTGATACAAACATGTGTTGAAGCCCTTACAGTAACTTTACACATCCAAAGACACTATGTGAAGTAGGTGGTTTTGTTCTTGACAGCATCTTAAAAAACCTTAGGAAGTTTACCCCTCATGGTGTGAGCTGCCATACCTGTATGATTTGTGTCTTTTTATTATAGCATTCCATTTCTACCAAGCTTTTGATGTAACTTTTATTTCTATATTCTCACTTAAGCTGCACATTTCTTTTCATGTTCTTTTTTTTGTTTATATGTGCAGTATTTGTTTCTTGTCCAGTTTTATGTGCTGTGATTGACAGGGACTATTTACTTGTAAAAGAATTTGCTATTACCTGACAAATTTATTATATTCTATCATATTTAATCCTGGATTACAGGATTTTCATTATTTCAACTGCTTTTGATGTGTCACTTAGATTTGTGAAGTCTTCCATGCACAATGGCTTTTCCAGTTTGAAAAAGAAATTCATCTAAGCCTTGGAGACGTGTAATGGCACCAGAATAACTACAGCCAGCCAGGCTCGGCTGAGGTGAAGCCCATCTTTCTTGCAGTTACTCCAAATGCTGTCCCACTTCCCAGGAAACCTAAACTCTGCATCCTAATGCTCCCTTTCCAACTCTGTATCCCCCTTTACTGCTTAGCTTTGGCTCTGCAGTTGGTCACACCCTGAGTGCCTCCATGAGAGCACCCTCAGCACGAGGGTGCAGCTCTCAACGTGACCCTCACCACCAGCCTTTCTCTCTCCCCTCCATCTCAGCAGCACAACTGTCACAGGCAGAAATGGAAACACAATCAAATGTTTGGATGTCTTCATAACTGAGTTAAAAAAAAAGAAAAGAGAGAGAAGGTGAGGCCTCCCTGATCTGGGAAACTGCTGGCATAGCAACAGCAGAGAGGGAAATTGGTGTGGAATGTTTTTCAGCAGTAAATCATTATTTTTAAGGAGTCTAAGGGCAACCTTTCCCTGCTTAGTAGGCTTCTTGACAGAGAGCTGTCTGTAAGGGAGGAGAAAAACTGGTTCTTTGGCAATTTGGAATTAAAATTTCCCAAGTCTCACGTGAAAAGTGGATTTTCAACAGATGATGGGGTAACTTCAGATCTGAGCATGAAATGCTAATTGAAAACAAGGTCAAGGTGACTCATGTCTTTACAATAAAACAACATGTGCTCATTAAATATTAAATAAAAATATTGGCAAACAAGCTTGATTCTAGTTTTTTTGAAGAAACTGGAAAATTTACAGACTGAAGAAATGAATTGGAGATAATTTAATGTTTATGGATTTCAGTAAGAAATCTGATACACTGCTGTTTGATATCCTGAGGGAAACCATTAATTAAATTGCCTTGCTCTGAAATGCAGTTAAATTGATACAAAGCAGACCACAGAGCTTCAGAAAAAAAAGTATAATTGTAAACCAGAGTCTCCTAGCATCTACTAGAGCTTTGACAGAGCAAGCTTAGGTCCTTCTGACTCTGGATAAGGGAACTAAAAAGCCAATTTAGGAGAAGCTTCCATTTTCATGCGGACATGGTGCTAAATACTCAAGGAGCTGCTGAAAATGAGAGGAAGTCCTCGAGATGGCAGAGCTAATGAAGCAAGGTTTGTGTGGGACATTGCCTGCACTTCCATGTCTAGGAAACAGGGAATCTGACTGGAAATCTGGCAGTCTTCAAAAGCAGTGACAGCAAAGACGATCTGGCTGTGACACCAGAGAGCAAATTACACCTCAGTGCCCAGGCGGATGCTATAGCCAAGTAACTCAGAAACTGGGCAGCTACAGTTGCCTTATTTTAAGGATTTCTGTGTCCAAGATCACCAGCTAACGTTGCTGATATTTCCTGCTTCGTGTATGCAAGATCTAACACCTTCCCTAGCACATACAGCACATATCTGGGAGTCTGAGCCCACGCAGCTCTCATTGACCTCGCAGTCAGTACTCAGCTGCCAATACTCAGCTGTCTGTCAAAAACACTCCACAACCAAAAGGCAAATAATTGGAGAACAAATGGGGGAACTCAGCTATTAGTACCAGCCCCAAACATCTGGAGACTGGTTTATTGCTGAACTACAGCTGAGTTTGTGCCTGAGCTGGGTACAGATTAGGAATCCATGAAAACAGGTTTTCCTAGCAAAGTTGCAGAACTTTTGTTTTGTGGTTGTAGCAGAAAGAGAAGGTGGGAAAATATTTTCGTACTTTTGGGACTTTATTCTCTAGCTAAAAGAAAATGGGGAAATATGGAAAGAGATAAATGGAAAATGAAGAGTTTGTTTCCCCCTCTCAACTTTATACTGCATTTTCTATGGTTATGAGAAAGACTTGTGCTGGCCAAAACTCTATTTGAGCTTTAGGGGTTTATCATACATTTAACAAGAAGATTTCTCTTGGCTGAAGAATTTACACAATTCTGCTCTCAAGGATGGATTTTGTGTTCCCAGCCTATGCTCTAAAGCCTTTGACACCAATTCACAGCACATCAGCAGCATGGTAGGAATTGCAGCCCCTACTGAGTTGCCTATTGGACTTTCCATCCTCATCTGGATGAATCCTTGGCTGGAAACCACCAGTTTGCACCACTGCAACCCTCTGTCTCCCAAACAGACCAGTGCTGTGCCCTCACCACAGAGTCCAAAGCCACTGAGGACTTTGGGCCAGTTTCCATATTTCAGGGAAAGAGGAGGTCTGTAAAGGGCAGCACTTCAGCTGACTGGGCTGTAAAACTTCCTTGACTCCCACAGCTGCCCAAAGAGACAATCACAAATCACCAAGTTCATCCTCCTGGGAGGGTTTTCCCCAACAGCCTCACCGGTGAGGAGGAGGCAGGCAAAGCAGCAACCTCCCTGTCTCCCTCCACACCAGGGCCGTGGCAGTCACCAATGCTGTGGCCATAACTCCCTCCACTGAGAGAATTGTACCTTGGCAAACTTGCCCTTGATGACAAGATTAATTTCACTCACTTCTCTCTCGAAAAGTTTAAATACTCTATGTAAACCTTTAGAACGATCAAAACTTTTATTAACAATATACTTGTAATGGGTTTTCATAAGAACTGAGAAACAATTGCTATTAAGACACCTGTAAATAGCTTATTCCTCATCCTCAGGATATAATTCATTCCTAGCATGCAGGAATGTGGTACCAGGTCTATGAAATTTCACCAACATATGAGGGAAACTTGATAAAAACCAAACAGACCAGAATTTTTTTTTTTTTGTGCATGAAAATGTTTGCACGATATTCACACACAGGTTTTTTTGTGTAGCTATTTTTCTTTTTAATTTTTGCAAGACTCATACAATTTCCATTATTCAGAGTATTTCAAGGGAAGCACAATGCACTAAAGACACTAATACCAAAGTCCTGATGAAATACAGGACTCTCAGCTCTACTATGAATGACAACAAAACTGTCCTGCCTGATAACATGGGAATTTGTTCCATCCTTGACATAGTTTCTGGAAGTCCAGGAAGTATCCCTCAAAGACCAACATGTTTTTGTTGTTAATAGTAAATGTTTTCAGAAGCTGTGAGATCAACACATTACTGCAGTGCACAATTCACAAAAATACCTCAGGCTTCAGATTTGCTCTGAGGCTTCACTAGCACCACCACATTTGTTCTCAGCAATGGATCTGCACTTGGTCCTGCACCACAGCTTTGTCTGACTCATGCCCTGTGACAGGGCTACCACCTTTGGATGCAGGGGCTCAAAAGCATGTTTGCTTTATAAGCAAGTAAATTTAGTTGCTAGTAAATTCTTGTCTGCTCAGAAGCTGCTGCTGCTGCTGCTCAGGGCTAAGGTGGGAAGCTCAGCAAATGCACCTGCAGCAAGTGCAGCTCCAAAAAAATCACCACTGGGGTCTGTGTAACTGGATTTAAGTTCCTCACATCCTAATTCTCTAGGTGAAAAAAACCCTTTGGAACTGTCTGCGTCTTTACAGGCCCTCAAATCTTTAAAATGGTTATTCAAGGAACAAGCAGTCAATTAATCTAGATGCTATTTATCTAAAGGGCTCAGATTGAAAGATAAATGGAAACATCTTGATGATACTGCTCCTCAGGAAAAAAATTGCCTAGTGAGAGTCTACACCCAGCTCATGAAGTGACACATGATGCAGATTTTAAGCAGAAAAAATGTTCCATGTGCCCAAATTCCCAAGTTTTGTTTCACTTAAGTTTCAAAACAATACATGTTTGCATGCATGCCAGTTTGAAAAGTCTCCATTAAAAAAGCCAAAAACCACAAACCACCACTCACAGTTCTGCAGTGTCTGATAGTTCAAAATAATTTTGTAAACAGCAGTAACATATGAGGTTACTGAAATTTCATATCAGTGGTTTAGTCAAGCTGTCATTCTCCAAACATGTACGGACCAGTTTTGGGAATGAACATCAGGAAGCTCAAACCGAGATGAAGGGAGGAAAAAAATTCAAGCCTAAACTCTTGGATTTACTGAGGGTGGTTTATTTTCATTTTTGGGATTTGTTTGGGAGTTTTTTTAAATATAAAACCCTTGTTAGCTTATTAAATGCACTGATTTATTCCATTAAATTTTATTCTGTTGCCTCTTTATGATAAGGATAATAAAGCAATGGAAATGCAGGCTTGGATGAGTAAACCCTCATCAACATCTAATAAAAGTGAGTTCAGTACTATGGAGACAAATCCCACTTCTTCCTGGGAGTTAAATGTTTACATGGCTTGAAAGCTGTCTAGCAAATGTCACACCTAAACAGAAGAACTGAGAGCAGATTTCTTTTTTTATTTCCTGCTTTACCAAGAAATAAACCCCAAACTATCCTTATATCCATTAGCTGCACACTTTATCTTATTTATTTTCAGGTAAGTTCACCTTGTCAGGAGGCCACCAGGAAGGCAGGAAAACTGTGGTATGAGTGATGCATGAGATATATTAAAAGTATATGAGATGTAGGTGATTTTATACTCGTGGGTGTTCCCTGGAACTTGGTAAAGTAATTTGCCTTTTATTATATGGACACTCTGAATTGTTGCAATAGGGATATAAGAACTTATTTAACTTTTGATGAAAGGACTTGAATAAATACTGAATTGGTCCCAGATTTTAGTCTTTCTTAAACCTGTAAATGCTGGTAAGGGACCTGTTGCATCACAGGATTTAAAGAGCACTGGAGGATTTGCCCCTCTCCCAGGTGAACAGCAGCATGTGGTCCCTGGCAGCTTCTGTGCCTTGACAAAACACCCATGTCCTATAACCAAAACTCTGCCCTGAACTTCCGCAAATATCAGCTCAGATAGCAAACGGGAAGGGCATAAGGAAAAGAGGAGAGAAAAACAGCAGGGAAGGTATTTTCCTTTTGACATTAGCTTTTAGACATCTCATCCTAAGACCAAAACTTTGGATTTTCTGGGAACACAAAAGCCCCTGGCAAGCTCTTGCCTGCACCTCTGTCACTTGCTCTAAGCTAAAAAGCCTGCAGGTTATGGTCCTTGCTGCTGCACTGGCAGTGAACCATGACTTACATCTACAACCCTAGGATGCAACTGGAGAACATTTCAGAGAGCTCAGAGAACTGAGCTCTCAGATTTTCTTAGCTCTGAGTCAGTTAAAATCCCTCATCAATGTTGGGCTCTATGTATGTCAATAGGCTGCATAAACAACACTGAAATACTAAATTTCATGTTTAGATGTAGATCAAATGTTTTGCCAAGCTGTGGTTATCTCAAACACAGCTCTGGACAGCAGAAGCACACAGCACTGTAGCCTGAGCATCAGTCCTGGCTGCTTGTCTTGGCCCCATTAGAAATTATTCATGCAGACAAATATTGGAAGTGCGAATGCAGTTTTAGATAGAGGGAATAAAATGGTCAAAGGAGAACAGACCTTTTCATGACCCAAAATAGTGGGGGTCAGGTTCTTTGAAAGCAACCTCCTTCATGATGTGCCAGTCACTCCTGCTTTGGCTTTATTTAGGAGCTGAACAAACGCAGCCCCTATTGAGTACTGAGGCAGGAGCTTATTTTTTTGAAGCAGACTGAGAAATGGTGAAGGTTTTCTCAAATTCTGGAAACTCCAAGTTTCTGCAGTTAGAGGTCAAGAGAGTCCAGCTGATAAATTCAAGTGCATGTTTTTGTCAGCCCCTCAGTGGGTGCAGCCCTTCCCCTCTCACATCAGCCCTCTCCCCCTGTGCTTTCCCCTCTGGCACAGGGGCGGGACAGAGATGTGCAGCTCTTCAGGGCAGGGGCTCAGCCGTCCCCTGGGGATGGGCTGGCCCTGCAAACACATCTCCACAGCCTTTGTGATGCTGTCAGAAATCAATACCAAGCAATGCTGTGCCTGCAGCCTTGCAATGGAAAAGTAATTTGGAAAAAAAAAAATTCAATAGTCTAACGGACCCTGGCCAGTCCTGGTCTGCTGAAGAACAGGGGCGGGGCAGAGAGAAGAGCTCGAGTACAAGGGGCACACAGTGTCAAATTTACATTTTTGCACTAAGCAAAGCAGCAGGTAGAATCAGCAAGAAGGCCTGCTTTTTCTGCTTGAAAAAGGCCAAACATAACAATTCTCAGCACCCAACACCAGGAGAGCTGTCACAAACCAGCCCTGGTAAGGAGGAGCATGACAGAGCGTTTTCCCAAGGCAGGAGCAGCCCTGCTGAACTTATAGGAACATCCTCAAGATCCTGCATCTCTCAGCTGGCTGCAAAACCATCTGCCTTACTGACAGCACTTGAGAGGGGCACCCAAGACAAATATAAAGACAAAAAAATACCCAATAAAGCAAAGCATCAGAGTTGAAATTTAATTGGCTCCCTAACAAGAGCAGATGCATACTGGGACCAGTTTAATGGGTGAGAAAAGGTTCAAATTTTTCCCACCCATATTTTCTGTTTATTCCTTAAAGGTGGAAATAACCATACGAACTTCATGGCAGTTTTTCTTCTAGAGCGTAGGAGCAAGAGATCATGTGCTGTCCTTCCTCAAAAGCATCATGATGCTTTTGTCTGGAAATGCAAGTGGCCCCCAGGGACTGAAGAGACCCAGATGGGCAGTAGCTCAAACTCCAGAGGTTCCTCTCTTGCCTGGCCAGCAAACCAATGCCAGAAACCAGACTTACTCTTCACAGTTCTCATTGAAAGACAGAGTAAAGCCTTGCTCTTCCTTTTGGTGAGAGAGTGCAGCTCTGCTAACGGCAGTGCTCAATGTGTTCTTGAGGAGCTGCTGGTTTTTCTCCCGTGTCCAAAGTCCTCTGTTTATTTTGAAACAGTGACAAATTCTCTGCTGCTCTCCAGACAACACTGTTGCCGTGACAGTAAAAAACATCCCCCCCTCCTCTGCCTCTGTCTGGCCACCCCTCCCTGCCTCTGCCTGTCTGTGTGTGACGGGTGGGAGGAGAGCGATTTCCTTTTGCAAAATTACCCCTCTAAATCCTTACCTCAGTTGTTTCTGGACAAGCCTAATGCTGCATACCTCTTCCAGCCTCATGACTCTGCTGTTTTCCAAACTATGGCTTCCTTTTCTGGTCTGTGAGCATAACCCCAGAGCACGACACACTGCCCACACTGTCCCAACTCTCAGCACCAACCAGCTCTTTGGGCTGGCAGGAACTTCTCCTGCGGTTCCCCCGGAGTGCAACACAGAACTGTCCTGAAGGTGAAGGTCAGTGATTTTATACGCTCTGTAAACGTTTTCTCCCTATGTTCCTAAAATCATTCCACATTAAAAAACCCCAAACAACCAAACTAACAACAGAAACAAAACCTGTTCACAAGAGCAATTTCAGTCCATTACATATTTCCAGTGCTGAGCTTGTGAGTGTTCCATCAAGACAAAGATCAGAGTCCGAGTGAAGGAAGGTTGGCAGAGTTGCCAAGCCCTATAAGAAGCTGTAAATGAGCAAACAAGATTACTGGTACATTTTTCAAATGTCATGGGGCTGAAAGACGAGTATTTAAATGACTTAGAAAAATGTAAAGTAATTGAGATTTCTATCTGAGCAAAGCCAAGATGAAAAATCCCCCATAAGAAACAGGGTGTATCACTTGCAGTCTCTTTTGGATATTATATCACAGGACATGCATTATACTCTTTATCACTTTCCATACTGTTGCTTAAATTATAAAAGTGAAACAAAGCTAAAGCTCAAGAGAAAAAATTACAACAGCTGTACACATGTACTGGCCAGTGGGACAGAGAAAACTGCACCTTTCCAGAGCAAAACACATGAGCTGGGCCAGAGCACAGGGTCCCTGCATTGGGCCATGTTGGACAACAACACATCCCAAAGGCACATAACTGCTGATGTGGAATTTACATACACCACTTACACACCACTCCATAAATCACCCTTGCTGGAAGGAGACACCACTACTGTTACCCAAACTCTAGGCAGCAAAGGGCAAAACACTGCACATCAATCTTAATGAACTTATTTTTCAGAGAAAATATTTTTTATATATTTTATCATAGCAAAAGAATGACTTCAAGGTTTTTTAGTGATGGGTTGGCTTTCACCCAGGTTGCCAGGGTCCCGATTACTGTTGGGTAAAAACAGCCTAAGGTGCTAGATTGGCATACAGAGCTCCTTTCCTCTCTTCTCCACAGCTGGCCTGTGTTTGTCCACAGCTCTGCCCCCACAGGAATGACCCTGACACCAAGGTCAGGCCCTTTGTGGGTACCGTCCCCATGCAGGGATCCTTATCCTCAAGGAAAGGGTCTGCCCCAGGAGGGCATGTTGGCTCCACACCTGCAGGCTTGTAGCCATTCTTAGCAAAACCCTTCAGGACCTCCCATTCTCACAGACAGCATCGTAAGAAATACCTGTGCACCCTTAGCTGATGGCCCTTCACCTCTCCAGCATCCTCTGCCCCACAACAGCCTCACAAGGCCTCCCCATGGCCAGCCTTTCTCCCAGTGGCCCACAGGTATCCAAGGGACAATGGGATGCTGCTCTGTTGAGGATTCACAGTCCTGGAGAAAACCCAGAGCAGGCAGGGCCAGACTTCTGCCTTCACCAGCACAGCATAGTCCATCCTCCCCTCAGCAATGGCAACAGGAGAAATTCAACACCGAGAAATGCTAAACCCCAGCCAAAACCAAAAGCCAACAGAGCAGGCAGCCAACAGGGTCCTGCAAGTATGCAATACGTGGCTGCATGCTGTGTTTTATTAAACAGCAAGCACCTCGCAACACAAGAACCATCTCCAAAACGTTAATTTTCCTGCAGTTGATTAACTGTCCAGCATCCAGACTCACATTACCTCCGAGACTGAGCACGCGTGGGAGGGAAACTGGCAGCAACCTCTGGGAGCGAGTGCCAGTGTGCGATCGTGAAGTGCTCTCACACCACATTTGGGATTATTGCATTCCTTGGGGAGATGCCAAATACTCCCCCTGCCCCCCTCCCCAAGTTTTTCCCTTCTGTTTTGGTGGGTGTGGATTAGGATGAGAGGAAGTGGGTGCCTGTTTGATTTTCAATCGGATGCTCCTGCCCTGATTCTTTCAGGCAGGGTGATGTATACAGACGTGCCGCCCACCCCCAAATGCTTGCGTGCGAAGCTCTCAGGAGCCTCCCGGCTGCAAACACCTCTTTTTAATAGTAGTGCTGCCTTTTCAGAGCTGCCTTGCCATGCATTTGAACACAGAAAGACCCCTCTCAGACAACAGCATTGGCTTGTTGTTGTTGTTCGTTTCACCCTGCAAACAGGAAAGGGACCAAGCTGTCCCTGTCTCCCAGAGCATGTGGCTGCCACACACAAATGTCAGCCCCAGCAACAGGAACGATCTTGTTCCCGTAAGTCAACAAACAATGTTTAGAAAGGTCTGTGCTGTGGGAGGATTTCCTAATGTAATACAAGTCATCAGACTTAAAACACATGTCTACTCTGGTGAATTTAATAAAGCAACAAGGCTGTGTAGGAAAAAAGATACAAGAAAACAAGAACTTTCTCTTGATGACTTCATCCCACCCGGGTCAACAGCAAATCAAGGGCAGCATTTGTTGGGAAGGGAAAGCTCTGGAGATTTATTGGAGAACTTTAAAGGAAACTTGTAGTGTTCAATAACAAAACCAACACTTTTCTTATTAAAAAAACAAAAAAACCCATCATTTTCCCAGCATTGTACTGAGAGCATCACTTACGCATAGGATGTTGCAACCTGTATCATCAAGGAAGGAGCAGTTTGTTCCACCTCTTTTTTACTGTGTGGGCAACACATAAACACATGGATAACATTGCCTCCCCCTCATACCTTATTCACACATGTATTTTACTCAGGCAATACTAGGGGAGAACAACAACTGAGGTTAACATTTTCAAAGGTAAAAAGAAAAACACTCCCCACAAAGGCCCCCAGACCATAGACCCCAAACCCCACTAAGCTAAGAGTTCAAATGAGCTACATTAGGGTTGCAGCAGCAATGGAAATTTGCCCCTGCCCGCAAAAGAGGCAGAGAGGGATGGACACCCAAGAAAGGGTCACTGGGCTGACCCAGGCAGACATCCAGACTGTGTTCACCTCACATGCACTCAGAATAAAAAAGACATTTAGAAAATCAAATGGTGGATCTTTTTTCCATGGTCTCGACATAACTATCAAAATGAAAGCTGATCCTCTTGTGTGGAAGCCTCTGAGTAATCTGCTGGAGCCAAGAGGAAATCCTAGGGGATATTCATGGCTCTTGGCAGCACAGTCCTGGACCAGCTGGACCTTGACCTACCCCAGGTATGTCACTGCCTACTTCCACCAAGCAGGGCTTTACAAAGTTGATTTTCTTTTTAGCACATACAGTTGTATGTGCTAAACATAAAATGAATTTAAATAAAATTGTGTGTATTTGTGCAGTACACTGCTGTTATAAAAGTTTTCTCTCTCTTTGTATTGCTTGGGAGCACAAATACATTTCTCATGTATTGTCAGGAAGATCCTCCTCTTTGTAAATTCAGGTCTTCTAAAGATGAACGATCAGCTAATCTTTTAAATTTAAAACAAGTCCAAAAGTAGCACATTGTAGAAACCTGCATTAAAATCCCACATTCCCACATGCACGCAAACAATATCTTTCTGTGGTTTAAGACGTAACAAAAACAAAGCCCACACACGCTTTTATTAACTCTCGCAATCAGTTTTTATCACAACACTTAATCTACCTTAAGCTTTTGTGCAAACAACAGGAGGTGCACGAGATCTCCCATCTCCAGTACTACACTCGATTCAATATTCACCACTGAGAAGAGCAGGGATAAATACACTCAGAACACAACTCCCTGTGATTCCTCCGTGTGACCAAAGCTAAAGTTATCTGGAACAAAACACAACATTTACAGAAATAAAACGTTAGTCACTGGCTCCCTAACCTCATCTCGAGTCTTTTACCTGCCTTCCTGAAGTTCCAGAAATCATGTGCTCAAATACAAAAAATAAAGCAGCTGTTACTGAAATTCCACAAGCCGTATAAAATGCAGTTATTTAGTATAGAAATTTCTAAACTGTGAAAATGTTTAACTTCTCTTTGGTTAAAAAGTAAGAGTAATAGTCAACAACACTGACCTACTTCAGCTACCTAAATCAGAGGATGAAAGAAAGTTTAATAAGCACTAGCGATTTTTCTCAGTCTTTACTGGTTGTAAAGCCTGTAAGCATGTAATGTTTTTATGTAGTCTTGTAAAAATACACTTAAAATTCTTTAGTATGTGCAGTTATATTGACCTAATGAAGTTTATCATTTCAAGCCAAAGGATGTTGTTTGTGAGGCTGTTACTGGCAGGCTTCCAGACTCTTATAAAATACAGCTGCTTCATGACTCCTGATGAGTCCAGACAGTGCCCCTGGCTACCTGAAAGCTCAGTGACAGATTTAAAAATACAATTCACAGGTCACTGTCCTCAGACAAAACTTCAGCTAGATATGAGTGTGTTGGACTAACCCACCAAGTGCAATTTTAACATACTGTAGCTTTACACGCAAAGAAGAAAAATGTTTCACTGTAATGATTAATCAGTGACACTCTCAGGGAGGTTTCTTTTATTGCTTCTGACCTAAATATGAGCTGCAGCTCTCCTGGTGCTCCTCTTTGACCCCAGGAACTTTTTAGCCTCCCACACAGCAGTCTAACAGCACAGCGGATGTGCACTTCTCATTGCACCATACCAGAGCAAATGTGAAGTTCCTAAATTTTAAGGTCCCTAAAATGAACAACCTCATCAACACAAATCTAAAAAGCACATAATAATCTGACCATTGGAATAGTGATTTCAAGTATCAGTTCTACAGATACCACTTTAAAAGAGTGGTAAAAACTTATCATTTTGGATGCGTTGAATGAAAATAGGTTGCAAGAAAACACAATGCATGGTGTAAAATAACAACTAACCTACAAGCTTTCATAAAATTCATTTTCTTCCAGATCTGGAAAATCAAGGCTGTAACAGAAAAAAGTAGGTTCCTTTCTTAGCACAATTAGACATTATTTTGAACACTTGATGGCAAATGCAATTAACTGAATGATGTGCTCTCATATATTTGTTTTGTCTCAGAAAAACCAGAACGGTTGTGAAGATTCCCAATGTTTTGCAGAGGTTTACAAAATGCTGAAATGCCACCTGCGTGTGTGCGCTGGCAGGCAGAGGTTGGGAAAAAGCCACAATTCTGATCTCTTGCCTTGGAAAAAGCCATAAAAGGTCTAGAGAGAGGAAAACCTCAAAGCATCATTAGGAGTTTTGCTACATATTTGCGGTGCCTTTGGCACTCCCCGCCTTGGCATTCGTCGCCCTTCCCTCAGCCCTGGCTGCCTCGGCGCTGGCAGCCCCGGCTCACCCAGTGGAGCCCGGCTCTCGAAGCGCCGAACAAAAGCCTCTCCTCCCGCCGTGCCAAGCCCTCCATCTGCTGCCGCAGCAGGGGCGCTCGGAAAGCGCTGCTTACAACCTCGCACCGCACGTTGCTGGAAATTTCTGCCATCTGCTAGTGCCTTTCCTGCCATGCCTCGCAAAAAATATCGGTGACTAAAAGAAAAAGCAATTCCTCTATCAGATGGTTTAAAGTGGTGTCGATTTGAATCGTGGCTTATTTTGATTGTTTTTGTATTCGCACGAACATAACGAATCTGCACAGATATAAAGATGAAAGGTCATACTTATACAGCTAGCAAATAACGAAATATATTCAACAGCCTACTCCAAACATGTTTCTTACAAAACCAATTTTTTAAGCTATGATTTGGATGACTTTTGACCCGTGTGAACAACCCATGGTTCTCTCCCAAAGCCAAGCCCTAAATTCATCACACGAGTTATTGCACTGGAATGTGATTTCAAACCACAGAGTATCCTACACAAACACACCCTGCCTGTGCCCAGGCAGCACCCAGAGCTGGAGACCGAGCACCCAGCAGTGCAGGGGACCCTCCTCAGAGTGCTCTTGAATTTCATGAATTTCAACTCACACTGACAAGCCAAGCCTCAGCTGAGGCCAGATACATAATTCAAAATACACCTGGCTACAAAGAAGCATTTTAAAGCAAGGAAAAATCAAGCATTTGGTGCCTTATACAGTCCCTCTGTGGTGCAAATACAGGCAAATACTCAGCCACAAAGTCAAACACTAAAGGCTTTCAGGATGACCCAGCACAGAGACAACATATTGCCGAGGAACAGCAGCTTTACAACCACCCTGTTTCTCGTACACAATTTTAAGAGAGGACTTACCTTTGTGGGTGCTCTGAGTGCACTGCTCCTCCTGCTTTGCCTTGTCTCTCTGCTCACCAGGGCCAGCACTCTCCTTTTCCGGGTGACTCAGGCAGGAGCTTGTGGCAATGGAGGCAGCTGCTTCCCACACTGTCCACAGCCCCAAGCCACCGTGCTGAGGAGCCCCATCCTGCCCAGGGATGGAAGGGGCTGGGGACAGCTCATCACTAGAATGGGCCCACCTGGGCAGCTCACCAGGAGCCCCTGCAGGTGCACCTCCACTCCCGAATGGCAGCTGGGCCATCCTCACCTGGGCAGGCTCAGCTCCCTGGCCTGCAGCTGTGAGGGGAGAGGCAGCCCCAGGTGCTGGGTCCCTTTGGCTGAAGGTGACACCCTGGCCACTGGCAGTGTCTTCCATGTCCCAGCTGTCCAGGGCCGCTTCAGAACCCACCTTGAGTAGGCCAAGGCGGGATTTGAGCCTGCAGCAGGGCTGAGGGTCTGTGTGAGGGGAGGGCGGGGCTGCCTCAGGGGGGTCACGGCTGGTTCCGGCCGGTTTGGGCCGGTTCAGGCCACCCCTCTCAGCTCCTCAGGGGCTGAGGCGGGAAAACGCTGCTGGAGTGGGGGGCAAAGGGAGGCCGTAAGGGTAACACCTGGCAACAGGTTTAATTTCCCCAAATGTATTTTAATTGTCAAGAAATGAAGTTAAGTTTCCCCAGGTGGAGTCCCTTTCTCCTGTGACAGTACCAAGTAAGGGATGTCCCCATTTTTATTGCCACCCACCAGCTGGCACCCAGTGTGGCCCTGCCCTGCTGAGGCGGGCACCTGACATTTGGCCAGAGCTGGCCCACCACAGCTTGGCCTCATCATACCAGCTACAGCAATAAACCCTCTGTAAGTGGTGTCCTGTGAGACACCAAACCCCAGCAACAAACCCTTGTGAGACACCCAAACCCCAGCAACAAACTCTGTACCCAGCAGTGTCCCCTGAGACACCCAAACCCCAGCAACAAACCCTTGTGAGACACCCAAACCCCAGCAACAAACCCTGTCCTGTGAGACACCCAGCTTAGGGCTGGGACAGGGATGGATTACCTGGAAGCCCTGCAAAGGGGGCCAGTGAGAGGGAAGGCCAACCAGGCGGCCCATGAAAAGGGTAGAGAATAGGTTACAGTGTTCCAAAAGCTTCCAGTAAGAGGAGTGAAACCCCATCTAGCCACCCCACAGGGACAGAAATCAAAGCATGACTTGACTGCAACCTAAGTATCTCCTTGGGGAAATCCGAGGTATGATGTAATGTAATTTATATGACAAATACTCAGAAATGAATTGAAACAGGTTCTGACTATATCTGCATTTAAAGTAAGGTTAGACTTTTTGCCTAGAAGCGAAGCTCTCCATTCCAACCCCCACTGAAGATTGGCCAAACACTGCAAATGAAGAGTGGGGATTTTTCTTGTCATCATTCATCGCAAAGTTTCCAACACTTTCTCAACAGGTGAATGAACCCACACTTTATATTATATAGGCTTAATACTTAATGAATAGATATTAAAAACATTAATGAAAGATTACCTCGCTCTTCAGAGCAGTGATTTGGTGATGCTTCTTAAAAGGTGCACCACACAGCCAGACTCCTCCCCTAATCATTAATCATTACCACTCCAGCTAATAAGCAATGGCAAAGCAAAGGTTTGCAATATTTTGTGTTCCTTAAAGACCTGTTGCAGCAACACTTCCCAAAGTCAAATATGGAGACTGTCATCCACAGTTTTTCTAATAGTTGTTCATATTAATCTTTGACCATCCAACTCCTCACTTTGTTTATAACATAGCAATATTGCACCTCCAAATAATATGAAATTGTGCTGGTTCAATTTTTCATTAGGATTATTACATAATGAGAGTTGTGAACGCTACAAAAGGAAAATAAACCATTAAGAAAGTATTTCCCACTATTGGGTTCAGTTATGGGTCCCCGTGGAGTAAAATTCACTTTTATGGGGACTTGGGTAGCTGCCAGGAGATAAACCATAATATTTGTTTTGGGGCAGTCTACTTTATTTACCAAGAACTGAAAGAATTCGCACCAGAGCAGCATTTATGGGAAAAGGAAGACCTCAAAATCCATACTATTTTGGTGTGCTGCTCTTCCATGCTTGAGCATGAAACACAGAAAATAATTGGTTCCCTTGGGTACACAAATTAAAAGCCTGTTTGTCACGCAGTGCAAAGCTTCTCATTTCTGAGCAGGTGTACATGTAGCAACTAGACATTTCATACAATATATTATCGGGTCTAGAAACCTGGAGAACTTGTTTCCAAAAAATTCAGGCGAGGTCACAGCATGCAGTGAGGAAGTATTGCTCTGCCATGGGTTTCTTTTCTGTGCTTAAACACAGAACAATTTCACCAGTATGCCAAAGGAAAAGTTGACCTGGTGAAGAGTTAAGAGGTCAAGCAAGAAAGCTTTCAGCATCTTTTTGATATTTCTGCACACCTCCCATGTTGAATAGCACATGAAGACACACTGGAGTGTTTATCAGAAAGTGATTTGCCTTCAGGAACCATAAAAATCTTGATTTGTCTTCTGCCAAATTTTGTGAGCTTGGAAAATCTCAATTAGATTAAAAGTCATGCTTTAAAATGGAACACTGATTTATCTGCTTTTGGGAAGGGAGGTGGAAGGGACAGAGTCTCTGTGATTCTTTGTCATAACATTCTGGGGTTTTATGTACAAATACAAATCCTGAAATGTCTATAAAATTTCACTTAAATCCAAAATAGACCGAGGATATGAAATACAAAATATTCCATTTCTAGTATAGCTTTGAACAGACAATACATCTTCATGTAGTATTTGATTTAATGCCCATTTTATCACAGATGGTATAATCACAAAAAACTGAACACTTGAAAGGAATTCGACAAACAGAACCAGATGTAAAACATCTTGAAGCTTGCAAATTCATCACAAAGATTAAGGAGGACTTGAAAATACAGGGTTTCAAGGCTTAGAGCAGAACAACACATCTGTTCAGTCCAGAAATGCTTTCCTACTTCCTGATGTGTTTACACAGCGAGAAGATGCAGTAGGAACAAGATCAGAAGCAATTGTGTTTGGGGGGAGGTTTCATTACCTTGTCTCTGCAGCAGAGCCAGGGCATAGAATAACCACACATAAAATGCAGCTGAAGAACATGGATGCATTGGGCTCAGGAGAAGCATGACAGGCAGGTGGGAAGCAAGGAAGAAATGTACTGTTGTACTCCAAGAATTAATGTTCAAGTGGAAGTGGATGGACATGAAATAATCCTTCTGCCTATGAATGACTGTGTTTTTATTACTGGTTAGGGGAAGGGCCCTGGGGAGTCACTTTGCAAAATTATTTTTTAACTGCAATAAGAACACCATGCAAAAGGATGCTCCTTTCTATGAACGTTTAAAAGAAAGAACCAACAAAGCAAAATAACATTTCCTTTAATCTTCACAAACAACTGCCCAACTGAAGAAATTATGCCCTCAACTACAGCAGCCTTGCAATCACAATGTCCTATTTATGTTGTGCTTACAAATTTATTTCCTCACACTGCCCAAGGATGACCATTAGCACCCTTATCCTCACTGCCACAGTTTTAAAGTCCAACACATAAAGCAAACACTAGTCTGCCTGAAAAGTTGAAATGCCACAAACTTCCCAAAAGTACTTGTTTAAAACTTGAGTGCTGATCAGAAGAGAGCAGAAACTTGAGCTAAGCATGGGAGAGCCAAGATCTAGGAGAGGTGAGCAGACACCACCAGCAGCCAGGAAAGGCAGCAGTGCCAGAAGTGTTATTTCCAGTCTCCAGTCATTACTCTTAAATCCCTTCAAAAAAAGAAATCTTTCAAAGCTCCATCCACTCTAGTGGTTCTGGATACTGTCCACATTAATCACTCCTAGGAAAAGAAGAAAACGTTATGCTTGTGCAAGCAAAAACTCATCAAGCTGCATGTAAAATTTAAAAGTTTGTCCTTTCTAGCATTTGGAATCCAAAAGTATAATGGAAAGCAAGCACTGAGTCAACAGTGGAACATCTGCAACCACTTTCAGTGAAGATGGAAGATAACCAGTGCTAGAGGCATGCTCTGGAGGAGCCTTCCTTCGTGACACATGCCTTCAGCATTCCAGTCTGCTGGCTATTGTCACTATTTGGTTCAAAGAGAAACACTGCTGGCACAAAGCTAGTTTTAATATAGCTGCACCAAAATATCTCTTGCCCCACAGGGATTAGTTACCTAGTTGTCTCCCTAGAGTTTCCAAGCAAGATTCAAATCTGTCAGCAATTTAACCTCACCAAGTCAGCTTTGTTTGTACTGATTTCTAGAGGCTGGGCTACATAAAAAGATCTTTAGTATGGGAAGAATCAGCATTCTTAGTATTGAACTGTCAGTGCTGAACACCCAGTGCTTATTCAAGCTACTTCAGAGTAAGGGTTTTTGCCACCATACATTAGCAGCTTCTCTCTGAGGTGAGCTTTGGCATGAAAACAGAAGCATATTCTTGAGGAACCAAAACATTGTTCAGCTGCACAGTGGAAAAACTGCTAAAGGAAAGGGTTGTGACTATTTTGTTGTATCTGAACTTTGGATCACTTCAAAGCAAAAGGAAATGATCCTTGGGTTCCATTTTGTTTTCCTTTAGTATACTCATGTGTAAGATACAGCAAGATTTACTGTCTACAGAAGGTTTCTTATGTTCTCAATCTCAAAAATACTCACATCCTCTTCATTTCTACATTGGATTGCAGTTCCCATGGACGGCTTTAGTTTTGGGACCATAATGCTATTGCCATGTGCATTTCAGGCCTCTTCAAATCTTCTGTCCTTCATTGGTGACAAACCATGATTTTTATCTCAGCAAAGAAGTGTAGCAACATCCCTATCAGTTTATGGTCCTAGGGTTATTAAATTAGTAGCAACATCATTTCTTAAAACATTCACCCTTCATTGTTAGAAGTGACAAATTTTTACTTCATTATATAATTATTTTTTCTCATATCATGTTTTGCTTTTACCATCTGTTAGTTTCCATGAAGTTGCAACACAGTTTTGGCACAAACTGGGTAATTTCCATCTCAATGTATTCATCTTTCTTCATATTTTCATAAACATCTGGAATCATTCTGCATTTCGCAGAGAAAATATTCCCCAAATCCTACTCCTTAGAAGAGTGGGGAAATTTGACACTGACTAACACAAAAACATTCTACATTGTTTGAGTGTGTTTCTTTAACAGTACACTTTCTTCAAAGTGAGAGGAAAAAAAAATCATCTTTCTTAACCTTTAGCTCCTCCTAATAGCTGTGTCAATATTCAAAATCGGCAAGTGTGACTGTTCTGCTACTTTAATTCTTAAAGTCTGCTTTATTAACTCATGAAATCATGTAAAACATTAAAACTATAAACAGCATAAAGAAGTACATCTGTATCACAGGAAACAAAGATAGAACTCTAATTTTTCTTAATATAAATCTATCATCTACAAACAGCCTGTTGTAATTTCTGGATTCTTGTGACTTCTGCTCCAGATACTATCTTAACCCAAATAAAAATAAAGGAATTTTATACAAAAGCACAAGTTTATTGTGTGCTTTTCAGATTACAAGATCAAAGTAAGAGCTCTTTTATGTGTAGCCACTCTGAAATACCTCCCCCTACCTGCTTAAATGTCCTTACAGCTCACCACTTTCAAAGCAGCTTTCAACAATACTGCAGACACCAATCATGCATACTGCAAATTTTTCTACAAGTTTACTACTTTTTGCATCTTCTGACATCCTCAAAAATTTTGCAGCAACTCCAAATAAAACCAAACCAAACCTTCCTTCTGCTGAAATATGTGTGATGCCAAAGGAAGCTGGAGTTTTATCTTCAAGGATAAAAAACATAGCTCCAACATTGTCCAGACTTGCCTGGAATCAAATACTCCTTGGGTTACTTCAGAAGACAAACACAGGTTTCAGAATACCCCTGCCCATCACACCCCTGTGTAACCATGTTTCCTAGGACTTTGGAAAAATAAGTGTCCCCCCATTGGAGTGGGGTCCAACAGTAAAGAGATGCCTCACTTTTAGTCTTGACAGAGCTCAGAGACTCCAACTATGTTCTCTTGTGTATTGGCAACATTTCTTAGAACACAGCTTTTTGTTCAGACTGAAAACCACCACATCTGTTCCACTGACTGGCAGCAGAGAGAGACATGTCCAGTTTGTTCAGGGAGCAATCCCGTTGGATGCTGTGCCATGCCAGCTGCTGGGAACACTGCTTGCACCGTAAGGAGAGCAGCCAAAAAGCTCTCATACTCCATCACCTCCTTCTCTGTCCCACACCAGCTTTACACTCTGCTGACTAAAGCCATTGGAAGCAAAATGCCCAAATAAATGGTCCACAAAGGAAACTCCCTTGCTTCAGACATCAGAAATGCTGTGCAAGTCGCAAGCCCAGATGCCTATAAATTTCCACGTAACTCATGTCAATGCCTGGTGAACTGCTGCTCAGCACCACCCTTCAGTTGTCCTCAGCAGAATAGTTTGCTGATCTATTTCCTTCACAGACTTGCTCCCACACCTGCACTTCTCAGCAGGTACTCAGAAAAACAGCTCTCAGATTTTTGTGAGGTCAGTGAGCCAGGAACAGCCATCGAAGTGGAGAGCTGTGTCTATCTAGCTGTGATAATTTAACTCCCCTTAGACTAAGGAGAGGCACCCCAATAAAGCATTTTCACTTAAAAGCCAGACAAAGACACTGTATGATATAAAAAACACAGGAAGCATTAATATGTGAAAGAAACATGTTGCAATTATGTCAAATACTGCTTTTTATATTTTATTAACAAGCAAGCATCCCTGGAACGGGGTCTATATAAAAATACTTCATGAACCAATCGGAATACAAGGGAGTTATATAAATTTATTTTATGCAACACTGATTAGTTTTGAAAATTTCCATTTTTAATGTTTTAATTTCAACTTTTTTTAAAAAATCACTAAAAGGACACAATCCACAAAAATACAATCTGTATCTGCTCTATATTTACAGATAACTGGTCACTATTAAGGCACAGATTTAAAACTAACATTTTATGTAGCAAGTCAAATATTTGTGCATAATGTAACACTAACAATACGATACACTGTACTGTTATATTCCCTTTGTGGAATCAAAGTAAGTGAGAATTTTCTTTACTTCCAGTGTGTTCTTTTTCTTTTTATGTGAAGCCCTACTGAAAAATAATGTTGTTCAGGGGAAAATTTTCACTTTGGTGTAGATGAAATAAGCACTGCTCAGCAAAAGACCACATCAACTTAATACTGTAAGAAAACCAGTTTCTGAGTATAGTACCGTCTGGATACATAGCACATACTTACAAAAGACTAAAAATCTGAGTGTAAAGCTTTTGGATGCTTTTAAGTTTAGGCAAAATAAGCAAGAAGGGGTTGCAGAAAATTCTGTACAAAGTGTTGCTGAATACTTCTTTCATTAAAAATATTTTATAAAATAATGAGTCTGAATACAATTTGATTTGCAAGCACTGGGCTTGCAAACAGCAAACATTTAAAGGACAGCTTATCTGTAAGCACATAAATAGTCCGTGTGAAGGGAACTATCTGCATGCTTAGGAGTAAGCACAAGTGTAAATAGCTTTAGAATCAGAAGTTGTGGCTTCCAAGAGGGTTTCCATGAAGTTGCTCTTGCCTGTGTGATACACATACACACAAACCTCTGACAGACACGTGGATATTGACTCTTGGCATCGAGCACAGGAAGTTGGTGTGAACAACTGTGTGAGTAGCAGATGCAGTTTCAGCCAGTCACAGCTGCAGTACCATTTTTAAACCAGACGAAGCTGCTACTTGATCTACAGGGGAAGTCACCCAATTATACACCATTAAGTAGATATGGCTGAAATGAGCACTGAGCAGCAATCTTTAGCTAACCACAAGACTTTATATTATTGCTTGATCATCTATGTCCTCAAGTAATAGTCTCTTTAAATTCCCTTTGTGTGTGCAAATTTATCCATACATCATTTTGCATTCTCACCTTAAGAGAAACAATTATCCATGGAAAGTGTCAAAACTCTCTCACCCATTTTTGCATAAGCCCCAACTACTGTAAATGTTATTCTAATGCCTTCTGTTAAGAGCACTTGACAGTGGTTTATGTCCATCTCAAAAGGCTTGTACACTGAACATAAATAATACATTACAGTAGAGGTAAGGTAATTCACAATATTTCTCATGGGAATGCTTTTCAATTAATGCTTGGAAACTACACATTGCATTGCAAAAAGAGGCACTTTATGGATTCCTTCATTACACTGAAACCCTTCATAAACCCAAAACACAACATCTGTAAAGACAGAGGAATAACATAGCCAAATCTTTTGGACTTTCACAGTATAAGAATGCAAAAGTTAGCTCTAGCCACTTATAACATGGACTCCTTTCCATTGAACATAACTTGTTTCAGAAATAGTTCATCTCCAGAGTTTCAAACACTTCTGCAGCTGACAATTACAAATCTAGATCGAACAAAACAGATGCTATCACACCTATTTTATGTAGGTCACTTCGATGCTGCATGCATAGTCACGTAAGTAATATGTGTCATTTATTAAATGGCAACAGTGCTGTCTTGTCAAATTAGATTAGTTGTCTGTTTAATCAAACTGACAGCCCAGAGCTCTAGTTTGATGAATGCCTTTCGGTCTCTACCATAAATCTGCAGTAGATCAGTTTAATCTGTTAGGTATTGTAGGTGTATAGAATCTAAAAATAAAAGTCTGATATAAATAAGTGTCCTTTAGTGCCAGGGTACTAAAAATAGCCCTTTGCTTTGAGACAACCATTAAAAACAGTTTAGCATAACAGGCAGCAGTTAAATATGTTGACTGCAAAGGGTTAATATTGCAAGGTCCATTTTGGTCTTTCATTGCATCTCTTACAGTGAGTATTATTGCAGGCAGCATTAGACTGCTTCATAAGAGCATAATAGGATTGGTCCACTACCAAGTGACTTGATTTTGGAACAATCTCTTCAGATAACTACCTGGGAGACAGAGAGAGGAAAAACAAAAATCTGCGTAAGAATCAGTTTCTAGTACCATTATAGTGAGATGTGACTTAATGTAGGAACACCTGAAAAAATTTGATTAGTGCCAATATAAAAATTGATATGGAAATGAAAGAGAGAAATAAATTTCCACAGGACAAGAAATCAGAACATGTAAAGTGCAGAAAGACCTCAATAATTATTTTAAGCAGTACCAGAAAAAACCATCTTGATAAAGCCAAATCTATGCTCTCTGGCATCCCAGCTCTTCATTCTTCCTTCATTCAACAAAGTACAAAATTCAGTGCACACATTATAGTTATAGGTAATAAAATACTAAACAAAGAACCCTATAATATTATTATTGCAAATTCTGTCCAATCTACACGAGTAAAACGTAACCCACATTTGGTGTTTCAAAAGACAACTGACAAAATGTGTTCTCTCTGATTTTTTTTTTTTTGGCACAGTATTGTGCAGACAGAACGCTTTGGTCCTTGACACCCAAACTCCCAAAGTGCAGAGGGTGGCGTGCAGTGAAGGCTGTCCACAGGATTGCCATGTCCATGTTTCCAGGTGGTTTCCGAGCCCAGCCTCCTGCTACCAGCGCCCGCTGACGCTGGCAATGTCCGAGTGATACTGGCGCGGCAGCCTCCCGCTGGCTCCCCCTTCCAGGAACGAGGCACGGATGTTGGATGGGTCAAAGAGCTTTCTTCGGTTTTTGTTCAGTTCTGGAGAGGTCAAGCACACCCAGAGAAATCTCCCATCAGAAATAGGTTTTAGTGTTTTGATCTAAACCAAATGTAAAGCTTCTGTTTAAAGGAATAGAGTATTTTAGACAGATACATTTCAGTATGCACTGAAAATGTGTGAGCTACTCCTTCAATTAGCAGGATGATCAGAGTGTCAGGTTAAGACTCAGAGGCTCCTCGGGATGCAGGTATCTACTTGGGGCAATTCTTATTTGGCAATGATATAGTGTAAAGTAGATAGTTTTTTGCAATATTGATTTAGATCAAATTGACATAGCTGAAACTTTTAAAAGTTTCTGTTATAGTACTCAAAGCCTGCAATCTTCCTGGAGGCGCAACCATGCAGTGTAGACTAAGATGAGCAGAAAAGCTTACTACCGACTTGATCATTTCTCAATGCACAATCTTCATTTTAAACATATAACTGAAGCAAGTATTTTAACAAGGACGTTCCAAATAAACAGATGCTCACCTGCCATTTAAACATGAACCCTAATCTTAGTAACAGCTCATCCAAAATATTTTTCTTTTCCCCACTTTCCTGTTCTTGTAAACAAACTCTGTGCTAGATAGAAATCCCTGAGAGATTAAATAGACTGTAATGACTGCTACTGAACTAAGTATATTTGCAAACCAAAAATCAAAAAAACCCCACAAAGCCCCTCAAAAGCAGGCACTTTTTCCCAGTAGGATGACTGCTCTGCTAATCAATAAAATGGAGGATAGGGAACCAAAAGGTTGAAAATGCCAGTTCTGACTGGTTTGTATTTCTGTCCAGACCCTGCAGGGCCTGTAATCCCAGAGATTCCTGGACCCACAATTTTGGGGCATCAAATCCCAGAGTCTGCTGTGAGATGAACTTTCTACCAAGCTCCAGCTTTACAGGACTACTGCAAGTGAGCTGTTATACAGGTAATGGGAAAGCTCTATAAAGACTGGGTTTAAGCACCTCTGGTAAGGGGCAAGCTAACATCACCTCTGTGGACTAGACTCTTACTTTTTGGTCCTTCCAAGGCTTTTTTCCTCTGTCAACTATAAACACACAATTTGAACAAGAAGAATACAAACAATGCTTAAACTCAATGAATAGGACTCTGTGTTTTTTACCTGAGATTGCAAGTAGCATTTTTCTTCTGGCACCAAAAGTGGTAATTCCCAACTCTTTCAAATCTTGATCAGTAAGAGTAAGGAATGTCTGCAGATCAATCTAGAGTAAAAAGAAATAGGAAAATTATGTAAAACAAGTCTTTCCACAAAAGTATTAAGTAACAAATGTGGTTCAGAATTGCTTATTTTTTTTTCAATTTTTTAAATTTTACAGTTACTCTGCCAAACTATTCTTTGCATGTAAACAGCAATCATGGCTTTTCAATGGCTTCTTCACACAGTTGCTCAATTTGCTACATTTCTGACAGAGGAGAAATTAAAAAGTAATCAATTCTGGAAAAGCAGAGAAAAATCAGTCTTATTTATTTATGAGTCTTGAGATTTAGAGTATTTACCACAATTGTAAGATGTATGAGCCAGCTTTGAAAGAACAGCTCATGAAAATCCTGTCACAAAGTGAGTTCTAAGTGGCTTTTGGTGAAAAGACAGAACAACTACTGCTGGAAAACATCCTACCACCACCAAGGTGCCTCTTGAGGGAACACCAACCTCTTGCTGCTGGAACACGTCTGTGTATTTGCCCAAACCAAGCTTGCTGAAGAGCTCAGGCAGATCAGATCCCTTAAACAAACTGTTGAGGTTGCAGCCATTGCTTCCTGTCAGCGAGGAGATGCAGTCCATGTAGTTACTGCTGCTCAGATAGTGTTCAGCTGAAAGGGAACAAGGACACTTTTCAGACACATCACAGAAGGGCATAATTTCCACCAACATTATATTCAGCTAGCTCATTGGATTTACAGAGTATTCAAATCTTTGTTTTTCAGGAAAAAAAGGTGCCTCTCAGTGTTCTGAGAGAATGAACTGCACAAAGCAATTTTTTTGTTAATTAAGTTCCAGTGTTTGTTTTCTAGAGACCTACTTTTGTCCAGCCAACTCATCGCTGTTTCTTTTATCCTTTATCCACACATTTTATTCTCTGGAAAAGCTACAGCTGCCACAGAACATTTTCTTTCACTGCCAACACATTTGCGTTTCCAATTTTCTTCTAACACATATATAAATACATTTTTAATCCTCATTTCTTTTAATTAACCTAGAACTTCCACTTTTGTCCAATTAGGTTGAAAACATCAATAGATTGATTTCAAATCAACTTGTCATCTCTTTAGTTCTTCAAGTACAGGGAATACAATGTGCAGCCATTCACAGCTCAACTGATGTGCTTTTTAAAACCATGAATATTTTCTCTAATTGGAGTTATCCTTTCTTACCATGTCCAACTTTTATTATCTGTGTACCTCGAGTTTAGGATTTAGGTTTTATTCATCTTAAAAAGAAATTGCAACAACAAAAAGTATAAACAACCACAGTACTTATTTCCCCATGAAGCAGATAGGTAGTACAGACTTGGTATTCTCTACCTCCACTTTTCACTCTTCCAGAAAAGTATCTATTAAGTTATTCAAAAAATGTAAGTTCAACTAAAGTAAAATTTTAATTTGTAAACTTCAAGCATCATTTAAAAATTAATTACAAAACACACAGACTGTGTCCACAGTATTTAAAAATGCAGTATTTAAAATCATGCTAGGCCATGCCAAACACGTGGACGAGCTTCTTTTCACAGAATTGCCTGGCTTGGAAGGGACCTTAGAGCTCATCTTATTCCAGCCCACTGCCATGTGCTATCCCACCTTGCACTATCCCAGGCTGCTCCAAGCCCCATCCAACCTGGCCTTGGACACTCAACACTCTCACAGGGAAATTTTTCTCCTAACATCTGACCTAAATGTATTCTCTTTCAGTCTGTAGCCATTCCCCCTTGTCCTGGCACTACATGTTCTTGTAAATTTTATCCCCATGAAGAGAATCATAGTTTAAAATTCACTTTCAGCACAGATTATGACTTCACCAGTGAGCAAAGAGCCCAATAAAGCCCTGGCTGTTGCTGCACTGGTAACAGAGCAGAATGAGGGTGGTCTAGAAATAAGCCTTTGTACAGGTCTGGTTTCAATACACCTTAAAAAACTCACTCCATGACAGCAAAGAGTTTTTAAGAAAGAATGTCTGGCATTTAACAAATATCCTTAAAAGTTTTCCTTTCAGACCATTATTTGTATATCATGTTACATAAGCTTGCACTTCTCAATTTGTAAAGAAGAGTAATTACTTTATAACAAGGTGTCAGTAATTTAAATCCCGAGTGAAGTCAGGATACATTCACATCAAAATAAATATTGCTATCGATATGATTATTTTCTTTTAATCAGATGATAAGAGTTTATTAACCTGATTTGTTTTGTTTCCGTTTGGGGCTGCCAATTGAGGAGACAAAATCATGAGCAGTGGGTCCAAGGCCATTCCGGTCTCTCCAGTTATCAGATTCACTGCCACCTCCCAGGTGTTCCCGACTGCTGGACCGGGAGAGAGACATGGATGAACCCTGCAAACCACAGAAAGAAAATCTGGGCTGAAAACAGAGGTTTCATTGTGACTCAGATGTTTTCTTTGAAGCAGCTCAGTTAAAAAGCAGCTTTTAATGCTCACAAACATTCTTTTGGCAGTTGATCAATAGTTAAATAATTGCAAACTGGACACAAAAACAGCAGGTGTGCTTAAAACATATGCAGTTTACAGTTTTTAAGCAGAAGTTATTTAAAGACCATGGTTCAAAATAAATTTCTCAGTCTTTCCAAGTTTGTTTCCAAAACATTCCATGGTATCAAATTCCCACACAAATTCTAGACAAAGCAGTCTATTGACTACATCCTTTCACAGGGAAGAGAACACAACAGAACATTTATCTGAAGGTAAGTGGATCAAGTACACACTACTTGAAAACAGTCTTGCACATAATAATACAACAACAATTCTGCAATGGCTTGTGAATTTGTAGTTGTTTTGTCTGGAGTCTTTTAAAATAGATATTCATATTCCTGTGAAATACTTATTATCAACTCTCATCACTGTGGGTGAGAAAGTGGCAATACAAGGCAGCAGTATTCAGTGGGATCATACCCAAAAGAAATGGATGCCATATATATCATGTAGTTACATGAGCTAAAAATTGTGGAAATTAATAATTTAATTCTGTAAACTTGCACCAAATCATGACTGAAAAACATCACTTAGGAGGCAGCAATCTTTTACAGTATTTAGTAAAACTGACCCCCCTGAAGAAACACTGTGTTCTTGGTTAGAATCACAAGACCCACTTAGAGATTTGAGACAGCAAGGCCTGGGAGAAAATACCCCTCCAGCTCAGCCAACATAGAAAAGCATGCCAAAAAAAAAAAAAAAATCACAGATTTTGGTTGCATCTTTTTCTTTCCTCAGTTACTACTGCATTACACGTAGTCAAGCCTACTGCATATAGCTGAATGGCTCGAAAAGTTGATATTTTAAGTGGAGAACACCAAGGCACATTTTTATCCTGGCTGAACATTTCTTTTGCATTAACAGACAGGTATATCCTGGAGAACTCTGAAGTCCCCTTCTTTAAGAAACGTACCATTTACATTTTATGTAAGCAGGACAGAAACGGTGTCTCTGTGGAAGCTGGGAAGGATTACAGCTAGGAAGCACACTACAAAGCACTTCAGAATGCTATTGAGAAGAAAGGAACAAATTCCCTGCAAGATTTCCATGCTGGGACTCTGAAGAGACTTGCTGCACTCTGCCTTTTGCCTGGGAAAATTCTGAGCCCAGTGAATGGTGCAAGCAGAGACAGCTGTTCCAGCTCTCTGTACAGAAGGAAAGATGAGCTTCTTGTTCTGCTGCTCTCCTCCACCATGCAGTGATACACATTATATAGTTTATCTGTCATATACACACTGTTTTCATTAGGTTACTAAAGACCTATTGCTTGCTTGCAACTACTGGGATGTGTACTTCTGTAAGTTGTTTGAAGCTGCTTTAAACAAATGTATTTTAAGAAGCAGACCTCTATGACTTATCTATAAAACAGATAGCTTTGTGTTGGGCTGAATGTATTCCATATGCCTTAATATCTATGTAAGAAATATTTTTCATCATAAAAAATATTTAGAACAGATATCTGCAAGAATTTCTTTACAGAAGTTATAGACATTTCTCAAGAGAAACAACTGAGTCATTCACTAGAAGTAAACTTCCATTACAATATACTTCTACAAACCTCATATGTGGTTGTCATGGAAGGCTTGTACGATACGTGATTCGCTCTTCTCAGCTCCTTGATAGTTTCTGCAGGCATTGATTTAGAGAACCCCAAACCACTCCATGTATTTGTTGGAGTTCTCACTTCTGTTACAACTGGCTTCTTTAACATAGCTGAAAATGCAGAGACAAATCAGTAAATCTCAGCCTTAGAGAAGGTACTGAGACGACAGTACTGAAGTCAAGTTTGCTAACAGCTTGAGCCCAGCAAACAGCAAACTCTAAACACCTCCACTTGCTACACAGCTTGAATCCTACCCTTCTTTCAGGCAATTTAGTCTGCCAGAAGATAGTTAAGCCCCACAGGGCTGCATGGAAGCCAAAAGAATCGTATCTGTTTCAAAGAGAAGAGCTTCTGTTTTTCTTTTGGTGAATAGGTAATTTGGTTTATTATTTAACAGGGTCAAAGGTACAGTTAAGCCCCTTACTGATTCTACAACTCAATTTATCCCTAAAGCAAGAGGCCGTTTAGATGATATGACAAACACCTTAAAGCTTAATTTGCATCCAAACAAAGTGAAGTATTACAGTAATGAGTTCTCTGAAAGCAATATTGATCATCTGCACATGGATATACTTACATATCCCATCTGTAATATATACTAGGTTGGTATTAAGAAATTTTTGGAACATAAAGCAAATGGTTTCACTACCACTTCCAGATTTTATTAGAAATTGGATTACAAAACTGAAACTTCAGGAAATCATTTAATCCATGTGCTAACAAACTTTTCAGAAGTCGCTGTTTGTCCACATACCTTTGGTTGCTAGCAGTTTCTTCTGTTCATAGTCAAATGCCTAGAAATCAAACATGCAGAAGACAGTTTAATTGCCATTCTAACTAAATGTCACTCCAGTAGTCATCTCTTTGTGAAAACAAAGGCTTTGAAAGTGGCCAGTGAATACATCTAGGAGAAACCTGAAGTACTGCACAATAATTCCACAGTAGCCCAGGCTGAGCCTTAGTTACTTAAAGTATTCATTTAAACATAGATAAAGATTTTAAATAACTGTCTGATTTCCATTTGAGTGAGGCTGCAGCAGTATATTTACAAACTGCTTAGGCAGAATTTTTCTTCAATATTTTTAATAAGACATCTTTCAAGCATAGTTTCTCTTTCTTAATCATCTGTTCTTAGCATTCAATACATTCCTCAACAGTACAAAAAAGATAATATATCTTCACAAACCTAGGTACCACAGTTATTTTTAATAACCTTTCAGGTTTACTTCTCCTCCATGCACCCATCTTGTGAAAGGAAAAGAACTTAAGTTTTGAGAGAATTCAAAGAACTTTTGTATGCATTCTACCTAAGTCAACGGAAGATGGGAAGTTTAAATACCCCTGATTAAACAAGCTACACTTTGTTGAATTGCAAATTAGGAAATCTAAACACACAAAACTACAAAAATGCCATATTAGCCTGAAGTATTGCATTATTTTGCAATACTAATACCATCTAATATTGCTACTAGAAATAACTGGAGTAATAACTAAAGAAAAGGGCTGCAAAACACTAACCTTCCTTTTGTCCCACTACTGCATACAGTCTGGCTATGCCCACACTTCAACAGATCTATACTGAAAATAATCCCATTACTGCTTCCTGACAAAGGGGTCTCATCCCTCTTTGGGGAGATTTGCAGTAACACGGCAGTAATTTATATCTGTAGGCTGTAATTAACCAAGGTAATTAAGTATGAGAAGCCGTGAAATTTATTTTGTAGCTATAATTCTCTCGAAGCAACAATGTAAGACTGTACAGGCAAATGATGGAGACAAATACAGCCACCCAATTTTCAGTACTTGCACTCTTCTTACTCAACAGAAGTGTAAGAGCTTTTAAATTCTCAAGAATTTTCACTGACAACACATTGCTCAGTCGAAACAGCTGATCTCTCGAGGCTGTGAATGTGAACTGGTAATGACACTTCAGTCCCCAGTCCCCTCTGCATTCCACGGTACCTTCACTCTGCAATTAGCAGGATTTACACCTAATTGGCTCCATTGAGGGAGACCTACCTGCATGTTGCCAAAGGAGGGCTGCGGGGCCAGGCGCGCTCTCTCCGAGTTGTGCTGGGCGGCTGCCGCTCGCTCGGCCGCCCGCTCGCTGCCCGGGGCCTTCTTGTCGGCCACGGGGCTGTCCGGAGCACCCAGCTCTGCCTCCGAGAGCAGCCTGTCCGCGGTGCTGCGGGGACAAGGGCACTGTCAGCTCAGCCCTAATGCTCCCTTGCACTTCTGCTCACTGAGCTCTACCCCCACAAACGTGGCGGCCAAATTCAAGAGATGTCCCTACGCAAAGATCTCAGCGTTTTTAGCAATTATTTCCAAAAGCTTCAGCTCTCCTGGACCTCTTTCTCTGTCAGTGAAGGAAAGAAAGTGTTTCTCCTTCCTATACCACTAAGAGGCATAGTTTATAGATTCAGTTTTGAGCTGTCTGGAATTATTGCGTGCAAACCCTACACGGTGTGATTTCCGATTTAGCCTCACTCAGCCTTCTAACAGGTTCGTAATTATAGAGTAAAAAGAGATCACATAACAGGGACTAAGGATGCTAACATAGCTCCTACATGTTTCATAGCTTCAATAACATGCCTACATAACCTCTTGATGCAATTTTTTTTTTCTTAAAAACAGCCACATTTTAGGCCTACTCTAGAACAGTATAAACCCTTCAAAGAAAAGTGATCATGTTTTAGAAGCTGTAAACTACTACCCCCAAGGAAACTGAGCACTATGTCCTCAACAAAATGAATAAGACACACAAACAACTGAATTTGGTTAGCAGGATTCCTTGGATTTTTAAACTGTCAAAGCAGAATTAATGAAATGCCTATAATAGCTTTAAAAGTGTAAATAAATGAAGCAAAAGAAAATATGTGTCTCAAAAGAGTGGTGATAAACAGTTCCCAAACAAACAGTGAGAACATGAGTACATCGGACAAAAAACATTGCATTGAGAACAAAACCTGTCTTGCCAAGATGTATTATGACTCAAACAAGCCTTTCCCACTGCTTGGTCATTAAAGAGCCAACCCAACCAAAATCATCACTGAGACAAGTGTTGGAGAACATGCTGCTATGCCCTGAATGCAGCTTTCCTAAGAAGAATGCAGCCTCAGGTACACACAAAAAGAAACAGCTGTCAGAAATTATTCTCTAAGCAATCAATAAAGAAGGAAAAGTGCAAAAATGTGTACTTTAGAAACAGGTAATTGAAGTTCCTCTGACAAAGATCTCCATTCTTTTGTGGGAGAGGAAAGACTTTTTTTTAAACCCAAAGACAAATAGAATGAACAAAAACCATTCAAAGTCTGCGGTATCAGACAAACTGGGGGCTACATTAATGCCTTGATGGCGAATCAAGGCAAAATTAAATCAGTTCTTTGAGTATCTTATGACTGAACGATCCCTTCTACGTACAAAACCATGTGAAGTAATTTTCTGTTGTGAAAGTTCCACTAATGTGTGTTTGTACGCCCAACTTACTGTAAGTGGGAGTTTTTGGTGCCTTGTAGCAATTCCACCGTTTGCCTCTTGGCACAGGCCTGCTTGGAAGAGCTCATCATCTGCTTCAGATCGCTGCTGTTGGCTGAGTGGGAGGGACTGCGGGGCATGCCCACCTCCACAAAAGCATCGTTGCAACCTAGGAGCCCAATCAAAGGAGAGTTAAACAAGCACCCTGCTGTGTCCTAGGGAGCTTGCTGCAGGAATGGTAACTGGGGGAGAAAACCTCCTTACAGGACTGGCTTCAGGGATAACTGTTTGGACAAGGTTAAGCAGTCAAGACATGTCAGTTCAAATGAACAAAACAAGTGTCAGTATTCACATATATGGTAATCACATTAAGTATTTCCCCTCTTCAAATATTTAAGTAATATTAATTAATATTAAATGTGAAGACTGACAATTCAAAGTGACTAAGTATTCTGAAGAAATTTGATTTTACACCCAGTTTTAATAGACTTTGCCAGGTGCTCAGGTAGCTTCTGCTGGAATGAGAGCTCCCCCCACTTCATGTTCAAATATCTTCAGAACACGTTTTTACAAATATTTATCACCTTAGATTGGCAATGTACCTTTTATCTGAATCAGCATTTTAAATGACCACAATCCTAAATAAGAGATAATCTCCTTCGTGATCAGTATTGGCAAGAGAAACAAAGCCTTTACACATATTTGCTCAAGCTTGAAGTGGAACTGGCTTTCCCTCCTTCCAAGAATGATGGGGACAGTTAAACACTTTAGTTTCTAAAGGGCAGCACAACTGAAATGTTGCTGCAAAACATGCAAATAAAATTGTTTCCCAGTGCCATCTAGGTCAGATTAACACAATTTTCTGCAAAAACCTTCTCAGTGACATTATTTCCTTCTGTTAAAAAGCAAAAATAAAATATAATTTAAACCAGTAGCATTTAGTTAAGCAAAACATAATTTAAACCAGTAGAGTAAAAACTACTAAAATCCTCATAGGTTATCTCCCTCTGCTCCTAGGGAATAAGTAAAATGTTGCAAGTCCATTTATGTCGGTTTAAGGTGTTTCTATCAACAGCACAGCTCAGTTACTACAGGTTCTATTTACTTTCTTTGACAATGAATCTGGGAGATCCAGCAATATTTTCCTTAAACACGGTTGCAAAACCAATTCACGGAGAATATCTTTATATTTTTGTATCATGAACTGTACACAGACTGTACAAACACTACCAGACAAAGGAATGCAATGTCAAAATCTTACCTTCTTCACTATTTGCCTTGGCAGCTACTTGTTCTGAGGCCCCGTGAGCACTTGTCTGCCTCACTGCATC
The DNA here is from genome assembly GCA_013396875.1 of Vireo altiloquus. NCBI lineage: Eukaryota > Metazoa > Chordata > Aves > Passeriformes > Vireonidae > Vireo > Vireo altiloquus. The sequence continues at coordinate 20,653 of VZRF01008258.1, read as the reverse complement.
ACTGTGGTTGGGGCTCAACACATTTTCTCCCAGCGATGCGGCAGACAGTGCAGCATACTTGATATTTGAGGCCTGAAAAGATTGTCACAAATCACTGAAGTTATTTTTATGCTTAAGGAAATATTGAAACAATTTCCCCTTTCTATCTGTGCAGGATAACAAGAAATCTATTACTCTTCTCCTATAAGAGAGCAGTGTGTTTTAATGTTCTATTTTTCAATCTTTAAGTCATATTCAAAAACACTGCTGTTTATTTTTAAACTTGGAAGCTTTATAAATCCACTAATATATCTTTGAGCTTTTCTTAGTAGATGTCTAGTACAAAGAAGTCTGGTTCTTCAGTATAGTATCACTTACCTTTACATGACCATTTAAAGAAGGTGAGCCTTTTTTACTTTCTGACTGCATGCCATTAACATGGACTTCGACAGGAGTCAAGCCTGGTGGTGGAGATGGAGTGTTCTGACCATAATTAGGCACTCCAGACAGCAGAATACTAGTTAAGGTTGCTTGGGCAGTAGATGGTATCATCAGGTGTGGAATAGCAGAAAAACCTGTAACAAGATTTGGTTATGTTCTGCTTAAGTTTCTCATTTAACTTCCTCAGGCATAATACTACTTTCTATAAATCTTTATGTAGCTATGATACATTACTAAAAAGTTTCCATTATAATTACATGCCAAAACCATAATGCTTTATCTAACCACTACTGGGTAGGTGAACTTCATTATCTACATAAAACAAATGAGAGCACCGCACGTGACAGCACATCATATATTAAGTTATAACTTTAAATTTGCATATTTATTCATCTGTGCTAAGTGCAGGAATTAAGATTCCCAAGAATTAATGATTCTGGACTTGTCAACTGCCATTCTAATGACTTGGTGTTGCACAGTTCGTTTAATTCACATTAAAATTCCACTGACCTGTGGTGTTTGTGTTAGCAAGAGATGTTGCCCATAATGTGGGACTGGGCGTGCCTGAACTGGGACTCTGTAAAGGGCTCACAGAACTGTTGAGGGCATTCAACAGAGAGTTTGGAGCAGTTGAGGTGTTGACTGACAGGGCAGTTGGACCTAAAAGGCCTGCAAAAAATTATGCAAGTGAATATTTATTAAAGACTTACAGGAAAACATTTTCTACAAAAGTACCAATTGAAAAGAAACAAACAAACCCCCACGAAGTTGCACCAGCCTGTATTTCACAAACCAATTTTAACATTAAACCTGATGTTCATTTGGTGCACAGAGCACATTAAGAATGCTTGTTCTTAATATATATCATATATCCAAGGAGAATTGGAGCATCTTTTATGCTCTTCTACTGGACCCTAATTCTTGTCATAACCAAGAATCCACACTGGCTGCTTCTCAGCCCCAGCACCCCTTTGTATCCCCTCTGCTGTTTCTGATGGTTTGTTTCAAAGCAGCATCACAGAGACAAGAAAGCAACTGAACTGCAGCACCTCACTTTCATTTCACACAATAACCTTTTTCTCAGAAGCTCCTGTGAATGAACCACTACTTGCACACCAACAGCTATTCAATTCCTTTTTGCACCTTCAACACAGGCTGCAAATCATCCCCCAAATGCACTGATCAGTCCTCCAAACCAGCTCTTCGTGTAAGAGCATCCACAAAGCAATTCAGCACTACACACTGAAAAGGTAAAAAACCCACTCCCCGCAAAGTGCAGCATGACAAGAACAGTCACAGAAACAGCATTAAAAATCCCAGTCAAATGGCACGAACACTTTCTCCTGTGTGACCCTAGGGAAGCATGTGACAAGGAACTAACTACACAGCACTCCTGGATGGCAGTCACAAGGGACAACGCTGCTTACATGAGAACTCAGTTTCAATAACCTTGTCAAGATTTGTCACTGGATTCTTCTGGGACTGCTTGTTTTTTCTATCTATATATTTCTGATACAAAGGTACTTGCAAAGCTTGAAAATAAAATTGTAATTCCAGTCTGGACTGTGAGCTGCTTCTATAAAATTATGTTAAGCTTCTGTCCTAAATTTCAACTGATGAGTAAGGTCTAAGCTAGAAGCACATGGATCCCTCAATTACAGGGAGATGCTGAACTGAAATGTGGTGTTTGCTATGTTACCTTTCCTGGTACTGTTGGCAGGTTTAAGTACCCACCCAAATTCAGGACAGCCTGAGACATGACACAGCCAAAGAAAGCCATGTCAAAGCCATGTCCTGCCTCACCTGTATTTCACTCCCTTTCACTTTGAGCTGAGCGGTTTGCATGCTTCCAGAGATTTTTCTACAGGGATGAGCCCCACACCTGATTACAAAAGCCTTGGAGAAGTTTTATAACAAGCCCTTGAGAGGCCAGAGGCTGTTGCAATTCTCCAATGCTTTAATATGATTCCTTACACAAAACACATCTGGTCCTTTTTTCTAGTACGAGTGAATTAAGTTTCCAAACTTAATTAAAAAAACATAAATATAATGAATGCATACCAAGCCCAGTGAGTCCTAGCCCTGCTGAGGACAAAATATCCAAACCAGGACAAGACAGACCAACAGGGCATGAGACAGTAGAGGGATTTGATACTATGGTGACTCCGCTGCTTTCAAGTCCCAAGAGACATTTCCGTGCCTCGTACATATTTAAGGCATTTCGTTCAACGCTTTTTACAATCACAGACTGCAGGGAAAACAAACAACAACAGTGGAAAAGCAGTGAGTAACATGTCTCCATAACACTGATCTGCAACACAGATAATTCTTCTTAATACTCCTTCACAGCTACTGCAACCAAAGCAGTGTGAGACAGCACGAGCTAACATCCAGTAGCAACTATTCAAAATCCAGGGGTCTGAAGTTCAGGAGAGTAAGACTAGGGATTTCATAAGGACTTGCAATAATAATGATGTAAGACTTCTCTCTCTAAGGAATTTAATTACTATTATATCTTGGTGCTGTTTGGTAGACCATATATTAAGCACCTCAAGAGCTAGAGAACTGAATCAATAATTAATATCTTCTCTTTTACCTGAGCTTTGTACCTTGAAGTGGAGAAAAACCCAATTGGTTCATATTAAATTTCCCTATTAAATTCATAGCTGTCTGAGAATAAAGTAGTGTCTGGAAAATTAAATTACAAAACCCCATTGCTTCTTGTTCATTCTCTACAGGATGTTTCTTTGCTTGGATTTTATATATCCCTACACAGGGATGCTCACATACTGACACAATGGAATGATCATTTAAAATTTTAAACCTTTTGCCTGCTTTGGAATCGTATACCACACAGATAACTGCAAGAGGCCCCTATTCACACTGGCCTGAATATTTTACAATAAAAACCTCCCACTACCTTTATCACTATATTCTATACAACAGCTAATTTCTTTATTATTAAGTATTTAATGAAAGGCAAATCAACCTAAAGTAGAGCTGCTGGATCGTTTAAACTGATATTTCAAGCAGAAAATACATATGGCTTTCACAAGTTTATGATGCATTAAATTGGGGTGGGAAGAGCACACATATCAACTCATCAGCTCTAAAACTTTGTCATGAAAACCTAAAAGGAAAATATTAGCTTTACAAACCTTGCTTGGCTGCTTTGGCTTAGGCTTAATGCTTATGAAGACATCTAACTGCTCCATTAGCTGAGTTATAAACTGTGGTTCTACTTCAATTTCTTCCTTCATATCAAACATGAGCACGAGGGGAAGGCAACCCTGGAAAGAAAGGCAAAAAAATTCCTAGCACTTGTAACTGACCATTTTCCCATGAAAATGTAAGCAGTAAACTGAACTACAGACACTCCAACATTTACACAGCATGATGCAAGGAAATGTCTGTAAGTTCAGAAAAAACAGCAAGGATGAAATTTTAGGGAAAGCCATTTCCTTATATGCAGGGATACAGGTGTATCTTCCTGCCCTGGGAAGGACAGGAACAAACATTTTGGTAGCAGAAGGGTGAAATACTGAATATTTGACATTCCAATCACCACATATGCACCCTGAGTAGTTATTTATACAGACTTAGAGGTGCCTAGAAGATTCAAATTCAGAAACCACTATTACTTATTAATTCAAGTCTTGTCAGGAACTGATGGCAGGACACTCATACTGAAAGTCTCCCATTAAACTATTTCAAATAAGGAAACACATTTCCAAAAAATCGTTAAGTCACCACTGCCAAAGTCTTAACTTTTACCTTTCTCTTCCCCATTCCAGATCAGCTACATAAATATTTTCTAGTGATTTGGATAACACTTGTAACACACTTGAAATACTAAAGCTTTAGAGCAAAACCCCCCAAAACTGAATGGTCTGATCCTCCCACGTTTTGTCCGTTAATATTCACATAGTAAAATAATGGCTAAAGGCTCCTGTGAAGTTTAAAGACCAATATACCAAAATAATCTCAACAAATAATGATATTTACCACCAGAGCTATTTTTATAAAAGGCCTTATGGAATTGTGGCTATGGTATCATAAGGAATGTAAGACTGCAGAATGAGTAATTATTTCCTACGGTTTCCCAATTTCATTGAAAACTTGCCTGCATGGGAACTAAGCAATTCCTGACATTTCCCCTCAAAAGAAACCTATTTACTTGACAAACATAGAAAAGGCAGCTTGGCAAAATAAAACATAACCTGTCACCCAACACCCACACAACATTTCAGAAATCTGCCTCTACTCAGAGGCATATTGTAGTTGTAAATTTACATCACTTACGTTGCATTTATATTACTGAGGTTATTTTCCAAGTCACGTTACCAGAGATTACAAATATTTTCAATAACTACAAACACTGACAAAACCCTGACAAAAACTGAATCAGCTGTTTGCAGTGTGAATAGCAATCCTTCCTCTCTGTGGCTAATTTACATTTGACTTGTAAATACATGCAGAGTGAGCATATTTTCTATGATCTGGCAATTTTGTCACGCAAGTTTCACTGTAAAGTATTTACCATGAGATATTGCCTGGCAAGACAGACAGACTCAATTGTGCCCTGGAGGTAGACAGTGGATTTCTTCTGTGGGTTACTAGGGTCAGGGAAGTGGATCTGAGCACCAGTCCTCTGCATGATATGTTTGATGTTGCTGCCGTTCCGGCCCATCATAAAGAGATGATGCTGCGCCGCGATGTCCAGCTGCGTGCTCACGGGGATTGCAGAGGCCAGGCTCCCAGCCAGGTGCTCCAGGAGCATGGCTGTTCCTTCCTGGGGGGAATGGGAGAAACCAGTGAAACAGTGCTCACAGGCACACACAACGACATCTCAGTTTGCTTCCTTGCTTGTCATGCGCTCCACGGGCAAGAGATAAAATATATTGTTGGGTTTAAAACCAAGATTGATTTGTTAAAGGTAACAAATGCACTAAACTCGACCCACTACTCCCATTTTATCACCAAATGCAGCATTTAATTGCCAGTCTGTAAAAGGCAGCAAGACAATGCCACATGCTTCGTCCCAACAGACCTTCTGCGGCCACACAGGCAGCCAGAAAGTCAAGAGTATCTGGGTAGGCACACTTGCAAATCTTGCCTCTCAGTGTTGGGCTCAGATGTTCTTACTGGCTTGAGATACACCCATCTGGGACCATATCAATCTCTCATATGCTAGTTCCTAGCACGAACACTTCTTTACTTTATTAGAATGAACAGGTTCCTGGCAGTTCCTTGCCTTGGCTGTCAAACTCACATCTCCCAGGGCTGGATTTGCAAGACCAGTTTTATGGACTGACTGGGCAACTTCCAAGGTGATATATTTGAGTAAACGTTGAGAAGAGCTTAGCATGAAGAATTTGAGGTGGAAGTGGTTTTGTTTGCATTGTTTTTGAATTAAAAGATGGGTAAGATTGGCACATATTTCAGAGCTGCTCGAAATCTGAGCAAGTGTGCAGGAGGTGAATACCAGATTAAAGCCTTACCACAAACAATGTTAAATCCTAAACTTGAAAGTGTTTTCTATACATTTTTACACTTCACCTATAGCAATTAACTATAGGAAAAAATTCAAACCTCTCAGGATTTGCAAGTGATTATACAATAACATGTACTGATGAGGCAGGATATACCACCTTAGACATCTAAATTATAAATATGTGACATTCAGAAACCACCTTAAGAGCAGAGATTACCTTCACAGCACTAGTGTTGTTCTGTGACCCTCTGACAATGACTGTAGCACCATACATTCGAGAGCGTTGTTTGAAGGAAACGGAAATGTTGTATGTCTGACATATGTGCTGAATGGTCGGAGAATTAGGATCTGGGATGGGTTGGAGAATTCCAGCAATAGGCAATTCAAACATGAGTACCAATGGAAGCAGCTCCTGCAACAAAAATGAAGAGCAGATATTGAAAACCAGAGCCATGCTCACTAAAAATGCAACAATTTTATTCCTCAGTCATAATGTACTGGACAGCAATGATTCAAGTGACATAACACATCCTCTGCCCAGAGGATTGATAAAATATCCCATTGTCACTTGGAAAAAGGCACCTCTATTTCCAGGGACACTAGAGTGGGGTTTTTTTGCACAGGCTTTTTTGAGTTGTTGGTTGGTTGATTTTTTTTTTCTCCAAAATAGCAGGAGCAGTTGGAACAAGGTTGTGTGACATATCTAGCTAAAATTTTACAGTAAGCTTTTGGTAATTTATTTGATTTTTTCCTTATCCATGCCAAAATACACGTAAGAATTGAAACTAGAAGGAAAAGACAGAAAATAGCTACAAGTGGAGAATGACTCTGAATTATTTTCACAAATGATACATGAAAATGGTTAAAATGTAAGGAGCAGCAATTGCCCTTCCAAGTCATGGATTCACATAGGATGCCTGAGCTTCCACAGGCCACCTTTGGTGGGTAAGTTGTCATTTTCTCCACAGTATGGAATTAATTTACATCTTGCTTAGAGTGTAGACTTCGTGTTCAAGACCCACCTTGGGCTAGTTAAAAATTCAGCCAGGATGTAAATCACTGTTAGAATACCCTGAGCATATTTTTCACATGGATACTCACATTTGTTCCTACATTTCTGCTGTCACCAGACAGAGGCAGACAACCCTAGGGTTCTCAAAACTAAGCATTTTTGCCCTGAAAAGGTGTTTTCAAGGGGACACTTGAAGGCATCACAATGAGCTAGAGCATTACCCGAATTCTGACTCTTGCAGACTCCACTCCAGCTGGCTGTCCTGCAATAGACACCTGGAAGAGCAAGAATATAGAAAATATTAGATATTTTCAAATGAGGCATGGAAAAGTTATTCAGATAGCTCTGCTCTCCTTAAAAAAAAAATCCACACTTATTTCACACCTGATGACATCCTATTTGTTCTCTAAACTCTAGCTGAGAACTATAACCAGCATTAAAAAAATAATCTTATGCATGTTACAACATCTTAGGTTATATATGTTTAGGCAACTAGAAAAAAAGGATACATCAAACAATACAGTGGTTTGGGTCAAATAATGGAATTACTACTGTACACATGTGTCCAAATGCTAATATTCACCAACTGGGGATTTTCTTGCATGTTTTGAAATTACTGTATTTTGCTCAGCAGCCATTAGGATGCACAAGTGGGAATTCTGAGTATAAGGATGAGAGACTTGGAAGTGAACATTCCACCAATATTAGCACTAGGAAAGATGCACAATTCAGGCTGAATGACTTATTCTAACGAAGTTGAACTCTTACAATAGGACATTCATTTCTGCTGGCTGTTTGCTAAGTTTAATCTTTGAATAAGTTACACCATAAAGCACCAAAAAATCAATCAATGTGCTGAATAAGTCATGTGTTGAACAGGAAGAAAACATTACAAAAGTAGATTTTTTCGTACCACTTCCCTACCATTCACACTAAGTTGTTGACTTCTGTATGTGCAGAGTAATTCTAGCTTAAAAAAATTAAAATGATTCATGAGCCATCACAAATTGTTTCCATCTGTTTTTAAAGATGTGCTCATTTAGGAAGCCCTGTGCTTTCCACACAGTGTAAATACCAAAAATCTATTTCCCTGAACATGAACACACCATCCCCAAAAGACCCAAATAGACAAGAGAAGTTTAGAAATGTGTTATAGTCTCAGGAATTACAATATAAATGAGCTCAGCATTAACCAATACTTACTTGGTTGCTTTTCTCTGCTTGATTGTTCCTATTTGAGTCTGGAAAATGGATATGGCATCCCGTTTCCTCCATCACTTTTTTAATATTATTGCCACCTTTACCTATCACATGAGAATGTTCTGTATGCGAAACATCCATCTTCAAGGTTACCCGATTGCTCTGGAAATCAAGCACCCACAGTTAGATTTGGTCACAGCTCAACCTGAGTATTTAAGTTTTTAAGAGCAATGTAACTTCAGGAATGATATTCAAAATTGCATTTCCAAAGTATTTTTGCCATTGCTTAACTTCTACTCAAGGATGATGTTTTTAATATGAATCAGTTGGATGTTAATTTGGTCTTGTTCTTTCTAGTGAGGATATAACATGGAGATAAATACCCCAAAAGATGCATTTTCAAAAAATGTCTAAGGCTTTTAAAATATCCCTGAACTTTCATCAACAGTGACTTAAGTGTCCCTTTGCAATTTATTCTAATTTCTTTTAATTCTGTGTTCTTTCAAATGAAGCCACACACTCCTGTTTGACCTGAAAGGATCACATTATGAAGACTTTGCAAATCAAAGCCATGGCACCAAGTAACAGTGTTTTTCCTACCTTAAATTTTTTTGGTACATGAATTTTTAAAACACCCAAACACTGCCTACAGCTATTCTTAAAAGCTCTGTTGTTAACAGTCCATAAGTGGTGCTTATCAGTTGAGTTTTCCTTTTGGCAATTACTCAGAGAACCAGGAGGATGCCATCCAACCACACAGGAGCCATAGACACTGCCCCAAAAGAGCTGCTGATGAATGAAAATAATTTCTGATGAACAGAAGAGACCTCTGGGCAAAATCTGGATGTTTTAGAAATTCTGGTCCTGATGTTTCAGAGCATAAGAATTAGGCAACAGTTAAACCTTACACTGCATAAATGCTCCTAAAATTGAACTTCAAACAGAAACAAAATTTTAGGTTCTCTGAAATGTTGCATAATCTATTGCTTGCAGTGAAGCTGTATTTCAGATTTTATAGTAAAATGCCAATTCAACGAACAAACTTATTCTTTTAGCCATATGACTGGAAATATTATTTCTACATGGTTCAGATCTGGAAAAGCTGCTTTAAGTATTTTCTTGCAAAACGTTTAAATATGTGGGTATTCACCAATATCAACATCTGCAAGGCATATATGGGAGACTTTGCTTCAGAGCATCCATAAATACCTTCTCTTCAAATGTGCCTATTAAAGAGATCAATGTCACCACAAATTGAGGGCTAAGGTGTCATTCTAAGAAAGTTTTCTTACTTTTGTGTCCAAGACAGACATGATTTTCTCTTTTGCTTCTTTAACGTTTTCTTTTTTCCCAGAAACTTTAATATGGGGATCTATAAAAGAAATAAGCTTGTAAGAAAAATACAGTAAAATATCTATAAAAAAATTTCCTCACCGCTCAAATAAATTTGAGCATGTTATTTATAATCGACTGATAAACTGTACCAGCACATCCTTTGGGATTCAGCTGAAGACCAAATGTCTTATTCCATCCCTTCAGCCCCACAATTAGGATTACCCAATGAATTTAGTAAACATGAGAACCAACTTAAAATAAATAGAAATCCAATCCCAAATGTATATCACAGTACCATAAACATTGTCTGCAGTGCAATTATGCAGCCAAGCCAGCAGCTCTCCTCAAACAAAAACTAACAGCGGACAACTCAAAGCTTTTTGGCAGCCCAGCAAACTCAAACCCTCCCTCGTCACAACTTCATTGGATTTAGTTAGTCTCTAGAAATATCCTTTGCAGTTTTAACCTGGCACTAAAGGTGTCTCCACCCAAAGTTTTCCGATTGCAGTTATCAAATGAAATTTAAACGAGACTTTAAGAAAACAAATCGCTGAAGTGTCAATAAATTAACAAAAATTAGCAGCTGATGGTGGGTTTTGCCCTGTGAGATCTAAAATACTGATTTGACAGCCCACTTGCTTTACATGTCATTTTCAGACCATTGCCCATAAACAACACAAGGTGTTAGGCTGAGCCACCAGGTGCAGTTCTGCATCCCATAATATACACCTGGTCAGAAAGTACAGACCCAACTCTGGAACTAAATCAAGTATCAATTACTCCAAGTGTGAAAATCACACATCAGCCAGTTTAGCAGCACCATCTGGTGTCCAGGAGCACAAAGTGCCACAGTGCAAAATTACTGTCAAAACATTAAATATAAGTCCAGATAAAACAAACAGAAAATGCCCAACTACCACCAACATTTCTAATTATAGGAGCAAGGCTATGATATTGCAGGTGATGTTCTTCCCCCTGTTCTTGAGTCATCTGCCCTATTGCAGTGACTTTTTCTCCTGTGATGCAATGGACTGTTCTCAAAAAATACCCCCAAAACTTCTCAACCCTCTTCTGACTCATGAATTAATGTAATTCATTATGCCAGACAAATAGATACATCTTAGGGAATATAAAGGTAAATATATTCTCAATGGCAGGAGAAAACAGCTGTAACACAGCCTATCTGCCTTTCCCATCATTTCAACGATTGAAATCACTTCTCCACTAAAGAAATGTCAAATAATACAACTTTAGGTTGCAAACCTGTTCTATTCAGTTGAAAACTGAAACTCTTTAAGTCGTGCCTGGATACTCTTTTCATTCCAACAGTAAAAATAAGCCTCTAGTCTTTACCACTGAGAAGTTCTGAGCACATTCAGCTGGGGATACAGAAACACTAAAGGAACACAGGAATCACTGCCAAGTTTCATGAAAGTCAAGAAAAATGCAGCATTTTGAGTTACGAGAAATAGACATATTTTATTTTTTAAAATGCGAAAACCGTAGTCACAAAAACATTGGACACATAGAATCTACAGAAGCTTCAAAAATCTGCTGCTTCAGCCTTTCACAATGGAGCAAAGTAAAACAAAAACCCAACAAAACAGTCTTAAGGGCAAATTTTCTTTTCAAAGTTGACAGGAAGCCATGTGGTTCTAATGCATTTAAGCTGTGAATGATATTTGAAGTGGATGTCGCAGTCAGAAATTCCCAGAACCAGATTCTAGCTGACTCTGTGTGCTCCAAATGCTCTTTAGATGCAACCAGGAAAAACACAAGCCCAGACCACCACCACCACTGTGCAGCTGCTTTTCATGTATCTGCAAACATTATATTTAAATACACATTTGATTATATGTGTGAAAAATATCTGAAATCAAGCCTTGACATCCTGTTAGTACCAAAGGAGATTACTATCATTCCATAATACTATTTGCTTAACCATGGGTGAAAATACATTTCAGAATACCTATTTTTTCCATTTCTCATCTCAGTTGGACACCTCTTTTCTGTTGATACTGATGGCTTCAGCCAAACATCCTGTATTTCTACACTTGTTTGTTCTTTTCAGATGAAAAAAGCTCAATTGCTCAGTTTAAAAACAAAACCAAAGAAGAACCCACAATGCAAAAAATAATCCACTAATGCCAGTGACAATTCTAAAATATGCTACCCAATCTTTCAAAATTGGTCTTAGGTACTCTCTCCTTACTTGACTTCTTCTCAAGGACACAGTGGTTGGAAATGGAAATGAAGCAGGTCAGTTTTAAGTTAAAGAAATTCTTCTTTTGAGAGTTGTTCACTCTTTCCTTCAGTGAAACACTATTTAAACACAACAGTCTCATCAAATTTTGCCTGAAAAGAGTTACTTGTAACTCAAAGATTTCTAAGTTTTTGAACTGGCCTTGCATGAGTTGAAAGCACATTGAAACTATGTACGATCTGCAGGGAAACTCAGAGGTACACAAATAACAATCAACAAACAGATCATTTCAGGAATCCATAAAAAATTTAGAGAGACAATTAGATCATAATAACCCGATTTTCCATGTATTATAGAAACTAGATTTCTTAATATAGCTGTGGAATCAATTAGCTTGTTTGCTTTGCAGTTGATTTCAGGGATCAACAGTTACATTTAATCTAGAAAAAAAACATCTTACCTTGTGTTAGTACCCAGACAAAAATCTTTGTTGGATAAAGCTCTACATTTAATATTTGAAATACCTACAGGTGCAATGGCAGCAGTGCACTGTCAAAGCCCCCAGAAGTGTGAAGAGGATTGCCAGGCACAAAACTGTCACACGTGTGATGTGTGCCCAGTACTGACAGTGCAGATAAGCACAAACTGCCAATCCAGTTGTGATCTGCACTGATCCACGGGGCCACAGCAGCTGCACACAGCCCTGCCTGGAAGGAAAACACCCACTGAACAAGGCCAACCAACTCCCCTGGCTGGAGCCACAACAATGCCACTTTTGTCCAGGTGATGCTATGTCATTCCTCATCCCTAAGGAACATGGAGTTCCATATCCATTTTTACTGGGGGGAAAAAAAACCCACCTTTTTTTTTGAGCTCCCAACTACAACTGGAAGTATACTTCATATAAAACCAGACAGAGAGCAAAGAACAGGTGCCTGCCATAAATAGAGACATGAGACACCCTAGCTTTGCAAACTACTTGCAAACACAGAACAAAGGCTTCAGAAGAGGTCTGCGTGATAGAGGCATATAAGGCTTTCACACTTTATTCAAAACGTAGTATCAGACCCTGGAAAAGGTTTTAACTCATAAGAAACAACATGATTAGTAAATGTTGTAAACTGTTGAAAATGCCATTGTATAGTAAACCATCTTTTCCATCAGTTTTGAAGGGCGGTGTATTTTTCTTTAGGAATGGAAAAGAAAAACTTAATTTTAACAGGCCTTTTCCCTTCTTCTTGAGAATGGAGGAATATTTACATAGAATAGAAAGCTGAAGTTACACAACAGACACTGCTGGAAATTTTTCTCAACAGTCTTCATTTTGCCAGACTCCTGCCTTCAAGTGGTCTTTTATTGCTCCTATCCTCAAATTCCTCACTCCACACTTTGGCAGAGTTTCACCTCCTCAGTCTTTGTCCACAGCTACACCAGCAAGCCTCCAGCTTTATTGCTACTATTGTGTGTGACACTTCAGCAAACAAAATAAAACTGCTCCAAGCAAAAATATGTTTGCGCCAGTGCAAATGCATCTACACCAACTTTTGCCAGGCAAGAAATATTTCAAATAATTAAGCCATTTAACTGTGTAGGCCTCTCCTGCAGTTCAATGTACATTTAATATCTGGGGGAGCTCTTCAGACCACAGCTATGCATCCAGCTTGTTTACAGGATGAACAGTCTTGACTTAAGTAACACAAATACCGCTACTCTAAAAATAGCCAGACAACTGGGCAACACCAGGGCAGATGACAGTCATTCTTAATGAGTGGTTGATGAAGATCTGAATAGCCCAAGAGTATTACTGAACTTGAGCCATTCAAACAAAAAGACAAAAAGAGACGCAGCATTTTTAAGAGACAAGTTATGAAAGTGTCTGACTCAAAAGTATCAGCAAAAACACACTAAGCCATGTGAGAAAATAAAAAGAAGAAAACCAAATTAACACACAGAAGTTGGTACTTTCTCATCTGAAAGGACAAGTACATTGTTCACCCTTACAACAAGAGGAAGAAACACAGACCTATAAAACAAGTGAATTAAGCAAAAAGGTCAAGTAAGGCTTCCTATTAACATGGAAGAAAGGATAATTGAATCAAAACAATTTATTTAACGTTCTTAAATTAGGAAATACTGTGTGTACAGTTCTAGAAGTGGATATTCACTCACCAAAGTAGATGACTGGTAACAGCCAAGATAGACTTGAAATAGGCTCAAACTATTGCCATGGAAAAGAAACATGAAGGCTAAAAGCAGGTAGCAAATGCTCAGGGGTAAGGGCACAAGCAAAGGAGCTCGATTGAATAATCGAGTAAATTTGTCACTTGGGCACTTGGTGCTTGGCTTACCAGCTTAAAAGAATCCTCACCCTCTCTCCAGCACAACTTGGGGCACTCACTTCTCTTCCCAGTGTCTAAACCACAAGGAAAAAGCTACTTATGTATTAAGGCAGAAAGCAATGAGCCATTTCCTACTGCAGACTCCTGAGTATCCTCAGAGGTATCACTCAACAACAACGTGGTTTTTTTGTTTGGGGCTTGTCTTTTTTCCTGTTTTTCAGTTGAAATTACACTGCAGTGTCATTGTCTCTGAACGAGATTTCACTCAGCTAACTTGGGCATGATCAAAAGCCTACCCAGAGCATCATAAAACTCAATGTGGGTTGCAAGCAATTAATAGGGTTTTCAGAGTAGACATATCCTGAGGCTCTGGGCCTTCTGGAGGATCTGTTTGTTGTGGACAAACAACTGATTATGAAACATCCTTGGGAAGAGCACTGCCTATATGTGCACACACATTTGAAAGACTCTTTGTCTTCTCAGCAATTTTTCACTCTAAACTTCCCCCTTACTGGCATCTAACTCCAAACCATCTTTAAGAAGAATTTCTGTTCACCTCAGAGCAGGAGAAGGAAGCTGAGAAAAAGTAAATACTTGTTGCACTGTTCCTGCACAGCTCCAGGGAAGGCAGTGCACACACAACCCCTCACTGCGTTTACATTCTGGTTGCTGCCATGCTGTCACCCGAGGAGCATCAACTACCAGAGCATTGCTTTGCAACCCTGCTCTGTAACAACTGTGTGATGTGAGGCCAGCAATCTCCTCCTCACTGCTCTCCAGCATTTATAATAAAAGACTTACATACACAGGCAGACATACACAGATATATATTCACAGAGTGAGTAACACGTCGACCTTACGCACACAGAAAACGAAGAAATGCAGCGCAACATCAGGCACAGCAAAGAAAAGAATCTTCTTTCTCAAAGATGTCAGTGTAGCTCAAAAGAAAACTTCAAAATGTGCAAAATGCTACTTAAAATGGTTCTTAAGAGTGAAATATCTGTTTGATGCAGCCTCACAAATTCAAAGAAATGAGATGCACTTGTACATCAATCACAGATGAATCCCACATTTGGGTCTCTTGGCATCTTTGAAACATCCCAGCAGAACACTGAAAATTCATGTTCATAATGCCCAGAATTAAGTGAAAATTAGCCAGAAACATCAGATAAGCTTTAAAAAATAGATTACCTGTACAACATTACGTTTGGAGAAATAAATTATTGATGACTGGATTTCGGACCAGTGACAGAGGAAATGAAGTTGAAAAGACTTCTCTTAAAGCATAAGCAAAGAGGGAACACAAGGAAGAGGTAACAGATCATATGGCAATTTAAACAGAAAAGTGACAGCATTTCAAGGGAGAAGGGGAAGGCCAAGGTGGAGAAGAAAACCTGAAAAGAAGAAATGAGAATGAATTAATTGTAATCACCCAGACACTCCATTTCAGTTACACAATTTCAGTTTCTTACCACCGTGATTAGCTGAAATTCCTTATTTTACTTCTTCTAAAGAGAGATTTTAGAGACATTTTGCAAATGCAGTCAGCCACCAAATGGCACACGCCATGCAGCCCTTCTGCTGCCCCTTGGGCAGTTGCTCTTCAGCCCAAGCAGCCACCCAAAGCAAGGCAATCTCTCAGCAGGACACAAAGTCTGTTATGTCTTATTTTTTTTTCAGCAAGGACCCAACAAATTCACACTTCATTACTTAAACATCTGTTGCCATTGTATCTCAAAGCATAAACACAATCACAATGCCTGGGAAAGAAAATAAGAAATAAAAAGAAGAAAAAAAGCTATAGTATTGTAAGATCAGCTTAATAGAGGCCCTAGAAAACACCCACGGCATTCCTATCAGAAATAACACCACTGTATCTTCACTGCGCACAGACTCGTACTCAGGGTTGCAATTCTGATGCACAAGCCTTGAGATTATCTTTGTGTGTGTGTGAGAAACTTTCTCAAAAAAGTCCTTGTGACTGTGTTTTTCTAAATAAAAAACATCATCTGACTCGTGAGCTTCGATTCCCGCCTCAGGCTCAGCCTTCCTTGCGGCACTCCCACATCCAGTCCCTGGCTACTGCAGCACCTTTTAATGTCTGATTGCTGCCCTGCCTGCACCCACAGCGCGAGCTGGTGTGGGCACGGCCTCGGGAAGGGAGGAATTCTGTGGCTGGAGCGGCAGGATGCAGTCAGTCCTCAGCCAAGACTAATGCACTACACAGGCCTGAGTGAGCAGGGCAAACAGAACTGTCCTCCTGGGAACCAGGACGGAATGAAATGTTAGCAGAGAGATAAGAACAGCTGCCTCCCAACAGGACACCAGACATCTGGTCACTAAAGCCACTGAGAGCTCACAGAATATTTTTGATCATCATTACAAATACTTTACCTTCTCTGCTTTAGTATCACACTCTGTGAAATGAATTTTCCCCAAGAAAGTTTTCCTTTCCTGGATGATTATATTTTTAGAGGTTATTTCAATTGAATTCCCAATGAATAAAGTGAACAGGCATCGTTTTTTGTTTGCTTGCTTTGTTTTTTCTAAACAAAGAGAAAAATGGCAAGTCCAATAAATGTCTTCTTGAGAGTTACTCCAATAGCACATAAACTAGGTGAAATAGGTACATAAATTAGATGAAAATTATGACAACCCAAGTTGTCAAACATGAAAACTCCAGTCTAAGAGTCCAGAGGAATACTGATTCAAGGGCTTAGCAGGCTCTTACAAAAAAGAGCTTCAGTACAAGCAGATCACTTTTGCTGCCTAGTTTTTCTTCCTGTGTACCAGACACTAATTACATTGCTTACAACAGACAGATACTAAGTAAGAAAAACTTCCTGAACTCTTTTTTGAAGCTGTAAGAAGTCATTTTCTTGGACAGAGTTAGATCATTAATGCACACCCATCTCTACCTCTTGGGCTTGAAATTTGAAATATCAATACATATTTTAAAGTTATGATAATATTAAGTGTATGAAATTTGACTCAAAAATTGCTATCTTATCAAGGTGTTTCTGCTATTGATTGAACAAGACTATTTCTTTTATTATTTTTTAAAAGCACAAGGTACACATTTTTTTTGGGGCAGCTAATGTATTAGCTTTTTCTATGCACCACTACTGTGCAGGCTGTAGTCTCCAGGAGGGAAAAGGCAAATAGATAAAGGAAGTAGTGTTTCCATCTTCCTTCTAAACCCACTTGGGATGCACCTAAATCAACAAAAACATTATCCATCTGGTGACAATTGGTTCTGAATACTAAAACCTTCTAGATGCTTTTATACTAACAGTTTGTTATGTGAATACTGAATAACACATTTTAATCATGTAGTAATTGACCATTTCTTAGCTTTTAGTGCAGCAATATGTAAATAGCACTGTAACAGCTGTTACATTAAATCTTACATTAAAAGGTTTTTCTTATTCACAGATATTAAATTTTCACCAGTGTAACAGGCAGTGTGCAGCTGATTTGGGAAGAGAACCTTCATCTCCTGAAGGACAGTGACCTAATTAAAAACTTCTGCTTTTCTTTTCAGAGAGGGTTTCAGAGCAAGCAAACACACTGCTCCTCTGCCAAGGTAATTTCTTTGTGATACCCTGAGAAATGAAAACACCAACACCTGAAAGATGTCCAGTGTCACCTTTCAAATCAAGAAATCATTCCTGAGCTGTTCCCAGATGAATTTTCTCTGCATCACTTCTGTCCATCTGTCTCTCCCCAGTATTAGACTAATAGCAAAACTCACCTCTGGGAAATTAATCACCTATTGAGCATCTCTGTGGTGTGAATTCCAGCAGTCACTCTGATAAATTGCATTCTGTGTCCCAAAAATTGAGTTTATATAGAAAGATGGGCATCAGAGCAGAACACTCTGTCAGTCTCCAGTTTACATGCAAATGCAGTGCAGAGCACATTGCAGGCTATCTGCTTGCTAGAAGCTCTTAAAAATCCAAACCCAATACATCAACTAATTCCAATTTGCACTGAAAGATCGTGACAAATTTGTACTCTCAAGTAATTTAATTACAGCAGTAAGTTTATATTGCTACATTCCAGGCCTTGAATTTTCAGTTTTACTACAGATACTGCCAAGCACACTCACTGGATGTTAAGCCCCTTGATAATTCTCTTCATATTACAACTGTGTTTTTATTTTGCCCCTCCCTTGTCTGGCCAAGTGTAAGCAAATCTCTGTTCTTCACAGAAAACACAGCAAGCCCTCAGCAAAAACAGAAAAGCCCCAAATCTTCCTACTCTTACAGGAACGAACAAAGTTCAAATCCCAGCTGTGTAAGTGTACTTGAGGTACAATGTCCACCTGCTGGCTCCTTTGCTACCTGGAATTTCCTTAAACCATCCACCAGTGTGACCACAAACACATTTCATCTTCCTCTGAGCCAGTACAGATTCAGGACTTGAGGCTCTCACGGCTGCAGGCACACACCCCCCGAGCACAGGGATGCTGGCAGAGATAAAAGGCTCAGGCAAACGTGACTTTCCCGAGAAGCCTCCTTGCCTGTCACCTACCCCACAGGCAAAATGCCAAGAACTAATGGCTGGGGCCCTTTGCTGAAGTGGCAGCAGTCTGGAGGCTCGGGTAAGTGACTCCAGTAAAGGAGGGATTTGCTGCCAGCTGCTGGCACGAGGGATGCTGTGGGTTTGTGCGTGTCTAACTGCTCGGATCAGAGAGAAGCAACACCAGCTCCTGTGGCCGAGTTTCAAATGGCCTGGGATGGTCTTTCTGTCCATTTACTTATTGCAAAACAGGGAGGAGTCATCTGTGCTTTGAGTCAGCTGCTCCAGAAACAAAAGAAATAAACAAACTTGTGATCTAAACACAAAAGTTCTTTAATTTTTAAAGTACACAATTATAGGATTTGGGGGAATTTTTCTTCAGAATGTAAGAAACAGTACGCACTGACAGCTTCTCATTTACAGAGAAAGTTAATAAAAAGCAAATGGAGGTCACAATACAGCAACTACAATGCTGCAATTAATCTGGCACGCCAAACAATAAACACAGTGTCAGCAAGGGACTCACTTTAAATCTCTAAGTCAATTATGGACTGATTGCCTCAGCAACACACTACAGAAATTATTGACCATTTACAAAGTTGCACTGGGGTAAGCAATCCTTCAGCTGTAACAGGTACTCTGCAAGTTAATTAGCTATCTTAGCAGCAAGTACTTAAAGTGAAAACTCAGAAGTATTTAAACTAAAAAGATGCTTTCTCTCAAAATATTCCCAAGCCAAACATCATGAACACAGAAAACAGCAGAAGTTTTCCACCTTTACATCTCAACCTGAGGAAAGCAGCCACTGGCCACAGAAAAACTGGATAATTCATGTGCATGCACACATTTCAAATGGCAAAATATTCAAATATTGTCACTCTTGGCAAATTATAAAAAAACCTAGAAGATAGTGAGGCGTAGGAAGTTTGGGCCTCTAGACAGAGAACATGTCCACTCAGAAAAAACAGTGGCAGTGCTGTTTCATTTGAAATGCTGAGAAAAATCAAAGAAAATCATCATTGTTTCAAGTTCTACATCCACAGTTTGAAGAAAAAAAAAAATCCCAGTGTTAGTTTTCCAGTAACTGTTTTTCTGTAGCAAAAGATAATTACAATTACAGCCCCTGTCCAGCATACCCTACAAATATTTCATATCCCACCAATTTGAACCAGGAAAATATAGAGCAACAGCTGTGGATGACCAATGTAAGTCTGCTGAAAATTGTCCCCACAGTTCAGCTGTCTGAATACTTGAGGGACAAGACAAGTTTTCCATTACCTGTAGCAAAATCAAATTCTAGCTGACAAGTACATCAAAAAAACCCCTAAAAATTGATAATTCAACCACTAATAAATTTATGTCATATTCAAATAGTTGCCTTCAACTGATTTCACTTGAGTAAATTTCAACCAGCATTAAAAAATAAGGAGTTTTGTAAATA
>VZRF01008257.1:14032-25989 GCA_013396875.1 Vireo altiloquus | reverse complement strand
AAAAAATATATATATATATAAAGATAGTTCCAGCTTTTTCTTTTTTTTAATGTGTTTGTGTGGATTTTTTTTAATTTTGTTTTGCTTTTGAGGGAATTGAAACGCTTCAAAATGTAGCAGCATACAGGAATAAGCTCTCAGAAATGTATTTTTAAAGGTGAGATGTATTAAATACACAGGCCAAATTCTTTGGAGAAACACCTATTTGCCATCAGCTTGCCATACTGGGACATGTTTAACATCACTGAAAATTAGGACTTTTATTCAAGTGCTTAGCTTCAAGCAAACATTCATACAGTACTGTGAGAAATATAAATGTTCAAAATATGTCAGCTTGGACCCTTCATGGACTATGGAATTTGGATATAGGGAAAGAAGAGGAATTTTATTCACAGCATTTTGTGTAGCAGAAATTCCATGTATCAATTACCAGCTGAAAGAATTAAATCTTTTAAATGAGGTCAGGGAGGTTTGAACAAATGCTTCATATTTTATAATCGTATAATATTCTGTGAACAAGAGGATGGCAAAGCAACTCCTGTCCTAGCTTTGCTCTGATCCCAATTCAATTTCCAAATAAGCATCAGATGCGAAGAGCACAGACTGACAAAGGGCTGAACTCATTGTGCTATTGCCATCTTGTGGATGACCTGCAGCCTGGTGCTGCTCATTTGGCTTCCCTTCCCTCCTGCTTTGCTGAGGAATCCTTCCTGATATTCCACATGGCCATGGAACTCCATTGCCTGAAAGTTGCAAAGTTCTTGATGTCAAAAGAATTGACTTTATTAATTTCAATTAGCCAATTAAAGAAAATTAAACTTGTTTTGGTAAATTGTGAGTTACTTTTTCCAAGTAAGATACTGAACAGTGGCAGCATCTGAACTTTAAAAATTATCAGCTGTGCCATAAAAGTGGCTTTAATTACCTTTGTATAGTTCCCTTTTTGTTAGAGGATTGCATTGTGCTGAAGAAGAATGAGCCATTGTTTAAGGCACAAGGCTTATGTGAATCACGAGACTATTTAAAGTCACAAAGCCTGGAAGATAAAAGTTTTATATATAAATGTGTAACAGATTGTGCAAAACTCAGAGACCCTGGTGCTCAGTGGGAGGAGCTATATCAGACATAAAAAAGCTTTCCAGCAATATTGTGGACTTGTTATTTTTGTTCTCACATTCTACATGTGAGAACTCCCCCTGAAAACAAGAGTTCCAAAGGCAAGGAAATATGTGACATAACGATGGAATTCCCAAGTTTAAAAAGATTTGTGTCCCTAAAGTGTCAAAGGCTTTTCTTCCAGATTTACCCTCACAAGCCTAGAAATAAACAAAAGAATTAAACTAATGGCAAAACAGGCATCAGAGCAGAGCTTTTCACTCCCACTGGGACAAGAACTGCAATGGAAATATGAATAAAAGTTACCTTTTAGTACCTTTAGAAAGTGTTTTCTAGCTCCAAGCAGCCTCCAGTGCTCCCTGCCTGCCCTGTTCCAAGTGCTGGGCAGGTCCCACCAGAAGCCCAAGTGCCTGGTGGGGATGAATCCACTCTTCTTGGCCACTTTGTTGTGTCTGACACAAGCAATTTCACCCTCCTGCTTTGACCCTTGGACAGCTTTTGATCTTGTACCTCCATATTTCTTAAACTCTTTACTCCCTAAAATCTATTTTCAGCATCACTTCAGTGTAAGAAAAGTTTAAGGATTTTTGAAGACAGTTTTTAGCTGGGTTCAGTTTCACTTTTCTGCTTGTTTAGAAAACGAGTCCCAGATTTCATAACTGGAAAAGGAAAAATCATATTCCATTGAAAAGTTTTCCTTCAGTAAGTTTTCCCCAGGTTTTGGGTTTCTTATGCACAATAAAATTGCCATGATTATAACTATGATAGAAGCCTCTGAGTTTTGCACCACAGCAAAATTTTGAATCATAGAAGCACAAGTGCTTTGTCAAGGTGGACCCCACTGGTACAAAATGAAAGGGGATATTAAAATACAGCAGCTTTTATAAATGTTAAAGCCATGACCTGGGCAGAAACATGCCAATAAAAAGATTCAAAGGACAAAAAATCTGACTTCAGAAAAAACTCAAGGAAAAAAGTAGACATAAAGACAAGACATAAAATAGACAAGACATAAAATAGAAAAGACATAAAATACAAAAGACAACCCCTTGTCAGGAATCATATTACACATTTTGTCAGCCATTTTCTGATTATAGGAAAAGACTCCATGATTAAAAATAAATGACAAAAGTAGTTTTTTCATATGGTTTTCCCTACAGAGTAATTTCTAAATCTCCCACTGTGAGTACATAATTAGTCAGTGCCTGTTTACACAAACTCTGTGAGCTTGCAGGACACCATTCAGGGAAAGGAGGGCTGAGAGAAAATCCTTTTCAATCAACAAACATTGTGGAGCACCTCAGCACTGCTGTCAGAATTAAGAGTGCTCCGAATTTTGCTGAGTGGAAGGAGCCTCCCAAAAGTGCTTCTGCACTTGGACAGAGGGAGATGTAAAGGAGGAGGACAAACCATGTGGTACCTGAGAGCATCACTGCTGTGACAATGGTTGTACAAGGGTCCTGTTACTGGGAACACTCTGCTCCTCTGTCCCACGCTGCTTTTATACCCTGCATCCATGGATTGGAACAATTCCTGGTGGAGAGAGCCCCTGGAGAGGAACAACAGATATGAAATGGACACTGGGAGTGCTAAGTTTCACATAATGAAGCACTGGAACCTGTGCACCACTTCATGTGGCCACCTCCAGGGTCACCACATTTGGTCACCACACAACATCACCCTTGGGGCCCGAGGCTCTTGCCAGCCCTCTGACATTGTAATTAGTGTTCACAAAGCTTCACTCATCCTCCAGACCTGCTGCTCCATCTCCCTGACTCAGTGCAACATGCCTAGACACAAGTTAGTGAATCTTAGACAGTTCTGGGGCAGAAGACTTTTTTTAAAAAACTGATACCATTGGTTAAAACAAATATTTAAATTTTGTCTGAAAATAGTCATTTGGTATTCTTCACATAAAGATATTTAGAGACTTCTGAGGTAATGCAGGCAAGCTGTCGGGTGCTTAAAACTGACATGAACCTTCAAGTTCACAATATTTTGCGTGATGTATTTTATTCATGTCAAAAATTATCTTCTGAAGAAAAATTATTAAAAGGGGTGGTGGTAGAAACTTTAAAAGTTGTTTTGCATCTCCCTCTGCAAAAAATTATTACAGTTCATTAGGATTATGATTTACTGGGAGAAAGGAACAAAGATCCATCCCTGGCAGTGCCCAAGGCCAGGTTGGCCATTGGGGCTTGGAGCAGCCTGGCACAGTGGGAGGTGTCCCTGCCCATGGCAGGGGTGGAATGGGATGAGATTTAAGGTCCCTTCCAGCCCAAACCATTCTGGAGTTGTGGATCCCTCTTTGCAATAGATCTTTGAAATATGGCAAGCAACATTTTGGAGCCTTTTTGCTCTATATTTTGAATTTCACCCTGGTTAAGCTGAGCTCTGTTGGTTTCCCTCCCTTTGGGGTGATGGCTTTTCTGCCTGGGGCTCTCTTGTCCAGTTAAACCTGGGCAGGGAAATGGGCACAGAGCCCTCCCAGAGGACAAACCTGGACTTACTGCAGCTGGGTAATGCCCAGAGAGGGCAACAGAAAAAAGCTTATGCAAACATAGGTACAATTTGTATTGTCCAGCCCAGCATTCTGTAATTAACATATAAATTAACATACGTGACAAACATAAATGCATATTTATTATCTTTAATGTATTTCTCTGGCTGTATGATTTATTGCCCAGACGTTAATTACTTGATTGAATCCTGTTTTCCACTCCCTGTCTCCTCCCCCCCAGTACCTCTAGCACAGCATCTCTGAATTTCTTAAATTTCTTAAATTAGAAAAAAAATTCTAATTAATTTCTTAATTAGAAAGAAAATTCTAATAATTTTCTTTCTATTAGAAAAGAGAATTTCTATTTCTTCTTGTAGATCTCACCAAGTGAAAGCCATGTGGATTTAACAGAAACCCTGATGATTTCAGCTGCAGGACTCTTGGCATGAATGAACTACAAACTGAGTTTTAGAACCATGAACAAAATGTCTAAAGTCATTTTAAACAGCTCCCACTTACATTGCTTAAAAGATCTGAGGATCTGTTTATTTTCTGAGGGCATTGTGAAGTTCTGATATTTCAGGAATTCAGAATACAAACGGTTTTCATATAAACCCTGAATTTCATTAGAGATTATTAGAACAATTGAAAGGCCTTGCAATAGAGAAGTAATTGATCTGTTCTATTCAAATGAAGAACATTTGTGTACAGTTTAATAAAAAGCATCTCTCATAAAGATTATGTCCTACGCATTGTGGGAATTCTGTCACCACAGACAACCTAGATTAATTGTAATAAACAGGAATTGTCACTAAAGCTCTCAGCTTATGCCATCTAATATTGTGTGAATAAATTTCATTTTCTAATATTATGAAACAGTAAGAGTATAATAAATCATCTACCTAAGTCCTTTGAGAATTTTTGCATAATTTACCAAAACAAATTGATTTTAGCAGTAAAGCTACTAATTTACATGGGGAGGAATGGTTTTCATAGTGTGATGAATTTAATTTCTATTTCCCTGTTTGCATGAATTCACTCCAGCAATTCATCACTGCTAGAATTAAACTACAACCATGTTTTAGTTGAGCAGGCACATAACCTACACCTGGATGACAATAAAGTGCCTTTCAAAGGGTGGGTGTGAAATGTAGTGAAAATCATTGGAAAGGCCACACTACCTGTCAGAAATATAAACAATAAGATGCTGCGCAGAAATATTAAATATTTGGAGAATTTTATCCATAGATTGGCTGTCAACTTACAGTTTTTGAGGTCCAATCTTTCTGATAATTTAAAAGGTTTTGTTCTATGATGGGATATTTTCTTATGAAGAACAAGGGTGTACAAGAGAGTTTACAAAATGAGTAGGTTTAAATTAGGACAGAATGAACTCTCTCTTCAGATTTTTAAAATGAGTCATCCATCCAAACACTTACAACATGCACAATATGGGAATAAATCATATGTTGCTGTCAGTTCAAGCTGGCTCAACTTGGGACTGAAAAGTGAAATAGTACCACTGGCAACCCAAGTGTGAAAGGAATGAATCTGTATCTTTATGTCCCCAGTCCAGCATAAAATAACCCAGAGGCTGCTGGAAACCCAAAGTGAGTGGGTTTAAAGGTGTGGAAAGCAGTGCAGGGATGTGTTCTCCACGCCTGCTCTCTGAGGTCAGTGCTGCTCTCAGGCAGGAGGTTCCTTCCCTGAGGCAGTCAGGATTCAGTCAGCATTGTGCAAGGGTTCCACCCTTCCAATGGGTAATGCCCAGGGCAGGCCAGGAGAAAAACTACCCAGAATTGTTCCTCACTCAGCCAAGAAAGCCTTAAAATACTCACATGCCTTTTTTTCAGGTATCAAACCCAATTGAAAGCTGCAGGAATCCAGGACAGAAAGCCCAGCAGCTAAAAGTGGAGTCCTTTTCTCCCCGTTCTGGGCAGCATCAGATCCAGTGTTCCCTAACAAACACAGCCGTGGGACACCAAACAACAAAGGAAGTTGCCTTTTTTGCCTGTGGAGCTGAAGACAGTTGGTTATATTTTAAGGCATCGTAGAGCTTGGACTGTGCCTGTGGATATTCCAGGAATAACACAATACAAGAGAAACAGCTCCACATTCTCACAGGAATGCACACAGTGATCAGAGTGGCTACTTTGCAGCTTTTCACCTCCCTCCATCCTCGGGACAAGAAGCAGAACACTTCATTGTCATGATCCAGAGATGGTTTATCGGGTGGCTGACCCCTCCATTAATGAATTGATGCCCATATTAAATTAAAGTGATGCCAAACTGGTTCGCTAGGTTTAGACACGACGTGTTTGAAAGGAGAGCTGTCACTTACTCTCTTTAGTACACACAATATGGAAATTAATTTCACAGAAAGTAACTTGCTCCTCCGAGGGAAAAGGACACTGCAGATATTTATAGACTATTTGATTAGTTCCTTTCAGCAGCATCAAATAGGATGACGCTGGAGCAGTCTGTATTTACTTAATACTGAACCTATAAAGAATCCATCATTTACATATTCTTCTCAAAAGCACCAGCTGTACATTCTTAAATAAAGTCATAAATGGCACTGACAAGGCTTCATTCTTTTAATGAAAAAAGAGACACTCTGTGGTACAGACTGTGCCTGTACTTTACTTTCCAGACTTTATATGCTCAAAACTCTATAAATGTTCTCCATTGGAATAGGAAGAAGGGAAGTTGAGACTTCACTTGAAAATTAATTTGTTTGCTTGTGGAGTCTATGTGCATTCAACAATATTTGATTTACATATGTTATGGATAATTATTCCAAATGTAAGAGTAAATATGCAAAAGAAAACATTGGAGACAGCAAAGTCACCTCCAGCCATTAGTTCTACTTCACCCTTGCAGGATTCTCACCTGTGCACTGCAGGCATTGCTTGGAATTTACAGTTTAATTGGAAAATTTCCTTTGGATAGGTTTCAGTAGTGCCAACAGCAAGCTGGAGTGTTTCCCTGGGTTTTTTTGAACCAGTGTGTCCCTGTTTCCTGGCCATGTAACTGGATGGCAATCATTTCTGGGGTCAGCATTTTGTTCTTTGCTGATTCGACAGAGTCCTGGAATTCCTGGATGCTTTTACAGCACACCAGATATGATTCCTAATCAGACACATTGTTAAGTTTCCTGAGAACATTTGTCATATTTCCCAAACAACTCCTTTCCTTCTTTATATATATTTTTTTTATTTGGTTTTCCTGATAACCTATTAAAGATTTTATTGTGTCACTGTCAGATTTTTTTCCCTTTTTTTTCCCTTTTCATTCTGACTTGTAAGATCACATCTTGCTTCCTCTGTGGAAGCTTCCAACATACAGAATGTTTCTGCTGCACTTTCCTGGCTATTTCAGACATCCCAAGGAGGCCTGAATGTTCTGAACACAGTTAATGCTTTCATTGTACATTAGAATATTAAAAAAAAAAAAGGCAGAGGGAAGGGACAGGAGCAAAGATGGAGAAATTATTTTGTTAATGAAGCTCAGCACAACCTCAAGAACCTTCTGGAATGAATCCTTTTAAACACAGCCTTTATGACCTTGGTTATGCAGGCTGCATCTTCCCTTTAATAATTTCCTCCCACAGAGTGATTGGGAATTACATGACCTGTGGCATGGAGCTGTATAGCTAGCAAGACACCCAAAAGTAGAAGGTTTTTATCCATCAAGATTGAGCTTTCCTTTAATTAGAAAAGCAATTCTGTAGCCACTAGTCTAACACATCAAATCTTGGGAAGTAGATAAAAAACTCAGCAAAACAGAGGCAAATGGCCACAAACCCCTAAACCTTATGGACAGAGCCTTGTTTTGACAGCTCCATAAACCTGCAACAAAGTCAGAGCAATACAACAGTGGAGGTTTGGGGGATGTGGTTTGTATTTTATTTTTTAATTTATTTTCAGTTGACTCAGGAAAAGTTGGACCTGTAAGAATGCATTTCCTCCCCTCTGCGCAGCAGTTCCCACCCCATCATGGCATGTTGAGCACACATTGCCAATAAAGACTGCTTGAATCATACACAAAAACAGTGGAAAATGCTCAAGACTGAAGTAAAATTTTCTAAATCATGAACTGTTAACTTTAACACTCACGTTCTTTGCTCCAACTTGAATGCCTGCTAAATGGATGCATTATTGCCACAGCTTTCATCACCAGCTCCTGCAGTAATCCTTCTGTTTAATGATCCTGATTTAAAAATCGTTACAGTTAACAACTCCTGATATTTTACTTTCAGCATTTTGGCATTCAGAACTGCTTAAATGAAACAGTTCAATCTTCTAAGTGACAATAATAGTTCTCATTATACCAACCTGCAGGACTCCCATTCTGCTACCTTTTGATATATTATGGCCCTGCTCTGCTATGATCATTAGCATTGTATTAAAAATACACTTAATCTTTGTCAGAAAGCTCATCAAATATTGAACTTTCTGTTTGGAAATTTAACTTTCTTCCTGGGAATCACTCTTCCTCTTCCCATGTTGGACATGGCTGGAATTTAGCTTAAGTCTAAGGGTCTGACTGGTTCATGGTGCCATTGCAATTGTGTACAACAATGCATTAAAGCTGCCAATTGTTAGATTAATACATGGATATTGCTCAGTAAACTCTGTATTATTAGATAAAAAAATAATTAAAATAGGAAGGACTTGGGTAAAGCAGTGTTTTTGAAGGCTGTCAAAGCATCCACACTTTCCTGCTTTCATGATTTTATAGTGAAAAGACGAGGAGAGGAAAAAGTCAAAACAATTTCCTACTCAGTCACCAGGAAAGGAGGAGACAAAATTCTGTTTTCTGTGTAATTGCAGCATCTATTTGTCCATCCAGCAGTTCAGTTGAATTTGACAAATGAGCAAAGGCCTCACAGAAAATAAATTACCAGGAATGCTGTGAAAACTTGGAGCTACACAGCTCCAAACAGACACAGTTCCATTTATTCTTTCCTACCCCTTGCTGATTAATAGATATGGAATAGAAATGACTGAGAGTACTAAAATACAGGAGTTGTGTATGATGGAGAGGAAAAGAAAGAGCACCAGGTAGAAAATGAAAATTAAAAGGGGGATAGAAGAAGAAGAGAGAAAGAATCATCAGTTTTGATATTTTCTTTTAATGGGGGACTATTGGAATCAAACCATGGTAAGGAAACTTTCCAGGCACAGGAATAGGACAAGTGATGACAAAGGAACAGAATGTCTTTGATACAAAAAGTACCTTTTTGTAGAAAAAACAGAAAGGGTGCTCAGGGAGCTGCCCAGGGAGGTTTGGAGTGCCCATCCCTGGAGGTGTCCCAGGAAGGGCTGGAGGTGGCACTCAGAGCTCTGGGCTGGGGACAAGGTGGGGCTGGGCACAGCTGGGGCTCCATGGGCTGGGAGAGCTTTTCCAGCCTCAGGGATTCTGGAATTCTGTGATAATGAAGACTTCAGTGACCATGTAAAACTGAAAAGGCCTTGGGAACTGCGTGTACAGCTGCTGTAGATGTAGACAGGGCTCTCTCTCTCTGTGTAGGGTTTCTCTAACACATTCAGTCCTGATCCTCTGCACTGAGGCTGTCCCACACCCCTGTGGTCTATCCCAATTCTCATGGATCTCATTTATGTGCTTAAAAGGATCTTGGCAAAGGACTGTTGGCTTTTGTGTTGGCAGTTAGGCTCCAGCAGCCACAAAGAGAGGAACATCCTGAAATCCTTCGAGCTTCAGGTTTCTGGGGAGCTCTGTACCTGCTCCTCGTCACTCAGTGTAGCCAGCACTACATTTAGAAGCTGTCTGTGCAGCCCTACTACACATGAGTATTTTATGTGCTAGAACATGGGAATTAGAGACATGTTACTTCTGCTGGTACCTTGTTCCTGGAGATATTCCAAGGAATAGAGCTCAGGCATAGCAAGGCTACACAAAGCGCCAACTGTTTCATAAGCACCTGCTATAAGAAACTTCACCCTCATCCAAAAAATGTAACTTACATTGGTAAAAGAAATCAGAGTTGTCAAATCTAATTATTAATTTCAAAGTGAATCTTGGCTTCATATTAATTTTCTTTTCATCAATGAATCAGATTCAGTTACTGAGTCCAGTTAAATCTCCTAATTATCATTTACTTCAAAAAACAAAATATTATTTAGGCAACAGTTCTTTCAATTCTAAGGTAACAGTGTATGTAGACTTTAATATAATTTTATGATGATCCAACATGTCTGTAACTATTTCATTAGAGTTTGGTTTAGGGCATACCTTACATTTTTAGGCTAAGGAAATTGGAATAAAGAAATCGAATAAAGAAATGAACTTATTACAGAGACTTTATCATTGGGGGTTGACTGCAAGGTTAAAATTCCTGCTGAAAGCCTATGGGAGACCAAATGGTGTTCCCTGGACCCTACTTCAGATTACTACTACAGGTCATGCACCTACCACCCACGCTAGTAACAACCTCAGCTGGCTGGGTGGCTGAAATCCAGCTGATAATGGACAAATAATCAAACTAAATCACTGGTGTATTCCTCATGTATCCTTGGAGCAAAGCCAGTGTCCAGATGTCACAGGATTTTAACCTGACACCATAAACTGAGGCAGTGTTAAAGAACATTTTGATGTGAGCAAGGAGATTGTGGCACTTCTAGAACTTCAGTGAAGGCAGCCACAACCAACTGGCTACAAACAATACTTAAATAGACAGGCAGAAGAATTAAAGATTGGGTTGGTTTTGGTCAATCTGCCACACAAAGATGTGTTACGATACAAGAGTTTCAGATTAAATTTGTATCTCATCTTCCTACTTAGATAAAGTGAATAATCAGGTTTATGTGTTCCTTATGTGGCCCTGCAGTGGATGTGCTTCTGTGCTCTCTAAAAAGTTCTGAGGCAGCACTGGTCACAATGACCTGGGGAAACTCAGAACACGAGCTCACAGATTAGATTTATTGAGATTTATTTTAAAATTTTAAATTACATTAAAAAATTTCTTTGCAAGCCAAAACAGAGCAACAGCACTGTGTACTCGACTAATCTTATCATCTCCTTTTAGATACAGAATATTATTTTGATTCACTACATAGATAATCAAAACCTATTCCCAGTTCTGAAGGCTTAATTGTTCAGCAAGGAGTTCATTATCTGTGAAGCTGATTTTTTCTTCTCTCAGTGATGGCAGCTTTGCTGTTTCACCTTTGTCCCCAAAACCCTTACCTGGCCAGCAGAGCATGGGAAGGTTGTGAAGTCACCAGATCAATAACTAAGTGGCTCTTTAAGGACACAGAGTGGAGGAGGCTGAAACATCAACAGAGCACCACCTAACCACAGATTTCCTCAGATTTCAGCACTTGTTGCACATCTTGATGCATAACTCACCTGGAGATACTGTACCCGAGGAACAGGATTGTCCCACAAAAGTTTATTCAGCAAAGGGTTTTGAAAATAAAAGCTGCTTCATTCATCTTTGAATGAAGCAAAAAAGAAAACCAAAAAACAGCAACAAAAAAACACCACACACACACAACCCACAGGTCCCAAGTTTTGCATTATTTACAATATTTGCATATCAGAGAATGAATTGCCCAAGGCAAAATTAAGAGATTGTGCCTAGAAGTTTATTCAGTAGGAGAAAAATGCAACATTACAGAGAAGAGTACAGTGGGAAATCCAGATGTGTAATTCACTTGGAAAGATTGAGAGGAATGCCTTGAGAAAGCTGATCTGATGAAGAATTCAGAGAGAAAACAGTGGTTTAGTAGATAAGACTGGAGATAAAATTCTATACCTTTGTGTTATGAATGGATGACGTAGGTTTAAATCAGCCCTTGCCTACTGCCCAGGCCTCTGGC
Organism: Vireo altiloquus; assembly: GCA_013396875.1. Lineage (NCBI taxonomy): Eukaryota > Metazoa > Chordata > Aves > Passeriformes > Vireonidae > Vireo > Vireo altiloquus. The sequence continues at coordinate 14,526 of VZRF01008257.1, read as the reverse complement.
AGCAGGCAGTAGCTGTACTGAGGTGGCCAGCACCCCAAAATCCACTCTGATTTGCAAGTTCTTTAATAATAGCTGACTTGGTCTATTACAAAATGGATTATTTATTAATAGACACAAAACTAACAGACATAAGACATAAACAGACTATTACTGCACAGGGAAAAACAAAAGGGCAATACTAGTATCTACAGGTGGAGTTAAAGGTACCATAAAATTACAGCTTAAGAGACAGTTAAGAGACAGTACAGCTCAGGATCCAATTTTTCTTACCACCAATTCCTGAAGGGGGTAGGCATCGAAATCCTCTCTCTCAGTTCCCAGGGAAGTGACCTGGAGCTGCATCCAGCTCCAAGGAGAAATCTCCTCACACGTTCCCAAAGGAGTGTGGAAGAGACTTCTGCTCTGTGATAATTTGTGGGGACTTTTACAGACACCAGAACTGTCTCTTGGTCACCTGTGTTTATTTTCCTTTATCTCTTCCCACATCTGTCCTC
>VZRF01008257.1:0-13780 GCA_013396875.1 Vireo altiloquus | reverse complement strand
TCCTCTCTGGGCTCTCTGACCCCTCTCTGGGCTCTCTGACTCCTCTCTGGGCTCTCTGGTTCCTCTCTGGGCTCTCTGTCTCTCATTAATCTGGCCTGAGTTATCTCTTCCAAATGCCCCAGCCATGAGGAGGGGGCATGTCCTGCCTCACTGAGTTTGGCAGATGTTGAAATCAGGTTACTGCATCTTCCTGCTTCCTGATGGTCTTTGAGAGCCTGCCTGAGAAGGTAAGCCCTGACTAGACTTTTTACCAGGTTTTTGAAGTTAATCTTACCTTTACTATTTCTCACCCTCCAGATCTAGAAGGAGGAGGAGCACTGCTTCTTCCATAAAAATCTCCTAAAAGCCTTGTGTTTGTGCAGGCATTATTTCCTCCAGTCTCTGTGCTAAAAGGAGAAGAGGTGGGTTGGCTTTATTTTATATGACTTTATTCTAGTTAATACCATCTGGAAAGATCTAAACCACCACAGACAGAATCAGTAGGGTACACAAAAAGTGGTAAACAACTATAAGAGGGTTTTTTTACAGGTTAATCCTGATGTCTGACAAAACAGCCCAATTCATACAAGGTGCAATTTAACAGAGCTGAGCATCCATGGGAAGGAAATACGAGACATACAAACAGAAAGGGAACAACCCTGGGAAAGATAGACCTCCCTAGACTTAATATCACACTGATTGAGCAATTCACACTTCAAACCTAAAGGAAACAAATATTTTTACTCCTCTGCCAAGGGATATTTCTCGTGGATTGGGTGTTCCTATGTTTAAAATCCTGCTTGGAGAATGGAGCAGGCTCAGAGAGAGACATGATAAGCATTGCAGAAAAATCCTTGTAGTGAAAGACTGAAAGTGTTCAATCTATTCAGCTTTGCAAAAGGAAGATTGAAAGCAATTAAAAATTGTTGTTGTATAAGGACATTTATGAGGAGAAAATATCAGTTACAAAAGGGCTCTACAGCTAAGCAAAGAACAGCACAACGTGAAAAGTGAAGGCTGGCAAATAAAACCTGTTAAAAACAATTGGCTGTAACAGTGACTGTGATAGAATAACAGGAGCAAACCATTGAGAGAAATAGAGAATTCTCCATCTCTTCAAGAATACAGATTGCGTGCCAAGAGGAATTCAGCCACACAGACATTCATATGATCAAGTCAGAGTCATTAGGGTAAGCATATGATAAATTTAAAAAGGTAATTTCAGGCAAGAGAGGTCTGCTAAACTATAAAATAAACCTCTGAACAATCTGCCCAGGTCTGAATATGAGAAGCTACTTTAATGAATCCATGGAGACAAAATATAAATCAGTTACCAGATAACGAAGACTTGTGAGTAGCCAAAGGGCAGGAATAATTTTGATGTCCAGAACCAAACCAGGATGTTTCATAGAATCACTGAATGGATTGGGGTTGGAAGGAGCTTCAAAGATTGTAACCCTCCTGGCTTTTATTCCATTAAAATAACTGAAAAATGTCTGCTAATTAGGCATGCACATGCTATTATTTTCTCTTTGGGAAATCCATATTTCTTTCTTTTTTTTTATTTTTAACAATAAATATGAACTTTTAAACACTTGGATACTGTGTGCATTTATTTCCATACGTGATCTCTTCACAAGGCAGCTGCTGGTTTGGGATTTCAGTCAAAAAACAAGAACTCACTTCATATTTCCTATCCACATGCTTGTTTTGTTGTTGTTCTTGTGAAACTTTTCCAGACTAAAAAGAAACTAATAAAGAGAAAAAAAAAATCTATTAAAGTAAACCAAGGCTGCATTTTTGACATAAGTGTTATTAGCATATTCTAAGTATTTTGGGATATCATTATGCACCAGTGGTACAAGAAACAAGATTCTGTTGGGTCCTACACTGATTTTCTACCCAGACTGTCCTGCTGATTGAGACATAAAGGGACAGGAGGAGAGGGAACAGCCTCAGGCTGGGCCAGGGGAGGCTCAGGTGGGACAGCAGCAGGAATTTCTCCATGGAAAGGGTGCTCAGGCCTTGGCAGGGGCTGCCCAGGGAGGTTTGGAGTGCCCATCCCTGGAGGTGTCCCAGGAAGGGCTGGAGGTGGCACTCAGAGCTCTGGGCTGGGGACAAGGTGGGGCTGGGCACAGCTGGGGCTCCATGGGCTGGGAGAGCTTTTCCAGCCTCAGGGATCCTGGGATTTGTGATATACAACTTGTACAAAAAGGTTTCCCAGCTCTGGCTGGTTTCATGACAAGAAAAGAAATTTCTCAGAGTACCTTGACCTTTATAGTCATAAAAAAATGATCCTTGGGCTAAAATTCTGTCTTTAGCAAACAGAAGAAAGCTTATGGTATATCTGCTTTCCCTAAAAATAGGGTAGAAAAAATTAACATCTGAAAACAGTTAAATATGCACATTTGTCCTTCATAGAAGAGCAAATAACAGACTGCTTAGCTTTAAACAAATGGCCCTGAGTTGTCCTGGCTTTGAGGGAATGAAAGCCTTAAATCAGATTCACATTAATGGAAGTATCTGAGGGTAGAAATGAATAAAGGACCAACGTCATGCATTGAATTCACACTTCCTGGAGTGTCTCTTATGCATTTGTTGAACAAAGAAGAGATTAATTGTTTCACTTGCAGAAATTTCACTGGTTCCTGAATTTCAGAAAGGCAAATATTTAAGTAAGAAAAAAGATCGCTGGCAATAAAAATTGGATATTACTAAAGCCACTGGTAAAAGCCTCATCAATATTCAGGTGAAAATAGAATACCTTTCCAAAAAGCAAACAAACCCCTCATACATCAGTATCAGTCACAGTTTGACAAGGAAAACAGTTCCTACTTGAGAAATTGTCCTAATCTTAAATGAAAATGTTTCCAAAAAATAAAGAAAATTAGAAAATGGAGCTAGAAATCCCTACTGATTGGACATATCAGGAAAATGCAGATAGGCAATACATCATGTTTGACCCTGATAACCTCTGATCAAAATTTAAATTGTTCTCTGTAGAAATCATTATATTGTAATTATTTTCTCAAAAGACTTATGATTATTTAAATGGCATAGGATTCATCACTCAGTGATATTCCCAGAATGAAAATTATTTCATCAGAATAATAATAATCTTGCTAGAAACATCAGTACAATAGAGAGTTTGTACCAAATCCAAAAAAAATTAAAATTAATACATCTGGAGCTGAAAATTTTTACCTGCACAGCATGGAGGAACCCTGAGCTACATAAATGGCTAAATCTAAGAATTTTAATAAGAAAAGTCTCTCTGATTGGTAGTCCTCACTTTAATATTATCAAGAGCATCTTGATGAGTCTTTCATTTGGACTCTGCTGCTTTTAGCTACAATCCAAAGAACAGAAATTTGGCAAATCTGTTTCCAAGGGCCCTGAGTGCCCTGACAAGGACAAATGGCTTCAAACTGTCAGAAAGTAGGTTTAGATTAGGTTTTAGGAAGGAATTGTTCCCTGGGAGGGTGGGCAGGCCCTGGCACAGGGTGCCCAGAGCAGCTGTGGCTGCCCCTGGATCCCTGGCAGTGCCCAAGGCCAGGCTGGACATTGGGGCTTGGAGCAGCCTGGCACAGTGGGAGGTGTCCCTGCCCAGGGCAGGGGGGGCACTGGGTGGGATTTAAGGTCCCTTCCACCCAAACCATTCTGGGATTCTATAACTCAAGATGAAGGCACTTAACATTTATTGGGGGAAATAACTTTAATTTCAGGTCAAATTTAGAATAATACTTGAGAAATAATGGAATGAAAGCTTTCAACATTTAAATTACAGATCCATACCAACTTGCATGAATCCCATAGTCCTCTGCAGACACTTGTGTTTTAAATGTAATGTTTTCGAGTCTCTTTAAAAAACTAACTTTTGGATAACCCAAAGGTGCAGAAATGGCAAAAGCATTTGGAAAAGTCTATGTGACAGTCAAAAGAATAATAAACTGGGTTCAATTTGGCCAAATACTGGTCCTGTTATTAGAACAAAGACATTAGGACAGCCTTGGATGTGTGGGGGGGGTGTTTATATCTAATGAACAAAGTGACTTGGAAGCTCACAGAACATTAGGATGAAATCTCCAAGGAAATTTCCAGAAATAGAAGCTACGAATATTTATTCACTGAGCTACTTATTTTTCCAAGAAGCAAACTAATAGCTCAGTTTAAATAAAGGGGCCATGAAGAATTGCTTGACAAGCTGTTGTCAAGAGAGATAATTCCTGACCTGGAGATGGGAGGAGTACTCTGCAGGCACCAAAGGACACACAGCATTTTTCATGGAAAGGTAGTGGTACACAGGTAAAATTACACCACACAGAGTCCAGGTTTAACTTGCCACTTATTCCCCTGGATGTCTCAAAGATTCTTTATAAAGGCATTTATCTCCCAGGAAATGTGAAAACTGAAGCCTGCTCATTAAGTTTCTTGCCTTCTGTGATTGCTTGGCTCTCATTGCAATTGAGGTAACTACCATTGCACACCTCCTGTTTTTTAATGATACTCTTAAAATCCCTATCAATGATCATTTTGTGGCTTTTCCAATCACTGTTCCAGTGGCTGCATTTCACCTTAGAGGTGGCTGGATTTCTGTAATGCTGGAACCAGTCTTCCCTTGGTGCACTCACAAAGCAAAAACCCTTCAAAATTGTCAAAAGAGACAAAACTGGAGGCAGTTTTTCATCTCTAGAAAATAAATATTCAAAGTATTTCCATTCTTTTCATTCTACAAAGCACAAGACCAGCAAAATTACAACAATTTAATGTACAGCAGACCTGGAATAAAGTCTGCTTCAGGAATCACCTAATTGGGATTTGGAGTGCTTAATTCTATTTCCACCATGCTGGTTCTCCTATCAGCTATGTTCTCTATTTTAGTTGCTTCCCAGGAATGCAAAGCATTCCTAGTAGCTGTTTTACAGAAACTCTTGCTGCTCCACTGTGTCACAACAAAAAGTGGTTTTGACAAAACTCTGTTGTGTACAAGAAAAGCATTTACCTCCAGATGATCAAACCCGCGGGAAGACATGAGGTATTCTCTTCAGTGTATTTGCCTTCCTCTGTTCCAGTCTTTCTGTGAGCTGTTATTTCTGAAAATGTTCTCATGTTTGGGCCACAGGAAACTGTGCTTTGGCTCATTTCTGGAAACAGTAACAGAAGTTGCATGAGGGCTTGAGGGACCCTGGGCTGTGCTGAGGTGGATGACCACTTGACCTCTGATTTATGCTGTGAGTAACAGGAATATTAATGACCTTTCCAGGTCATCCATGAGTCTTATTTTCATATTATACTTCCATAAAACTTTGCAAAAGCTTTTCTAAAGATGAATGAGTACTCTGTTGAGAAGTTAATGGGAGGTTTGCAAACGACAGCCAGTGGAAACACCACCAACCCACATATCAGCTCAGCAATGTTTTTACTGAGTTTGTCTGCAGCTGGGTGATTGGAGTGCAATTTATTTTCATTTTAGGCAGTTTCAGGTGGCTTTTTATGGACATTAGTGACACTGCCCTGGATTAATTGCAGGTACTATGTTTACTTCGTTTCTGTGCTTCTTTTCACAGGTAGAGAGCTGCTGGAGGGATCACCTCTGGGTCACACCCTGGATAAGGCTGGGGAGGACCTCTGGAGAGTTTCTGCTCCACCCTCCTGCCCAGACCAGGGTCAGACAGAGCATATTGCTCACAGCTGCATCCAAAGTCAGGGGTTTTGGTATCTCCAAGGATGGAGAGCTCAGATTCCCTTTGGACAGCCTGTTCCAGGTTTGATTGTCCTCCCACTGAAAAGGTTTTTTCTGATGTTTGAATGGGATTTTCTGCATCTCAAATTGCTGAGATTACCTCCTCTCCTTTCACTCCATACCACTGAGAATGGTTTGGCTCCATCTTCCTTCCCAGCCCTGTCAGGTATTTGCACACTCCTGCAATGTCCACAATTGCTATCAGCAAGGGATAAACTGGAAGGAAAAGAAAACCTGGAATTTCAGTTGCTTTAGCCTCTTCCTGCTCCATTGATTTGTTCTATTTCTTACTGAACAATTTTACGTAGCACTAGTGCCTGCAGGCCTGAAACAGGCTGGAGGCTCCTCTGGGCTGGAGGTGAATAGCAGTTCCTCCTCTTCTATCCCATGGAATAAATGTAATTGTAGAACAGACTGAATTAACCACTGAGAAGAGAGGCAGAGTTCCTCTCTTCAAGCCTTTTTGGCAATGAGGAGTTCCTATGCTCCTTCTCACCAGCTTGACAAAATACACAAACAAGAGGAGCCTCAATTTCCCCTATGCACCAGGAAGATTTTGACAACAAAATAATACCTTCTTTCATGAATTTTCAATTTTATCAGAATAATATATTTAAATTCAATTTATAAATGAGTTTAAATAGCAAAAAGGCTAAGAAAGGTTTGGTACTAGAAAATAAGGAATAGAGAGGAAACTTTGGGTATTTTAGCAGCTTGCTCACTGTCCTCAACCCCCACAGTGGGATGAGGGAGAAAATAGGAAGAACTAGACCAGGAAAACTTGTGGGTCAAAATAAAGACAAGGAAATCACTTATCAAGTACTGCTGAGGGCAAACCAAACTCTCAGGCTGAACAATCCCAGCTCTCTCTGGCAGCCTTTCCTCCCAGCAGAGCTGCTCCATGCCTCTGATCACGCTGGTGCCTCCTCTGGGCTCTCTGCAGCAGCTCCAGGTCTTATGCAAGAACAGGAAGGAGTTTGGTAGTTAAAAACAGCTCTTATCACCTCTTGTTACAAAGGCAGCCTGGCCAAGCTGTGTGATTTACAGAACCCTGAGCTACTTAACAAAATTATTTTCCTTTACTCTTCTGACAAGCCTCTACTTATGATAAGTTTGTTTTGCAGAAGTGCAGCAGCTCAGGGTCAGGAGGGCAAGAGCAATAATGACCTCACAGCTATATTGTACAGGCTGCAAGGAAAGGGGAGAGTTGGTATCCCTGAAAATTTCACATCATGAATTAAAGTTCTAGTGCAAGTCTGCATTTTGAAAGACTGAAAAAATATCCCTGCTTTGGCACATGACACTAAAACTTTGAATTTCAGCATTTCTTCAAAGGCATTCACATATATAACAGGAAATAATTCTGTGCATATTTAGTGAGCATTTATAGCAAGAGTCATCACTTCTGTTCTCTGTATCATCACAATATTCATCACAATGAATTTTAGTCTAGACAGTTTTTTTTCTCATGATTAAAAATGTTTATTCATAAAATAATTTAGTTTCACATTTGGGAACTTTGTATAATTCATTTGCATTAAATAACAGTTTTAGTGGCTTTATAAAGGAAACAACTCTACTTATTTTCTGTATACACATCTCTTATAACAGCATTTGAATATTTAGGTTGCTATCATTTACAGCTGCTACCACCTTGGATTTCAGTACAATTTATCAGGCTTTGTAAAAGTATCTCTGCAATACCTTGATTAAACAAACATTCCATTGCTAGATTAATCAGAGCTTTCATAATATTTCCACAGAATATTTATTTGAATTAGGACTGGTTTTAACTAAGATACCTTCATGATCAAGGACTGCAATAGGCATTTAATAAAACAGCCAAATATTTGACTGCTTTTTCTCTGTGTTTAGGCATTATTGCAGCTCCTGCTGACTAGATTAGAAGTGGTGTTAAGGAAGATTTAGCTTAATGAAACAACATGTAGAGTCATGGGAGAATATATTAATAGAAAAATCACACAGTTATCACACAATCTGTTCTTCTTCTTGCCCATTAATACAGATTTATTGTGCCCTTACACAAATGAGTGCATGTGTGCTTAAAGGCTGGACCAGAGATTCTTGCCATCAACAGAAAACTCTAGTGACTTCAAAGAGCTTTGCAGCAGAGTTTATATCATCTGTGAGACACACCTCCCATAGAAAAAGATAGCCAGCATCAGAACTGCTAATTTAGACTCCAACTATTATCCTTCAAACCAGGGTTTATGCTAAAAGCAGATCTGGAGATGAACTGAACACCTGACTCTTTCCAGGAGTGCCAATGGTCTCTGCCTGTTAGAACAAGGCTGGACTCCAGGAGATCCAGAGACAGCCCTGGAACACTGGGGCAGGTGGGGACACCAGGAATGGAGTCCCAGCCTATTCCCATGGGGAAGAAACACACCCTGTTGAAGGAACAAACATTCCCCAGGATTAGGGTGCTTTTGATAAATTTAAATACACACTGACAAAGAAACACTCCTGGTTTGCATCAGTCCATACCTTAATTCTTTGTGCTAGTTTCCATCTAAGAAGGCTTCACAGCCCAGTTAAAGTTCTTTTTTAGACCGAAGACAATCCTTTTGTGAATCTGTAGCAACGGGACGTGTTTAAAACCCTGTTTAAACCAGAACACCACTCAGAGTTGTGATGTGTCCTCTGCTGTCTCAGTGATCCGGGGCAATATGAAATGTTGCTGGCAAATAAATTCTGACAGTCAGTGCTGTGCAGCTACTCTGACTGTCAGCCCTGCATTTCCCACAAGCTCTGAAGTACAGCCAGCACTGGGCACCCATTTTTACTGACCCAAAGCAAAGGACAGCCTTTTCTTACTAACACTCACACAGGTCCAGATCACACAACTCTGCAATTCTACTTTATTCAAGTGCTTCTCTTTTTAGGAAAAATTGCCCTGCACTCCATGTAATTGAACTGTTCAGTGTGGCTGAGGAACTGGATTTGGACTATGAATAGAATATAGTCAACCTTAATATTTTCCCAGTTAATGAGCTGTATTAAAATAAACCTGCAACATCATCCATTAGCTCTCCTCTCTACAGAAGAAGGGAAATGCAATCAAAACAGAAAAGGAAAAATTAGTTTTGGCTTCGAGGCATCTTTGTTTTAGTTTAGCTATGGCATCATCTAAAATCAGGAAACTCTCAACATTCTAGACAGTTAATCACCTTAAATGGTGAGTAACACCACAGACTTCAGTATCACTCTTGCTTCATATTTTTATTCCAAAGGCCTTATTTTCAGCCATTGCAGTTCACCTCTGAGTGCCTTAGGTGAAGAGTTCTCAGTATGAAAGCATTTACCTTTGGCCAGATGGAAATATTCACCCATCGCTGTCAGATTTCTCTCATCTTAAACACCACTATGGAAAGATATAAAGAGACTCTTCTCCATTCACACTCTCCCATCCACTCCCTTTTGACTTTCTTAGTGAACTTTGAGGAAGACAATTGCTTAGCTTATTTTTTAGTAATTCATCATGCACAAGTATTACAGAGGCCTTTTTCCCTTGCTCCCCCCTCTTCCAAAAATATAGCACAGGAAATTACTGTGTTGTGCTTTATTGTTTCCAATGTACTCATTGTAAATCTTAAATTCATTGATCCCTTCTCCACGCAGTGGCAAATTATGACATATTTCTCTATTACTTTCTTTCACTTTTAGCTACAGATAAGTATCTAAAGAGCTTGAAACTGATGGTCCTAAAACACCAGATGGGGATCTTTCTGCTGATGGCAGAGGGTTTTGCTCTCACAAAGGCATGAGACACCCAGATTTTGGCAAGAAGCTGCCAGAGGCTGACTTGAGGAAACTCCTCATTCCAGCCATGCAGGACCCACTCCAAGGGTCCCACTGGCAGCACCTGAGCTGGGACCNTTTCCTCACCAGCTCAGCCCCAGGATTCCCATGGTAGAGTCTCAGATCCTGATCCTCAAAATAATTTAATCTTGGTGCAACAACTAAATAACAAAATCACAGCCTGAGCTGGTGCCCCAGTGTTGGTCAGTGCTGGCTGATCCTTAAGTGTCTGTTCTGCTGCTGGTTCATCCATCTGACAGCTGCTCCTGCCTTTCCCTCTCTTCCAGCAGAGCAGGGTATGGCACAACACACACATGGCAGTGCCCAGACAAATCCCTGGGGAGCCTGGCCCCAAACTGCTCCACGTCTGCCTTTATCCAGAAAGGAGAACAAAAAACACATGCTAACAGAATCAAGCACATGATATTGAAAGCTGGTGTCCAGGATATGGTTGGCACAGGTTAGGCAGATTCATTCTGAGTTTGAATTGAATTTTAAATCAGTGTACATGGCTGAAAATCTCAAAGTCCTGCCTAGATCTAATGAAACTACATAGGCCTTGTTTCCAATATCTTCCTGCAGCATTTTACTGACACACAGAATAATGAGTTGGATATAAGAATAACCTGCAAGGACTCAGCAGGAACATCGAGTCTGACTCTTGTCCCTGCCCAGCCCAACCACCAACCCCACCCTGTCCATCCCTGGCAGTGCTGTCCGAACGCTCCTGGAGCTCTGGCAGCCTCGGGGCCAGGACCATTCCCTGGGGAGCCTGGGCAGTGCCAGCACCCTCTGGGGGAAGCAGAACCTTTCCCTGATACCCAACCTAACTCTGCCCTGGCCCAGCCCTGGCCATTCCCTGGGCACTGTCCCTGCCCAGCTCTGCCCATTCCTGGGTGCTGTCCCTGCCCAGCCCTGGCCATTCCCTGGGCACTGTCCCTGCCCAGCTCTGGCCATTCCCTGGGCACTGTCCCTGCCCAGCCCTGGCCATTCCCTGGGCGCTGTCCCTGCCCAGCTCTGGCCATTCCCTGGGCACTGTCCCTGCCCAGCCCTGGCCATTCCCTGGGTGCTGTCCCTGCCCAGCTCTGGCCATTCCCTGGGTGCTGTCCCTGCCCAGCTCTGGCCATTCCCTGGGCACTGTCCCTGCCCAGCTCTGGCCATTCCCTGGGCACTGTCCCTGGCCCAGAGCAGAGATCAGGGCCTGCCTCTCCTCCTCCCCTCACAAGGAGCTGCAGCCCCTGCTGAGCTCTCCCCTCAGTCTCCTACAGCTGAACAGACCAAGTGCCCTCAGCCATTCTGCATTCAGCTTCCTCTCCAGACCCTTCCCCACCCTCATCCTCCTCTGAGCCATCGAAGACGGCAGTAGCTGATGGCTTCCTTGCCAGGTGCCCTCTGCAGCTTGCATTGTTTAGGCTCAGGCCTAAACTGAGGACTACCCACAGGAGCCTGGTGAGGTGTGGCAGCTTTGCAGGCAATTGCTGCTGCAGGAGAAGCCATGCTGGCAGGGAAGGGAAGGTTAGCAGGCTGTCAAAACCACTGACAGTGAAAGGATCACATCCACAACACACTTCCTCCTCTTCCTCACCAGAACTCAAACACAAAGCTCAGGGAGCCAACAGAAGCAAAATACTCCCTTAGCAGAAGTCTGACTCCTTCAGACTTTTCAGAAGCTCCAAGTCTGCTTGCGTGGAGTTGCTTCAGAGCCCAGGAGCTCTCAGGTGTGCAGGAGAAATGAATCAGGATTTCAGGAACAGCTCTGCAGTGGAAAGGCCTGGCAAATGCTTTTACAAAAGCAGTTCATATTGATGCTACATTTTCTCTCTGACATATTAATCCACACACCCGAAATGAGACCTCAATTCCAGCTTGGATCATCTGGCCTGGGCTTCCACATGGATAAGAAGTGCTGTGATAGTTCTCTATAGCAGCTTAATTTCAAAATCGCTGAAGCCTGAAAGCCTCAAATGAGTTTTCCCTTTCTGAAACAGAAAATAAAACTTCAAGATCCAACTGTTGAAAAGCTTCCCTAAATCTCCTGGGAATGACAGTGCAGTTTTATACAGCAACAACAGCCATCGTAGCCATAATTCGTAATTAGAATAAAGCCTTAGCCATTGAAAATCAAATGCATTTTATGTACAACCTTTTTTACTGTTAATCTTAAAAAAAAATATTTAAAAATTACTCTGTTTCATACAGAGTACTAAATGTCCTAAAGCACACAGCATATTGATAGTAAATATTGAATTTGAGGGGTGGAGGACAAAAATTTGAAGTAACCCTTCCTCTGAACATTTCAAAGCCAAGTCATAAGTAGAAATTGGAAGGTACCAACACTATCCAACAGCAAAAAAAAGTGATTGGCAAGGTCAGACAGTTTCTCGAAGGAGCATTTAGTTCTTTTTTGGTTTTACTGGTTTTACTGAAACTTGAGAAAGTTTCTAAGACAAGGCACAACAGAGTATTAAGAAATTTAAAAAGGCTTAAGTAGAAAAAGGCTTTCCCCACAGGGAGCATGAAAACAAAATTGATTCTGCAATCGACCCAAGATATTTGAATTGACAGAATTAAATCTAGTGTGTCCTCAGGAAAATTATGTAGGATAGTTTTCCAATATTAGTGTATTGTCCAATTAGCATTCTAAAAGTGTATAATTCACCATTTTACCCAAATGCTTTCCAAAAATCTTGTTACCAGCCACACTCCCACATGGTGCTGGCTCAGGTCAAATCCCCATTTATTTTAATTGCTCAACTATCCTAGTTCCAACTGGTTGCTTAGGAAAAAGGATAAAGAAAAAAAGAGTAAGTAGCTGAAAAGTTCTCTCTTAACAATTTACACTGAGGGGGTTTCCTCAGCCTGGTGTGGTTTTATTTTCACAGCTCTTGATGGATTTATTCTCCGCAATTCAGAGTCACCTTGAAATCCAAATAAATTATTAGCTGCTGTACATCCTGCAGCAAGGGATTTCAGTGCTCAACAAGGTAAATGTTAAATTTTAAGATATATTGAATTAATATATTATAGTACTGATGAAGAATGTTCTTCTCTGTCCATTCAGTCTGCCTTCATTCAATCTGTACTTGAAAAAAGAAAATTAATCCCCTTTTTTAAAAAAAATTAAGGTTACCCAACATGTGCATGTATTTAAAAATCTCTTATTGCTGTGCAAGCATTTGTAGGTTCAAGAGCAGGCAAAATACTACATTTTTGACTGTAACAAAAGGTAACACCTGAACAAGGTGAAATTAATGATTTTCAGGCTGATTTATGCTTTGGCCTTTGGTTTTGAGAAATTCCTCTGTTATGCCCTGACTCGCCTGAAGATGGTACTGGCAACACACAGAGCTTCCTGCCAGCTCCAAACCACCACAGCACAGCTCAAACACCTCCTCTTGCCATCCTCAATGCAGAGCTGAAACCATCTCAGGCAGCTGCTCTGAATATTTTAATCCTGTTTCTTCTCTAATTTACAGTAATTTAAATATAAAATAATAAGTTCCTCATGGTACATTATTGTGCAAATAGCATTTAATGAACCTATTTTTCTGCAGCTCTAACTTAGCTTCCCAGAGTGAGCATTGCTACAGGTGGGAAAATAATGGAAGTTTCAGTTCTGTATCCAAACCTTTAAAAATGGAGATTGGCTTGGCTGACTTTTAACAGAACATGAGGATGGAAAAGGAGAGAAAATGGTGAAGGGAAAACCATCCCTGCCTTGGGGCAGCCTGCAATGCATCACTTCCCACAAAATAAACTATTTAATGCAAAAACACTGCACAAAACCACTGAAAAGTGATGTTTGGAGGAAGAAATGAAGAAATGCTTAAATTTGAGGGGTTATTTTTTTCATAACAGTATTTCACTTTGAAACAGATGATGAAACACTAATGCTTGCCTATTTCTGGAGAGATTTACTAATTATTTTTATAAAAGAACTAAATCCTTCTTATTTAGGAGCAGGAAAACTGAAAGGAGTGATGAAGATCACTGGAGATATATTATATATATATGGATGATGCAGGATATATATAAGTTATGGATGAAAAACATAACTTAGAATCAGCTGATGTCACTGAGCTTAAATGGTTTTGAATTTACATTTTTCAGCTTTCATCTTTTCAGTCTTTATATAAACTTGATAATTTTAACCTTTATATTTTTTATATAATTGATTGATGTGCCAACAGAATATGAGCTTGTTTTAAGGCAGAAGAAATCCACAAAAAAAAAAAA
>VZRF01008256.1:82961-147817 GCA_013396875.1 Vireo altiloquus | reverse complement strand
AGAAATTCTTCACTGTGAAGGTAGTGAAACCTGGAACATGTTGCCCTCTGAGGAAATTGTGGATGCCCCATCTCTGGTCATGTTCAAGGCCAGGCTGGATGTGGCTTTGAGCAACCTTGTCTAGTGGGAGGTGTCCCTGCCATGGCAAGGGAGTTGGAGCTAAATGATCTTTAAGGTCTCTTCCAACCCAAACCATTCTCTGATTCTATAAGTAAGATTTATATTCTAGAGATATAATTCTGTACATTTAAATTACTACCAGCTAATACTTTATTGGTACAACATTAGTACTATGAACTAAATGTCGCTATTTAGTATCTGTGGACTGTGATTGTGACACACACTAACTACCTTCTTAACTAAAGAAAAGGCCAGGATATAAAAAACCTCAGCGTAATGTATAAGCAAGGATCATAGTTATTTGCACTATTCCTAACATCTATTCAATTAAACAAAAGCAGCTTTGCAAAACACCACAAATATTGTTAAGTGTTTGGATTTTCCTCATCTGTCTCTTTTATATGCATTTTTATGCCACTGCTGTTATTTGCATATATGGACTATTCTAGTCTATTTAACACCTGCTATCAAATATTTGTAATATATCCAGGTAATCTGGTGACCACTGGACTTTGTTTTTTCTTTCCTCTAGGTTAGCAAAATCCAAGGGCTAAATTACATTTTTAGCCTAACAGTCACAATAGTGGCCTTTTTGCACTGACAAAACCATTACCAAAAAAAAAATGGGTCCACTGATGATTTCCCTCCCCATGCTTACAGCAGGCAGTTTTGTTGCTCTTGATACCCCCTGAAGTATTTTTAAGTTCAAATATTTCCCCCTCGTCCAGATAAAGAAGTGCAAAAGCAACATGATCATACTGCAAAACCAAAGCCAGTAAGTCCTTGAAAATGCTCCCATGCATTCAGAGGTACTGCAGAAGTAGAAATAACCAATTTTTTTTAAACAGAGAAATAAAATCACAGTTGCTTTGAATGTAGTTGCAATCTATTCACATACTTCACGGGTTATCTTAAAGGAGATCACAGAAAATAGGAGTCTGCCCAGTGGATTCTAATTTCCAGCTCTGCTATTGATGTAACTTCTGTGTTAACTCAGGAAATGAGCTCCATCTTTATGTGGCACTGTTTTTCTCTTTACTATTTATTTCCCATCTGGAACAAAGGTTACATTTCTCATATGCAATCCTCCCTGGAAAATATGTGCTACTTTTTACTATTATTCTGCTACAGAACTGCAGAGCAGAATGTTTTTGGCTAATCTTGTTGGCTAATAGGTTCTCTCTACAGTAGGATAAATAAAACACTTACTGGCAATTACCAAGTGCAGGTGTTCTAAAATTCAGACACCCTTTTCATTGACATTTCCTTGCAACATATGCACTGGAACCCTTATTTTAAAAAAAAAAAAAAAAAAAGATAACAACCAACAACAAAACAAAACACTCAAAATTCCCTAAATCTAATGAGATATTGGGGAGTTATTTTTTAGGTAACAACTATTGTCAGCTATTGCGGAAATTGCATGTTTTCAAGAGCCATATGTAACATAATAGGGTATATATGACTAAAAGTCTCCATGGCAATTCACGTCAAACCATTCATGACCACAAAGGGATGTTCTCAGACACTGATCAGTACACCCAGCACTACTTGAGTCTTAGATCTTGTTTGCATTCAAACATTACTCATATCTGACTAAGAAGTGATTGAAACCACTTGTCTGAGAACCCAAACTTTAAGAAGAAGTATCACCTATTTTTTAAAAAAAAACAAAAAACCAAAATAGATATACACATTAATTGAAATATTAAATATTCCCCTGCATAAGAGTTGTAGTTCACACAGGAACAAAATTTATAAAATGCATTACAGAACACAGATATGGATAAGGGTGAGAAGAAGTCATATGAAGTGACAGTAAGTCATCAGACCAACCACTCTTAGCAGTTGAGTCATATTATCTTTGGTGTTCACACACGAAGTTTTCTGATTAATTTTGAGAAAAACTTAAGGCTTCAGCTTTCACAGGATTACCCACGTCAAAATCACCACACTTTGAGGGAAGAAGACAGGAAAGAATCAGACTGCAGAACTCTCCATCCCCACACTTTTTATATTTTCGATTGATCTCCCAAGCTTCTTCTGTTTTGTTAGTGTCTGGTTTGGTTCTTCCAGTTTCCATGCTGTACAAGTCAGTAATACAGCAAGTTAATAAAGGGATACACAGCTTGTGTCAAATTCAGTCAGACTTCCTGAAGCTACTATTTCTCTAAACCCATCTTGCAGAGTCAAGAGTCATTTGCAGAGTCACCTGAATTACACACTAGGAATTCTCTAGCTTGTTTCTAAATCTCAGAAACCTGTGATATGATATGGATATTCTAGTATCCATAACTGTTAAGAAACTAAGAATAATGAAAATAAAAAACATCTATTGATGTAAAACTGTCTACAAACTCTTCATCAACTAAGCTTTTCCTTACATGTTAACCAACATAGTCTCATTCACCTACGCATGCACAGCTCTTCTCAGACATCACCATCCTGGCTCTGCACCTCAAGATATGGTGTAATATGTTCACTGGTTACAAAGCATGTGATGATGCAGTTCTAACTTAATGAGCTGGGTTTAATCCATTACAGAAAATACTACTTTTTACCCCAGAGGAATATCAGAACTTATATTAACGATTTTTTCCTGTTCACTTTTTCATGAACAAAAATAAACACCATTATGGCGTCACAGTGACTAGCAGAAACAATTATATGCTACATAAACATGCATTCATTTCAAAGCAGAAATTACATCAAATATTATAAAAAACTCCCATATGTTGAATCTATATATACAAACAGTTACAGCAGAAAGATAATGAAGCAAATTAAGCATTAAAATTTCTCATCTTATTCATGAGATTGCATTGTGTGGGCTGCCTTATGCACAGGTACATAAAGAATTCAAAACTTCTAGCACCTCTGACACACAAAAAGATAAATCCCAGAACCAGAATAATGTAACACACAGGTAGTTATGGTAGCATTAAATAAGCAGAGAGTATAAGACAGAGAATTTAGGTCTGGAAGCTTCCTTGGGTTCTTTGCGGGGACGTTTTGGTTTTGTTTGGTTTAGCCTTTTTTGGTTTTTGTTTGTTTGTTTTGCTTTGTTTGTTTGTTTGTTTGTTTTTTGTTTTGTTTTTGGTTTGTTTGGGGTTTTTTTGTTGTTTTTTTTTTTTTTTTGTTCTTGTTTTTCGATTTAAAAATTATGAAATAATAAAAATATGTGGTATGTAGTAAAGATTTTACTTGTGCTGAAATATTCAGGACTTCCAGAAGCTTGGCAGGGACAAAATACCCTTATATTCAGATTATCTACTTACAGATTATAAAATTCCAATTAGAATAAATGGAGTTAATAGGCAGAACAGAGTCCTGACATCTAAAAGATTATATCTTTATAGTTACAACTGTAGTATGATTTTTTTAAAAAAGTACACCTACATTACAGATAATCTAATAAAGTTTCAGTTCTCTTCTTAATTAAATCAACCTATTCCTATTCACTGACAACAGATTCTGATTCTGCAGACAAAACTAGGTCCCTTACTACCAGTAAGTAGAATTTGAAAGGGTGGCACTGTTATCTCAAAAAAGAGAGAAAATAAAGAATGCATCATGATGATATAAAGGAAGCAATAAAAAGGGGAATCCATGAGCCAAGATGTTGTAGACACAGAACATGTTCATTCACACTGACAGCTTTTACTGATGGAGTGAAAGAGAGAACTGCAGAGAATAAGAATCTGTATTTTTCCTCACTGGACTGTAGTAAAGAGGGAATCCTAATTAGGAATAAATTCACTAATGCAGTTTTTTACATTGCAATTAATAGCTAGAGTTATCTTTAATCTTTCTCTGTAAGAGCAGAGTTTAAATAAGAGAATTCATGAACATACAAATAAATAATTCCCTGGAAATTAACCTTCCAAAGAATATATATTTAAGAGTCTGTAATTATTTATTGTATCCATAATAAACCAGGATATTTTACTGAAACCTATACATTAGAGTTTAGCTGAAAAAATGCCTAAGTCTAGACAATGAAGTGCATTTCACTTTCTGTTTAACATGTTTGCATACAAGAAGCAAGCAGTAATATCTTTGTAAGCCTGGCTGATGGCTGGAACAAAGCACTCTGGCTTTCAAACATACAAGACCTTTACTAAGAAAAAAAATAAAAAGGAAAAGGATTTTAGGTTTTATTTCCTTCCAACCTTCTTAAAAGTACAGCTCTTTTATAAAGCTATTTCCTTCTCTCAATAAAATGAAAACTTCGAAAGAAAAACAAAATCAGATTGGCTCATCCAAATTCTTTACAAAACCAGACATTCCAACTTCTCATTTTGTGCACTCTACCTAAAAAAGAGGTGAAAATTAAGTCTTGTGATCTCCGACGTCAGGGGAGAAATAATTTCTTTTCATCATGGAAAATGAAGACATAGCTGTCTTTAATCCATGAGCTACGAAAAGCTTTGATCAAAGCAGCAACATTCAATGAAAATCAAATTAAATTCTATTTTCTGTTGACTCACATTGCCTTCTCAAATATTTTGAAATCTATTATATGCAAATATTGTAGCTATTCATTACACTGCCCACTTCTATCACAGTATTTTTAATCCTCCACCTTGTTGTGATTAAACATCTGATCAAAATTAAACACAGTTTTCACAATTTCAATATCTGACATTTCAGACACCTATTTGCTTTTCAAATCTTCCTGTTATCTTTTGCCAAACAACTTCCCTGCAGTCATGTGTTCAGTTAAAAATGTTTAACATTTGAGCCAAAGCAAAAGCAAAACCATGTTAGTTCAAAGCATAACTGACATTTACATGGGCCAACACTTAAAGCAGCTATGGCTTTACTGAATAATAATCATGCTATTAATATGCACTAATAAAAGAAAATTAATGCTTTTTCCATTAAGCTCCTGTTCTGGTCACTAGCACAACCTACTACGTTCATATTCTTGAAATCTGAACACAGGGATTTGCTAATTGCTACTGTTGCCAAGACATCAATATTCCAGATTGCTGCAGTAACTGCACTGACAATATTAAACCATCCACTAAAGCTTTCACACAAAATAGTACCATGCATGTGCAACATCCAAGCAGCAATTAAAACGTAAGAACCATTCAGATTCCTCAGAGCTTAACAATCATTAGCAGCACCCAACTCTAAGAAGAAACAGAAACATGTGTTCTTAATAATGTTCCACGTTTCAAAGCTACCTAATTCTTTATCTCCAAAGTAGTGACTGTATCACTTACTGATAGATCATATGTCTGCTCTTCCAATAGACAATAAGAGAATAAGCAAGAACGCATCTTTGCATGAGAAAGAGTAACATACCTCCTTCTCTTGTATGTCTGATACCAAGAAACACTGAAATAGGGCAACTGAAGGAAGAAAACCACCCTACAGTGATTACAGACATATGAAAATAACACTACTAAACAAATCATCCAGTTAACAATATATCCATAGACTCTTCCTCACTTCTGTAAGTACAATAATAACAAGATGATAGAAGGAAGACTGAAGAGTAAAACATCTACCACACACGTTAATCTTTTAATTGAACTTGAAAACTCTCCTGAGGATGTTAAGAATCCATTACTGTTAGAAATGGAAAAAAACCTGTTCATCACCTGAATGTAAAGTGGCTGTGAAACATACACTCACAGAACGAAACCTCCACCTCACCTTACTCACCACTCCTGCACCAGCACTATTTACAGCTGCCAGGTGGCACACTGACCTCTGCATGCACCCAAGCGCTCCCCACGGGGTGCTGCCCACCCTGCAGCCCACATTTTATCAGGCACTGTGTTTCAGACCCGCTGTGAAATTTTGCTGGCCTAACCAGGTTCAGCAGACCTTGAGGACAAGTCTAACTCTTCTGACCGCAAAGCCATGAACCAACCAGCATTCTGCCAACGAAAGGAAGCTCTTGCTGCCTTGTGGTCTCTGCTGCCCTAGCACACAGCCGCACCTGTGGAAGAGCCTTCTCCACGGGTCTGTGACAAAGGGAAGAGAGACTTAGAAGTCTTTGCCAGTCAAGAAGGCGGGGGAGTTCACTGCAGCTTTGGAGTTACTTCAGACATCAAAAGTCATTTACATGAACTGAAAAGCAAGTAGGCAAAATCTCCAGTCTCCAGGCTTCCTGCTGGATCAGCAATGCTTGCACACTCCTCCCTCCCTGCCGCCTTCCCCCACCAACCCAGTAATTCCCAGCTCTGGACACAATCCTGCATTTTCTGTTAGCTCTCCTGAGATACCCAGGAGACAGATCTGGCATCCCTCATCAATGGCTACTCTACTGAAGTTTCCCTTGTACCACTGGTCTATCAGTTCTGGAGACAGAACAGTTAATAAAAAGCTACTTTGTCCCTTGCAATACCATAGATCATGACCAGAATTGGTTCTGAGGGAGGATTTTGTGAACATGGGTTTTACTAATTTCTGAATCTTAAACTGTAGAAAAGAATTTGTCTGTACTGAAGGAAAGAACTGTCTATTTAAGCATAAGAAAAATTCTAAAAATACAATCAGTGCTGAAAAATAAATTTCCTCCTATTTTTTTGAATGCCCTAAAAATGACATTGTATCAAAAGATATCTATATATGTTTCACAAATATAAACAATTTATTGTGTTCGATATACAAAATAACCACTTACTTTTCAGAAGAGTAGAGTTGATGTATTTGCGTTACCTTGGCTTGAATTCAACTTGTTTCTGATTTCTCTTAGTCTGTATTTGCACTTAATACTACTTCTGGTAAGATGCTAGGGTTTTTTGTTACTGACTAAATGAACTTCAGAAATAAGTCCTTATCTCCCCAGTCCCCTAAATGTCTTGCCTGAAATTACTTGTAGTTCTTCCTGCTGCTGGGTAACATGGTTTTTTAATTTTATGCCAAGTTTAATGAGACAATGAAGTGTTGGGAGTGATACTATGTTACAGAAAGCAAGCTAGTAAATAAATTTTAGTGAGAATTTCTGTAGCTGGAAAAGAGGACTCTAGAAAGTTGGCTGGGCTATGTGAAAGGTTTTGTGAAATACATTACTTGGACTATTTTTATTCACCTTCAAGAGATGAGTAACTGCCCAAGCAGAAGCCATAGAATTATGCAAGTTCACATACCAGTGAAAATATTACATTTGTCAAAGTAAGCATATGACTAGGTGCTTTTCTTAGAGCATGAGAGAAAAATGATCAACATAATTTTGTGCTTCTACTCCTAGCAATGCTGGCCTAGTACTACAATAGAAAATATGATCTGGGTTTATTTCCCTGCAACACATCTTATGTACCAGAGAAGATTTATGTAAAAAGACTGAAGTCTTAACTGTCATTACTATGTTGTCTGAGAAGATATAGCCAAACACAAGTTAACTTTTTAATATATTTCTTTGGTCAAATGGCATTTGGGAGGTGACTGAAAATGAAAATAATTTTCCAGAAATTCACAGGAGAGTTAGGGTGCTGAAACAAGGCTCAAAGTCCATTACACAATAAAGATTCCAAGTCATAGGAAGTGATGACTGGCTGTGTACATCCAGGGACATTGTGAAAAGCCACGAATTTTAACTGCTTTTAAGTTCAACTCAAGTGGGAATAAGCCATTTAGAGTATTTCATCCTCATTGAATATACTGCTTTATCTCAAAAACATTAACCTGTACAGTATTTGTCCTGGGCAGGAAAAATGCACTTTGGTGTAAAACAGGATTATTTTCAATTTATACACATATTATATATGTGTATAAATTATATATTTATATATACATATATATGTGTATATATATATGTATATGTATTATATATATACACATATATATTATATATGTGTATATATGGTATGTTATGAACACTGACACAAACAGACTCATATATAAACACATCAAGTATTCAGCTAATTTCATGCAATTACATACAAAATAATAGTCTATAGAATCATAAAATGCCTAACTGTGACAATTACCAAAGAATGAACCATAAGGAAAAATTTAGCTGGTGCTAGTGGGTGGAGAACATATAGTCTCCCAGAAATTAGTTTGTCACTAATGAAAAATAAAATAAACCCCCTTTTTTAAAGATGCACACTCTTTTCAGAGTATGGTGTGTATATATATAATATTCTCAATGTGGTGGCATATTGGATCATTTGAGATCACCAAAACTGTTTTCAGAAATTACAAGCTTCTGATAAGTTTTTAAATTATTAAAGCACTAAAGAGATCTAAGAAACTGCATAAATAAGGCAGCCAGGTTGAAGCAGAAGCTGCTCCAGGGAGAACTTCTAGGCCTTCTAGACCTGTTCCACCTGCAAAGGTTCCCCATGCATACACTGAGGCAGACACTATCATAAACTTAATTAGTCAACAGAAAATAAATTTAAAAAAAAAATCCCGTTGTGCCTTTCAATTTTCAACAGTAAGGGAGGGAGCAAGATGGAAGGAATCAGGTACTGGGAATAGATGAGAGTAATGTGGAAAGTCCCAGTGCAGAAAACAGGAAAATTGGAATGGCAGTCTTCTGCTCTGGAGAAGAACTAACAAAATTAAAAAGCTTTTTTGTTCCTTTCTCTCTGTGCATCTTATCCCATAGAAAATAATAAAAGTGTATGCAGTGATCTTAGTCATGGGAAATGCTTGTAAAAGCACAGCAGTTTGGGACATTTGAGAAATAAGCTTGACAAAGCACTGCCAAGATCTTATGCAGTAAAATTTTATGCAGGATCATCACAAAGGACTTAATAAGCCTGATTTCCATAGCTGAGGCCAGAGCTCTGTGTTGACTAGTATATGACTACTTTTATAGTAACAGCATAAATTACTGCAATTCTATGCTTAGATCTGTATGCTGAATTCACAAAGAGGCATTTATTAATTCATTAATACTTGTGATTATAAATGACTTATTTACTCATAAAAGTTTATGAAAAAAAAATACAATGGGCTCACCACTAGAAATACTAAGAATATCAGTACATAGATTTTCCTTTAAACATCCATCCTACAAGTCCAGAAGAAAATTCCTTTTTTGCTCAAAATCAATGACAGAGAAAGACAATCATACTAATCTTTTACTTTACTCTTGGTGTTCTTTATTGCCACTTTCCGGCTAAAATGACACTGCAACACTGATTTCTTAGAAAATAGCTAATGTTTACACTTAGACCTCCACACAAAACTGCTTAGTGTGGTGTGGCAGGTCTTCCTGGCAGAAACTTGCTGAGCAGGGCATCATTCCTCATATCTCCTTTTCTTTTTCATGTTACCCCCTGGAAATATTCAACAATGCCTGGAATCTTTGTGGAACAGATATAGAAAAAGATAACTAAAACTTCAACAATTGTTATGTGATACAAAGCACCACGCTGCTTCTATTTTCAGTAAGATTTAAGAATCAGAATCAGAGGAACACCCCCAATCCCTTTTTATTTTGAGATGAATAGGCTCACAATCACAATTGCTATTTTCCAAATAAACTCTAACCCTACATGTTACAAAGAATATGAATATTCTCTGAATACTTCAGTATGACTGCACCAAGCTGAATTGCATGTTCACCCTTTTTCTCCTTTCGCTTCTTGTCCCTCATCTGTCACTGAAGAGATGTTAGAAATTCAGTTAGGAAGGGTCCAGCACAGGGTAATCAAATCCACAAACCAAGTAAGCTAACAAGATATAAAGTTTAGCTCCAGCAAGAGTTTAGCTACTGACAGCAGGAGGCCAGCAAATACATCCAAAATATGCTTTATTTGGACCAGTGCTATCAATTCTGGCCTCTCATCCCAAAGATGACACAGTGGAACTAGAAAATGTAGCTAGAAGGGCAACTGAAATGGCTTTTGTACAGAAAAGAAAAATAAAATACACTAGATAGACTAGGTTTCTTCAGCTTGCAAAAGTGACAGCTGAAGGAAGATTTAATGAAATCACAATGCTATTCACCAGCACCTTAGTATGAGCAACTAATCTTTTTCCTATTCACCACTACCAAAGAAAAGATCAGTCTCTTGCTCTAATAGTGCAAAACATATTAAACGAACCTATCACAATGTAATAGGATCACTACACAATAACAGCATCACTAAAATTCTTGTCTTACCTAGAATCAGCCATTCTTTTATATTTCCTACACTCCTTCATTTCAGAAAATCCTTTAAGAAAGTTAAACTATAACTCAAATGTTTCCAATGGATTATATGTTCTGCCCCCTGTAAGTTTTTCTTGCAGGGAAGAGGGGTTAGGGAAATACACAAAGTCCTACGATTTAAGGAAAATGTTATGTTTCCAGCCATGCACCATCCTGATTCCTTCACCAAAAAAAGGCAGAACCATGACTTACTGAAAAAAAGCTTTGTATTTAGGGTAATCAAGGACATGTAAGTCAAAGCTTGTTCTAAAAAGTGGGAGAGTCGTCCTGTTCTCCTATGTGAATGAATGTTAAAAACCAGAAACAGGAAGGACTAATGAAAAGATAAGAGTGAACACGGCTGCAGATAATTGCACTGTCAAGTGGTAAGACAGTGTTTGGACACTTACTGACCTTACTGATGTGTCCAGCAACCCCTGTCAACCACTCTCCTTGAGTACATGCAGCCAAGAGACAGAGGTCCACAAGGAAAAAGGAAGAACACGTTTGACTATACATTTCAGATGTTAAAACTGCTATAATCAGCCCATTGTGATGAAGTTTTGTGCCAGTTCAGTTCATCTGCAATACCAGCACATTCAGGAAAACATGTTATTTTAAAGAATTAAAGGGATTAACATCTAAGAAGAGCACTACTTAAAGCATATTTGCTTTATTTATTGCAACATTCACTCATATAAATTCTGTCACATCTTACAGGAATACAATTATTCCAGGCTAAAACACAGGAATTAACATACACTTTTATTTTTCACACATTTTCAATTGGCTACCTTCAGAATAAGTGACTTCCTAGCAGAAAACATACAAATTTTCTTGCTTTCCTTTTTTTTTATTTAATGGAAAGGAGAAAATGGAAATAATAAAACAATTAAAAAAACACAACAAACATAAACTTGATAAGTCATAAGTTGATGACATGAAGAGATAAAAACACTGTAAGCATCAAGTACATTTAATTTTCTGTCTCACATCTCTTCTACATGTTTGCTGAGCAAGCATTCATTTCCTAGACTTCATCTTACAGCTGGTGATCTTCAAGCTACTCTTTCCACAGACCAAGTTATATAAACACAATTTCTCTACTTCTTCCACTTTATGCAGCAAAGGGGAAGAACTATGTTACTCCTGCAGCTTTATTTACGTACCTCTGGTGAGGAGAAAAAAAAGAAAATGATCTTGATTGCCATTTCTTTTTACCCTGAATTCTCATCTGCTAACTCTAAAGATTCTTTTTCCGGTTATGTACCATGCCTTTCCTTTCTTAAAACACCGGGTTTTAAGAAAAAAAATTATTCATCTGTATTTTAAATGTCATAATTGAGTAACACCATCTTCTGGGAAATGTCTCCACGAAAGGAAGACAAGGGTACCTTGGCCCTAATGTACAGGATTTATCCCTACAGATTATTCTAATTAAAGCTAATAATAAAAAATAGTTCAGATTTTAACTATCAAGTCCCTCTGACTCTCATTTTGGGGGAATTTTAAAATACTGCATTTTGATGCTTTTTAAACATGTACTTTCCTTTGCATTTGGGAAACATATAAAGAGTATTACTGATACCTTAACAATGCCTGAAAGCAAATACCACAATAGCTTGATGGAAAGAAAAACAGCAGTGAATACACTTGGAGGCTGATATGTTGGCCATTGTGGTCTGTTGTTAAAAAAACATGACAATTTCAATAATATGAAGAGCACTAAAGTATTCAAACAAATGGAACAGATAACTTCAAACAGTACAAGCTTTGCTTAGATGGACTGACTGAATTAATGAGCATCTGACTTCTATTCACATCATGTTGATTGTAAGATAACAAATGTGATGTCTGCATGGCTCAAACCTCTCAAGAAAGAGGGAGGTTTTTCTTTTCCTATTGCCCTACTTTGCCTGAAGCATTGCTTTCCTTATGTTGTTGTATAAGGCAAGATTTCCTAATTTTTTTGTTCAATATTCTTAAAGGAATGTACTTGAACTCAGGTTTCCAAAATAATACTGACTGGAAAATAGGCTAAAGAGTCTTTCAGGAGTGCAGAATCTGCTCAGAAGCAGGCTGTGCATTCAGAAATGTGGATATCCACGTACAGGACTTCTAGAATTAAGAGGAGTGCAAAAATGGGTAGACGGAATTTTGGGTATATTAAGCACTACTGAGCTACAAAAGCCAAGATTTCTTAGCTTATATTGGAATCAACAATCTTTACACGCCATTGTAAAATTACCCAATTAATATCGCATGCATGGAAATAAAATGCCCCATGAATCTCCACTGGAAAAGCATTTCTAATTTAAAAATTTCTAATGATGTTAGTGAGCACATATTATAAATGGGAGCTGATAGCAATTCTCATCCTTGATATGATTTATTATTTGGCATTATGTATTTGTTGACCTCCTCAGAAAGGTCAGCTATTCCAGTTTCTGGAATTAAAGGCATGAATTTCTCATCAAATAACATTAAAGAACATTAATTTTTCCTCATAGCTGCAGGCTACCCTAGCAAATGGATTTAGAGAGAGTAGAACCTAATTTCAGTCAGATGCTACAGGAGAAGAGGCTTTAATATATATTCAGTTTATTTACTATTTGCAGATGTTTAATTCTACATGAATGGGAAAGCTTATTTTCAAGCCATAGTAGATCTCCCCTCAGCTCACAGCCACAGGACTTCTGTTCCGTGCGACATTTCCTCTCTGTTACTTACCCTCCTGAGAAAGGAGTCTAAATTCAGAAACGTTCTTGGACTGCACATTAGCCAACATTGCGACTAACAGTGTTTCTAGTTGCACAGAGAAAGAGTAAAACTTTGTATGTAACATCTGTGAAATGCCAGTTCAAGTCAGAAAATTAAGAATCACAGCATCTAAAAAATTTCATGCACTGACAAATGGAGAAAGTCCTGAAATCAAAAAACTTGCCAAATTTTACAAATATGCATTCACAATTATTGTTCAGGAAAAACCAAAAAGTTCAACATGCAGTCAATAAACAAGTGTAGGAGGATGTGAGAATACTTGAAATTTCCTGTACAGGATCTTAAACATATCCTTAACATTTCTTCAAGCTCACATGAAATACCAGCATCAGTCCCAGCTTCCTAGGAGGCAAGGACAGCAGGGTGATGCCTTAGGTTTTAACTTTTATATTTTTCAAATCCTGTACTGCTAGTGTAACTCTGGAGTTTCCTGTAGCCTGTTAAGTGCTGTTCTCTCATGCTAAGACAGACATAACAAAGCCTCTCCAGCTCGCTCTCCAAGGATACCCAGACTGTCCTAGGCCCAAGAACTGTAAACCATCATCTTGGGGAGAGGGGGACAAGCTTGGGGAAATTCCATCATTGGCTGGGTTCTGGTTGGTGAATTTATGCTGATAAAAAAGTGTGAAGAACTTGCGTGTTTTTGTTGGACATGAAATGAATACACACAAATACACTGTGTGGCTCAGGTAAGAAAAAGCTCTGTTTTAATTTTCACACTGATATTTGTAGATTTTCTAAAACGATCATGAATTGGAGGGTGATTTTCTTCCTCTCCAATCACACTGGTTAAAAAAGTTAAAAGTTTATAAAATTCTCTTCTATCAAAAAAAAAATACAAAACAAGAAAAACAGTTGCAAACTGTTTATGTTTTGTTTATATAAAATGCATAAAAACCCCCTAACTTCAAAAATAAAAACAACCAAAAAACTAAAATCAAAACAACACTCGTGACCTGTCGTCCACTTTGGGATCCACTGAGGCAGGACCCTCTGGAGCCCAGAGTGCACCTCTGAAGGCCTTTCGAATAAATACCTCCTTTATGCTTTTATTCCTGTCTAGTCTCTGTTTCTAGATAGCCATTTAAGGCATCAAGGGAAGTTGCAGCATGTGTCTGCTGGTGGACCACTCGTGCCGCAGAGGAACTCAGCAGCCTGGAAAGTATCAGAGGTGAGAAGCAAGAGACTGTGTCTCCTGCAAGCCCTTGTGGCTTCACGGGCCTCAGCCTCTGCCAGCACCAAAGGAAGAGCAGGCAAAGTCCAACATTTTCTAAGTGGGAGTCCCATGTGGAAAGGGGCTGGAAGTATGTGACTTTTGGTGGCTAAGTGAATGGAAAGAAACTTTGCAGAGAAGGACTTGTTGGACACCCTGTTGACCATGACCAGGCAGTGTGCCCCTACAGCAAAGACAGTCAGCAGCCTCCCAGGAGCTGATCATTGCCCTCCACTCAGCACCGATGAGCCACAGCTAGAGCCCAAGGCACAGTGCTGGGCTCCCAGTATGAGACAGTGGAGTCTCTTGCTCTGAGTTTTTGTTTTGTTTTGCTTAACTGCAAATGATTGGTAAAGAATTCACACCAGCGCAGCAGGAGATGGTGTCTTGTTTAATAGTAACTTGGCAAATGTTGAGATCGTAAGTGTTTCAGCCATAAGAAGAGATTGTTAAAAATAATTCTGTTAAATGTTTTATTGTTCTAAATCAGGTTCTAATATTATTATTAATGAAAACTGTTTGAGAAGCAAGGCTGGTAGGATTTGGGGCTCCCACATAAGTTTTGATTTGAGGTACTGTGCTGTAATTCTGCTAGAAGCAAGATGTCCAATGGCATTACATGTACATGCTTCCTTCACGGACATTGCAGAAGGGTAGAAGTGACCTAGATCCAGCGCTACTGCACACATGATCCTGACCAGCTCTGATACTCACAAGAGGAGAGGTCAGCCAAGCTGGCAGGGGACAAGCCTGGGTATCATTTATATGATTGTGAGAAGAGACAGAGTGACCAGCAGAGAGGTTGGAGAGGCTATGGCATGGATGACTGAGTCCTTGCTACAGAAACAAATCAGACAATCATGCTATTATGGGAGTAGCTTCCTCTCTGAACAACAAAGAGGAAAACACTGACAGCATTTTAGACAAACACACAATATCTGAAAGATTTTTAATTTCATAGCAAAAATGGATGACTCTCACCCACCTAACTGCATGTAAATGTCACATTTCTAGATATCCACTGTCGGCTGCCACTGGGACAAAGCCATAACCAAGACAGCAGATAGATAGCAATGTAGAAAGCATCAAATATGGATAAAATTTGGGTCAGTTACTAAATCTGGATGATGATGCACTCACTGACACATTACCACAACAAGAGCCCTATGCTTTACTTATGACACCCTCTATATTCAAAAGGTGCTTGAAGTTAATCAGAAAGGCATCTTTCAAATGTTGAAGAACTCAGCACCCAAAAGCAGTCAAAAATCTAGTCATTCTTCAACCAACCAGAAGTGATGACTTATTCTGATAGACTGGAAGGAGCTTTTTTGTTTTTGCAGGCTTACATTGCCTAGAAAGTTTTTGATCTTGAACTATGCATTTCCTGGACCTAACCCTATTTCTAAAACCTAGTTCCATTTAAGATCACTGTGTAAAACCCAAAAGACAATCAAGGCATAGTGGGGTTCAGAAGTGCCAGAAGGGATCTATATTGTGTCATGGACACAAATCTGACTCTGACATTTCTTTCCACCTGATGAATGAAGTGAAAAAAACCAACAACCATTTTTGACATTACTGCTGTTTCATTTAGCTGAATGACAAGACACTGTACACATCAACTGAAGATGAGACTTGATGTCTCTTTTTTTTAATTCTACATATTTCTCTTCTGTGGTCTGGAACAAAGATGTAATGGAACCTCTAAGTATAATGAAACATTAATATGAAGGCCATAAATTATCTTTTAGCCCTGTGGACTGAAAGACCGTGTATGTTGAGAATTAAAAATAAAAAAAAACGTCTGGGAATACAATTGTAGGCTGTGCAATTTTAGACTAACAAAACATGTTAGTTTACAGTAACTTCAACTGTGTTCTTGTACTGCTATTCCTCAATATAATTGCATTCATTCAATACTGAAGTTTTATTCCTTACCACTACTTTTTCTCAGCATGGAAACTCCTGCATGTCTGGAATATATCCACAAATTTTTAACACGACCCATATCCTTATTAGTAGATAAAATAAAAATATTTTCAGACATACTCTCTTGCTTTGAGTATGATTTACTTTTTTTCTTTGAAAGTATTCAACTGGATTCCCACAGTACTTTTGAAGAATATCTTAATAACCCTAACTGAAAATAAACAGCCATAGAAAACAATCCATTTCAGAGCTACTGAACCATTTTAATAAAAAAAAAATTCTAACTTTCATCTTAAAAGAAATGGAGAGGAAAATGCATTCTTCAGTGTAATTAAAAAGTCCTTCTAAGGTTACTTGTTTATGGAAAAAAATTAAAAGCATCTATGAATCACAGAACTAGTAAGCACTTTTAGTCACTAAATACAGAACAGATATTGCAACTAGAAGCTGTCCATATATCTTTGTTAAAGATCCTCATAGATCAATTAAAATTATCAGTTAAAATAAATTATAAGGAAACTAAATTCTAATGTAAAATTACTACTTGAGCTTGACTACAGTAATTCCTGGATTTTTTTTTTTTTTTTTACTCTAATGAATGAGTTTTTAAAAATCTGCAAGTATGCCCTGCTTTTTAGGCCCCTAGAAAGCTGTCTCATCATCTTTGCTGTGAAATTTCTTACACTGAATTGGAATTGCTCTCCTTGCAATTTGCCTGTTGTCCCTCATCTTTTTGTTATGCATGTCTGGGAGGAGTCCAGTTCCACTTTCTTAAAAATCTCCCATTGGGTAGCAGAAAATGCTCACTAGGCATCCTGTGACCTCCTTTAGCATCCTCTGCAGAATGAAGGAGCACAGTTCTCCCAGCCCCTCCTCGCACTCCAGGCAATCACCTGGAAAGCCGTCTGGGTTCTGTCCAGTCTGTCAATGTCCTTCTTATATTGGGGCACCAAAGTCAGACACAAGCAGAACAGCTGTGCTCCAACACACATTAACCACTTCTAGTTTCAATACCTTCTGAAAAATCAGTTTCCCTTCAGATAGCTGGTAATGATTGGAACCCAGCATTAACTCTAAAATACAGTTAAAACTGATGTATATTACCACGACTAATTTTATAGAGCTAGAGAGGAGGCTGGGAATGAGGCCAACAGTTGATTTTGAGAAAAATAAATTATGTATATAAAGGACTGATAAATACAAAGCCTCTTCCTCAAGCAAGCCTGCCAAACTGAATTTATCAAAGTAGCATTTGTCAGGGAAAAAAAGAAGAACAAGAGCAAACACCAAGTGCAGGAGAACCAATGTGATTTACAGAGGCAGTCAGCTTTAGCCTCCCTCAGGTACAAGAGACATGATTGCAAGAGCAGAATTCCTTTGGCTTCAAATTGCTTTCGGAAGCAGAGACCTCAGAGACTGCTGCTGACTGAAAAGAAGACCTTTAGGCATATTACGAAGCCAAAAAGCATTTCAGATGCTCAGCAACTTTCATGGGTTTACTAGATACTGTCTGTAACATGTCTGGCCAGCATTTGGGATATGATTCGAATGCTGCACAAATAAACAAGTCTGTAGCTTTGAGCACAATACCACAAATACAGGTGCAGATTAGGTGATGCTGTAAGAAATACAGCAGATTGGAAAGACACAAAGTCCACCCACACAACAAACAGTCTCAAGAGCAAAGTGTTAATTTTCTCTGCACAGAAAATACAACCCAAAGCAGTAACCTAACAGCATCAGAGTCCCAGAAGGATTTCAGAAAGAGAAATTCCTTGAGAGTAATGACCCATCAGTACACTGATCACAATTCTTAATAATCTTATTTCATTACGTTTCATTTTTCTAAGGTGTTTCTTGGGTTCTGCTTGTTTGTTTTTAATTTTGTTTTATTTTTCTACAACAGTTTCTAGGCTCAGTACATTCTTGAGATTTTCAAAAACTAAACTATTAATGACTCATATCAATAATGGATTGAGTATTTAAAAAAAAATCTTGCTTATACACTGGTCCATGTTCTATAACTTACAGTAAAACTTTGCATGAGAAGTTGATACTTACCACTGGAATTTCTAAGAACAGTTATGTACTGTCATAGACAAAGCATTTCTAACTGCATGGCAATATCCATCTCTTATTTTTGCACTTAAGAAAAGTATTTGAGAATAGAAACAGATCTTTTATTTCAAGAAACCTAAATTTGTTATGCTCAAGAAGGGTTGGAAATTTTTACACACGTACTGTTTATGTAATTTATAATTTCAAACAATTGACACTGTTGATATTAAAAAAGTTTCAGTGGAAAAGTCTTTTCCTTACATTTCAAATATAAATGTATGCAAGCCAGTGACAGGTCCTCCATTTGTCAATTTTGTAATTTTTCAAAAAAAATAAAAGTCACCTTTCTGCTTCCCATTTTGCTGCCTGCATCTTTCCTTTTTATACATTAAATATTTATATATCGAAAACTCCCAAACCCTATTAGTGCTCATGGTGCAAATAATACATAGTTTTGAATAAATACACTTCAGAATGCCCCTTGAATAAATAGGGCAAATGAATTTATTCAGAATTTATTTTTCCTGATTGTCAGACATATTTTATAAGATCTCTAGCCATTTATATTCCCAGAAAAAAAAAAAAAAAAAGCAGTCTGAAACGCAGCATATGGTTCTGAGACAGATTCTATTAGTACAGCTTCACAGGATGCTGGTAGGTACACACAATAGGGTAATTTCAACATGAAAAAGAATGAAACAGGTCAGCAACAAAAATTTCTGTGTTCAAAATAATAATTTTTGCATATAAAACTCAGGTAAATGACACAGTATATAATAATTACCAGTGGGGTAGGATACACAATTCTGAAATTTCAACCAAGATCTACTTCTTCCCTTACAGTTTCCACTAGAAATATGCTCTATCCCTTCTTTTGTCAGAGTCTCCCATAAAAGGTCAGGTTCTCCCATGCCAATGTGTTTCTCTGTTTCTCTGTCCTCAAAACTTCATTTTCAGTCAAAATGTGAAATGCAGAATTTTCAAGGTTATTAGCCTTCCAAAATTCTTTGGCTTTTAATGGCAACTAAAATATTATCCCATTTTAGCCTTTGATAGCTTCCCTTGATAGATGCTGATTTTCAAGGAGGAAGTCTATGACCTTGGTAACTTCAGGATTTGTCATTTCTGATTTATCATTTTCTGCCATTCCCAAATCATTAATACTGAGATACTCAAGAAAAGAAGACTTTAAAACCTGCAAAAGAGACTTGAAACTCATTTCAGTAACATTGAGGGATCTGATATTTCCACTGAATTTTCTTAAACTTCAATCCAGCGATTAATCCATAGTTTGGAGAACCCTCACAGTTAAGCCTACCGCTCAGAACAGTCAGTACACAATGGTACTGGAGTTTTAACTATGTTTAAAGATGTTTGGCGAATTTGCTACACATATTCCCAGCTCTCACAGCATTTAAATAGCCATTTCTTATGTAGTATTTGGTGTTCAAAAGATTTAAAACCAAGTTCAGTCACACCGTTCTTAAACTTTGTAAAATTAACAATGACTGAAAATGGTAGGAGAACGGAGGAGTTCCTGAGGAAAGCTAATAGCTATCACTCTTTAACTACAGAAGCACTTATTTGGTCTTATAGTAAAATGTTTCTTTATCACCTCAACTAGAAAAGGAACCATTAAATGCTATTACTGTCTGCTTTCTGTGAAATAAATTGCATATTTATAGCCAGCCTCTCAGAAACCTAATTTATCTAATCACATACAAAATGTTAGCTTCAGTATTTTTCTGCCCTTTTTGAAAACATTCTCCGATATTGTTTCCATAATAATATTTTAAGAAAATGTTTATAAATAAAATAAAGCTTTCTAAAATAAATAGGCTGTATTCTGTTTCCTGTTTTTTATTGAAGAAAACCATGAGTCAAAACAGAAAAACACTTAACACTGGTGTCTCAAGAGCACTAAGAATTCAGAACAAAGGAGTTCAGCCCATAGAAGCTCATGATGAATCACCTGCAAGACTTTCACTATTCATCCCACTGATACAGGAAAATCAAGAGACTTTAGGCTTCCCTCCACCAGCAGAACAATTATGGAGAACCATACTACTGAATTTCACTATTACAATTTGTTTTCTATATTGAAAGATTCGAATCCATTATCGAGGTCCTGTGCCCACATAAAAGAATCCACATATTTGGAGAAAAGAGGACAATTACAAAACTGTCATGCACAATTATCTAACTTTTCCGGGGAAACAAACAAAAATCAATTCACAGGCCATCAGCTGATCTAAAGAGTACAGACACATCAAAACTCAGGGTTCTGGGTTAGGTTTTTTCAGATATGAGAGGTGTGATTTTTATTTTTAAATGGTACCAACTGTCTTGTCAAAGTACATCTGCCCCATTTACACTTGGGCTAAATTTTGACTCCTCTAGAGCAGTCTGGTTAGCTGATTCTCATCTGTAGGTAAAGAAGAAACACATGGCTTGTTCTTCCTTCATCTCTGAGACCACAGTGATAAGCTCTTTCCTACAACATCCGTTAGCTGATCCACTGTTGCATAGTAAACACAGGTTTAATGTAGTATTGTACACAAAGTTATCCTATACTTACAGAGCTTCTCCCATCCCAGATATGTCCTATTTTACTGAAAGCATGGTTTTACCCAAAAGCTTTCAGAGAATGAAAATTTTAACAGTATGTCTTATGTGCTCTCAGACACTATCTTTAAACGGTTGTACTCATTTGAGAAAGAAAATTTGGGTCTCCAATTACAACAACAGCAACAAAAAAGATACAGTAGGAGGAAAATAATTCAGAACTCCTGAATATTGCAGTTATTGAAAGAAGATCTAGGTTTAACCACGGGTATAGAAACCCTGGTAATGAAGGAAAGGTAGGAAAAAACCCCATCCCTAAAGCCTGTAATCAGCATCATAAAAACAAATCTATTGCTTGAGAAAGTGGCAACTTTGAGAGTAAACATGCATATAAGAAAAGGGAAATAGTATTCTACGGAGTACTGGTTTTGTTCCTGTTCTCTGAAGTTCAGGCATCCTTAAAATAAAGGTGTTTTTCCTATTTTATACCAAGCAAACAGCATAAGAAGCATGGAAGGTTTCCCAGCTACTTAACAGAAATTTCCTGCTCATTCCTACACACCTCTAATCTCTTCATTCCACGGCCTCTGGTTCTTCTTTTCCAAGAGTTATAGCAGCATCTATACATTTCAGGATATAAAGAGGAATTAAGCCTACAATTATACAGGACACACTTGAGATTACTTTCACTATGGACCTATTCATTTAATTTGGTTCAACAAATTTGTGAAAAGACTGCAGCTAAAAATAAGTTACAAAAAACATAATAAAGATTAAGATTCTGCAAATCACCATGAATGAAAATATACACATAAACCCATCAACAATGCTTTTAGTCCCTGTAGGGTATGAAAAAGATAGGGCTACTGAGAATCAGAAAATGCAGGGCTAATGTGAGCAGGACACTTCAGAGTCCGCCTGTTTGACACTGCAATGCTTTCACTGTTCCATCTGAACACAGCAAAAAAGACTCATACTGAAGAACAAAACTCTTCTGAAAATCCTAGAAACACTGACCACACAGCAAACTCTTCAATAGGGCATGAAACATTGCTGGTCTGGACCCATTTCCTCCGAAGAACAGGGCTCAGAGTGATCACATTTGAATTCATCTGCAGTTCCAGGTAAACTAAAGAGTAAAACCAAAGAAAACCCGTGAAGTTTTAATATCAGACTTCAATTTTAAGAATGGAAACAGCATGACAAAACAGTATGGAAATACAGACAACGCCTATGTTTCTGCACCATCAAGACTCACAGGTTTCTCCTGTCTCAGGTCCAGCAGACACGGACCCGTCACCATATACATGGTTTTGTTTGCATAACTACTATGAGCTTTTTTTCTGAATCTTGTCCTAAAACCAGCCTGAAAGCTAGCGACATACTCCCCATGCCCTGCTGTCCCACCTTCGAGCATTTCTAGCCTCTCTGTGTTCAGTTTCCTACTCTTTTGTCTTGGTGCATTCCTTTAGAGACAATATTAATAACACTTTTTAGATCTACTTCTTATTATATGAAATGTGGGGGGTGATGCTTCCTGTTTAATAAAAACATAATGTTGATGACGCATATCTCTTCTGCCTTTGAAGCTGTGTTACAAGCTGGAAAATGGCAGAGTTTTTGAGCCCTTCTCTTATTACCCTACCTCCATCAGGCCTTTAATTGCTTCACAGTTGGCTTTCATACTCATTTAAAAGAGCTCCTGATTTGTTAAGAGTTCTTTAAGACTGTTATACAACAAATTACTCATCGTATGAAATATGCATTGCATATGCTTTGTATTGTCACTCTGTAGCCTTGTGACTACAGTACAACCATTGCTACTAATACATGTCCTAATGACTCTGACAGGCCTCAGGATGTGTAGAGCTTTGTCTTGGCTTGCACAGAGATTTGGTTTTGCTGTTTTAGCTACAAAAGCCTAGATACTTACTGTCTACTTGGTTGTTCTCTTAATTTTAATTATCTTTGAATAATCACATGGCATAACCATAATTTTTATACAGTTGGTAGTGACAAGCAATTAGACTGCACAGAATTAAATACTTATGACCCTGTCATAATTACATCATCTGCATTAAATAATTAAAAAAAAAAAAAAAAAGGAGCATGGTGTGGCAACAGCAGCCTCAAAAATGGGGAAATGGGATGAAGTGCAAAGGATTACAAGCACTGTACCCCAAGAGTGGGTTAGGGGATTACAGCAGAGATCCTGTAGCTATAAGTGACCCTCCTGCCATCAGCTGAAGTCATTAAAAACCTGGGATCCAGAAAAAGCATTTTTCTTAGGGACAGCAAAGGGAACAAAGACCAACTTTATAACATAGAGAAAACCCACCTCATCTATGAAATTCTGACAGACCAGTAAAAATGAGCCTGGTGTAAAGTGTGGTGCGAGCCCTCCTCAGACTTCAATGGGAAGAAGGAGGTATCAGCAACATCACACATTCCTTGGCAAAGAGGAGGAAGAAACACACTCTGACTGTCCTGGCACACGGTATGTGCACGCTGACAGCTTGCTTATACCAACACCACCCACTCAAAACTACAGCTGATCACCTCAGGGACCACTCACCCACTGTGACAGAAGTTGAAGGTAACACCTAGGAAAGGGCAGACAGGATGAAGGGTGTCTATAGGAATTGTAACAATATTGTTAAAAAAATGTGTCTCAATTCTGCTGACCTACCACAGACCTCAAAGTCCATTTCTCCCACTGCACTGCAACTTAATTTTGTTGATTTTGAATGGATTAACTGCTAAAACAACTGTTTATGAAGATTTTGTGTGCAGTCAATCTTTTGATATCTGGTTCCAAAATCTTTAAACTGCAGAAAAACTGTTTCTGAAAGATTTAAATTTTTCAGGCTTTAAATAAAACTGGCACTGGTAAGGTAGCTCATAAAATTTAATCAGGATTCAGGTTTCCAATTGCAAGGACTGAGGCAGACGCACAACTGCTCTTAGACAATCTTGCAAAAACTCTCCCCAGGCTGTTGCATTGTGTGGGGAAGAGGGTCTTGTTGAAAATTAATTTTGAGGCTGTTGGTCACAAAACTAAACGCTAGCTTGTCAACACCAAGTTTAAGGCTTTATTTTGTAAAAGGTTTTCACTAATCATCTCCCGGCTGCACAGCTAAGGAAGAGGCCCTTTGCCAGCCAGGAACTACTCTGCAGTTACAATCTAAAAGTAAGTGTGATCCGTCAGAAAGGAAAAGATTATGCAAAAAATTCATGATCTAGCACACTAGGACTGGGATAATTTCCTATTCGAAATACATCTAAAAGATGGCAGAGCAAGCCCTTGCCAGAAAAGGTAGGAAGACTTACCCTTTTATTACTCCCCAAGACACATAATAATCACTAGCAAACAAGGGATTCTGCAGAATGGTACTACCCAGCCAAAGCCTACACAACCATACAAAATGGGCACTCCCACGAGCAATCAACAATTCAGTCCCAGCAACAGACTAGATTATGGAAGCAGTAATACCAAGGGACTATCTGAGGACATATACCCCACCAAAGCCGAATCTAAAGCTGTTTGGAAACACAGAAAAACAATTAACAGGTGCAGTAGGGTCCATCTCCCTCTGTATGCAAATCTGGCAAGGACTGAACATTTTGAACACTGATTTCCATCTGTGCATGTCTCTAAAAGGTGGTGAAGAGTTTACAGATAATACCTGCCTATGCAGAAAGCAAGCAAACTTACCTTGACAGTATACTATTAAAGGCAGCCTAAGGTAACTTTCTCTTTAAGAAGCAAAGAATAGTCCTACTGAAAAGGCAGCAAATATCCTCTGGAGAGTCAAAATAGGTCACCTTCTTCCCTATGTACATCTCAGGCAGTATTCAGAGAGGTTCTTGGGCAGGCTCCTGCAACTAAAAATAATGTCTGTGAAGATGAGCAATATGACCACTGCCAGTCTCGAAATAAGGTATATGAAACCTGGCAGGGGCTAAAATATGGTGCAATAAGCACTATTCTTCATCAGCACAGCTGCAGGAGAACAGGAATGTGCAGAAATGCGTGTCACAACGGAGAGATGAAGAGGTAAGGCAGGAGCAGCAGCTTGTCACCAAAAGCTAAACAACCTGTTCATGAGAAATTCCAGAATTCATGGGGACATAACACTGTTTAAAAGTACACTCCTCCTCAGCATCAGGGAGAATTGAAGCTAAACATTCATTAAGAAGCTTGACAAAACTGCACTTAAGATTAAGGAAAATGAAAAATCCCATCATCTCTCCCTCAGGGTATTCGTCCTTGCAGCTACTGCTGCAACGGCAGCTCACATGGATATACCAAATCCAGCTTAAAATTGCTAATAAGGTCTCCACAGTAACACGCAGCTCAGCCTTTGCGAATCATCTCCATGGATAATAAATTGGTTATATAAAACTTGGGTGGGTTTTGCACCTGGTATGCTCTGTGTTGATACGGTGATGCTGCTTGCAGAAGCTAGTGCAAGCCATGGAGCTTTTTAGACACTTGCCAGAATAAAGAAAGGAGAATTTAGAAGATGGTCACATTTAAAACCGTAGGGAAACAACTTGTCAATGTATTTTTGTGTGACTTTGGTTTTGGTATGGTTTTTTTGGGGGTGATGCCATGAAAATCTGCTGTCCTGTAAAACTGGTAAGGCCGCAAATAGGAGCTGTTGGAGAGAATTTAAGTCTTGCCTCACTGTGTTTTCCCACTGCTTGCAGATTGCATCAGAAATCAATTCAAGATTGGTGTATGTCTCCAAGTAATTCAAACTGCCATTTCCAGCTATAACTTCTTTCCTCTGTATGATAAAAGCAGCAACCAGATGGTGCCAATACGGCAGCCTCACATGTTGCCAGACTATCCAGTACCCTGCTGCCCCTCCCACATCCTGGGAATTTGCAAGCTCTCCTAATCTTCCCCTTATGCTCTGAGACCCCACACATCAGAAACCACTACCTTGCCCCAGCCAGGAGCTCCATGTGGAGAATAAGGTCACAGGAAAACCAAGAAAGTATAATGCTTCACTGCCCTGGAAGCTTTGTTGCATTTGGGACAAAAGAGGTACTTCTCCCGATCCAGACATGTTTTAACTGTGATGCCTCTCTCATTGCGCCATTTGCTTAACACAAATGCTTCCCACATGGGCCAGCACATCAGTAGGAAAAAGGATACTGTACCTAGGACAACCATCTAAATCTATTATTAATAAACAGTAACATTTTATACAGTAACAGAGCCTCTTGTAAAAAAGAAAAAAAAACCAACAACTAATTTGTATTCGATTTGTATGCACCAAGCAACTTAATCATCATTGCAAAATCACTTTAGGACACAAGTGTTTTACAAATAAGAACTGCAACAGTTAAATGTCACTTGAAAAAGACTGGTTTAGCTGCCCTCAGCTAATGCTGATGCCCATGTGTGTGTGATACACATGCACAAAAACAGGCACCCCTTTAAAGAAAGTACGTATCTGAGTAACTAGAGTGCCACAGAGAGCATGTATAACTTTATAAGGAAAATCGACTTGTGAGATTTTTTTTGTTTTAAACAGAAGAGCAGTATTTCTTGCCTAGCAAAAGCAGTACCATTTGCTTCAAACATCCATGAGGTTAATTCAGTCTTCCATAACTTCTTAAGGAAATTTATACTAAGAATTATTACCCCTCATGCCTCAATCTTTCAGTTATGGCTATTTTTTTTAAAGGTAATGCAAGGAAACCTACAGCAAAGGAACAGAGATTTGAAAGCAATCAGTACAGTCACAGCCTGTTGGTTAGCTGGTATTTCAAAAACCATTAATCTGAAATTGGGGAGCCCTGGTGGTGTAGTGGTTAAGCACATGGCATAGCAATTGCTGGGGCCTGGGTTCAATCCTGGCCAGGCTGCTCCCCGGGCAGGCAGAGCTCATTAGCCCTGCAAGGGGGCAATCTGCCTACATCCTGAGGAGGAACTCACTGCCACTGTCCAGAATCGCTTTGGCCCGGTAGATTGAACCTCGGGATTAAAGGGTGGGCTCAGATCTGCGCGCCCTGTGTCTCACCTAAAAAATCCAGTGCGCAGGCTGGAAGGTCTGAAAGGAAAAAGAGACCTTCCCCAAATCTTCGTACGCGAAGGCTGGCCAGCAAAAAAAAAAAAAAATAATCTGAAATTACTTTAACACTCACATTTGACTTTTGCATGGACTACTATGATTTTGGGGGGACCAGCCCCCAAATATTAGTTATTTAATACATAACAAGTTGACTCTAATGCAGGTAAGTACAAATTAAGTATTAAATTAATCTCTCTAATAGAGCTTTGGAGAATATTATGAAAAGGATGAAATCAATGTCCAAAACTTAACTGTCTGCCTAGCTACATGTTCTCATCTTTTTTTTTTTTTTTTTTTTTCAATAAGCAGGCTTGCTTATTGTTTTATAGTATAAACAGCATTTAATTAACCTCCAAGGATTTTTTGTTAATAATGATGTTTGGTTTCAGAGCCAAATGAAATTCGTAATTTTCCCTTTTTCTGAAATTAAATAATGAAAATTCTGAAGTCCATCTCAGAAAAACTACAGTTTCTTCTAGTTTCTTGGAAACTAATTTACCCATTTTTGTAAGACTATCGAGCCATTTTCTTTCAACATTTCAAACATGAGACAGGGCAAAGGCATGAAACTGAAAAATCAGAGCCAGACTTCTTAACTATCTGGCTGAGTCTTGGATCTCTTAAGTTTAATTGTGGGTTTTTTGGTCTGATCCTAACAGTCCACAGGTTACCAAAGCAAACCACTACAGCAGAAGTTATTGCAGAGCTTTTACTCTTGACATCAAGCTGCTGAAAGTGCTGGTGCCAGTTTCCACTCTGTTAAAATAACTTCTGAACCATTATATATCAATCTGGAAA
Source organism: Vireo altiloquus (assembly GCA_013396875.1). Classification (NCBI taxonomy): domain Eukaryota; kingdom Metazoa; phylum Chordata; class Aves; order Passeriformes; family Vireonidae; genus Vireo; species Vireo altiloquus. The sequence goes on along the minus strand of VZRF01008256.1, from coordinate 120,150 downwards.
CAAGGGCACTAACTGCATAGAAGAGAATTTTCCATCTGGAGAGCCTGAGGTCTACTTCTGCAGTTATGCTCTCAGCTTGCAGGTGAAACAGTCACATATGAAATATTTTAACAGCCAGCTGGATCCTTACCTAAGAATATTGATTAGCTATGAAACATCAGACCTGTGCAGCCGAATATACACGTAATCAAGCAGGTGCATCTGTGATTTCTCTAAGGTGTAAGGACTCTGAGGTGTTTGATGCCTGGCCTGTAATCCTGTAATTTCTAATTCTGCTTTAAATTTTGGTTTTGTTCTGTTGTTTCGTTTTTTGTTTTTTTTTTACATTCTTGATACAAAACACTGGGAATTTCACCTTCAAAACAATTTTCATCATGAACTGAAGTGACAAAATACAGAATATAATGTCTGGCTTGGTAACTAGCAGTTGCTGCCAAAAATGGTGGACAACTATATATAATTCAAAATTTACTTCTGCCGAGAAAAGCCTGACCCCAATGTCCTGCTTCTCATGAATCTTAGCTCATTCTTTCTTAACTAGTAATACATAATATAGCAACATACAGTTGTCTACTGCACTTAATTTTATTTTCTTTAGCTACCCCTTGTGAAGTTGCAACTGCAGACACGCAGACAGCAGCAAAGAAGTGCAAATAAATAGGAAGTCAAGTAACATGAAAGCATGGATAACTGTTCTTCCTAGCAGAAGTAGGTGAGTCACAGACCACTGAAGGAGGTAGGTATGCATTAACAGCACAATCTTTTAATAATCATTTTGAAAACCTGTGATGCAAGATGACTAGAAAAGGATGAAAGGAATATCTGCCTTTTAAAAGTTACATAGCAGGAACTACTCCCTGTAAATTCCCTGTAAATCCAAGGAACTACTGAAAACCCCTCAGATCCTAAAAAACTACTGGATGAAACAAACTGACTACTTGTAAGCACAGACAAAGCAACAGGCAAATGAGAAACAGCCAACTCTGGCTATTCTGGTCAAGAACAAATCATGTCAAAACAAATCTAATTTGCTTCTGTGACAGGGTACCAAGTATAAAGGATAGGAAAGACACAAAGATGCAATAACCTGTGTTTTTTTCCACATGTGTCCTCCCCTAAGTTTGTTACGAAGACACAGTCTGCAACAGGTACAGGTAAGTTTTATTATTCCCCTGACCCTATTCCTGTGTGCCTGCTTGAGACTAGACCAATCAAGGAACAAAAAAATAAACTTTCCATTTACCAAGGAAAAGGGAGACTATGATGTGTCAGAAAAAAGGAAAATCTAGATAACATCTCTTGCATGACACTGTCACATTTCTTGCAAATACAGCGTGCTACAGAATTTAGGCCTGATTTTTTTCCTGTACAATGCATCAAGGTTAAAAATACCCACATGACATTGATACTGTAAGACCCTCAGTTATGAAAATGCACTTCTCCCCATTTTTCTAGGTAGGTCTCCAATTTCAGATACTGGAGCCCAAAGTAAGATGCATAAGATGTGAAGGCTTTTCCACATAATAAAAAAATGCCACAATTAGTGTCTTACAAAATCCTTCTCAATTACCCCTGTCACCCCACAAGCTGAAGGGTCGGATAACCCTGAACACCAGAGAAACCTGACACAATGATCCTGGCACCCTGCCCTCAATCCCAAAGCCAGCTGGCAAAGGAAAACCTGTGGCAGGTATCCACAGACTCCAAACCATCTTGTACAGGCATCCCACTACACCACCAGCAAATCTCACTGGAACACAGCACCAAAACACCACCTGCAAATGGGTCATTATCACACCAGATTATCACACGCTTGGGACGTGATCTGAAATAGGTAAGATGCAAGTCAACTATGCACTGGTTCTCGATAAGAATATACTCAGCCTGACAAACACAAGATGAGGAAGAACCAGCTAAATCAGAAGAAAGGTATTTGGACCCACAGTTAATCACATATTAGTTATCAAAGCAGATTTTTACAAAACAAACCAAACAAAAAACCAAACAAAACACCAAAAATATAAGACAAAAAAAACCCCTCAAGAACCAAACATCCCACAACTCACTCAAAACTCTCCCAAATCCCCATTATATCAGAAAGAGATTACCAAAAAAAGAAGTGTCTCCACAGTATCTCTAACTTTCCAAGTGTCTCTAACAATGCCAAAGAATTCAAAGCTCCAGCAACACCCTGGATTAAACAATGCTTGTCACCTGTTCCTGAACTAATGAAGCTTCACCTTCATAAGCACTCCTCTCTTCAAAGAAGTATTTCCCTCAGAAATTATAAAACACTGAAATGGACAGGATATTTGGCAAAAGCATAAAAACCTATTCGATACAGGAAAAAAAAAGGATTAAATGTAATGCAAGAGCTACTAGAAAAATTATGCAGGAATATTGGTTCTCTTTATGTATGAAAAGTATGTATAGTTTTTTTTAGTATTTATATTTCCACAGTATGATAAAAAATATGCATATGGCAATTTGCAGATATTTACAGGAACACTAACCTCAGCTACCTTACAGCCTAATCAACTTTTAGGTGCAACAAGCTTCCATGAAAGCTTAAAGATACAACAAAGTATTAAATAAGAAAAAGGTTTTGCATATAGCCATGCTATGTTATATTCAGTATTTCTGGTACATAATAAGTCATACTAATTAAAATAGTTCCCTAGGACACTGTGATATTCTGTATTTTGCTGAGATTACCCTACCCTAGCAGACAGATTAAAGTGCTAAGACAATTTCTGTACTAATCCTTGAAAATTCTTGTTTCCTGAAAAACACCTCACAGACAGTTGAATCCTGTGGCAAACTTTGAACCGAGGGAAATATTAACATTTTGTCTTATCTGACTTGATTAAGTGCAGATTTACATTGTCTACATGCAGAGGGCTTTAGAAGATTCACTGAAAAAAAAACTATTCAGGAGAGTCTTGGCTAAACTCAGAGACTCTAAGAGATGGAGCATCAGATGTGAAGCAGGGTAGATGGGCAGAAGAGCTTCATTAGAGGGTCACAGGATGTATAGGATGAGAGCAGGACAGCTAAAGAGCTCACAATAAAAGACATGTATGTGCTATAATGACTAAAACACTAAAATAAAATCTATTGATTTGGCTGACTTTGTTTTAAGCTGAAAGAGAAGGGGACAGGAGGCTCCCTTTGAGCATTGGAGTGACATGAACTGCTGCATACCTGGCACAGCCCACCTGAGTCAAAGTACACTTCCTGAGTCACAATACATTCAGACAACAGTTTAGCAGACATAGAGGAGAACTTCTGCCACCAGGTAGCCTCACACAGCACAATGACTGTGCTCTGTCCAACCTCCTGAGTAGGAAGGAATCTGATGCCAGAATTAACATGTACCAGCAACAGGTCTGTGTCATGGGTTCTGCATCCCAGAAATCAAAGTGACACTTGAAACTTAACTTTCTGTTCTTGATGCTGGTGTTGTGCTCGCTGATCCTGGAGAATGCAGAGAACAGCTTCTCTCCATGCCTGTCCCAAACCCAGAGGAGGAGAGAACCTGAGCTTTTGCAGATAAAACATCAACTTCGCTTTTTGCATCAACTATAATTTTGTATTAGTAAAAGAAGTGAGTGGATGGAAAAGAACATCCTCATGTCAGCATCTCACAAACAGAACACTTTCCTGGCAAGTATCTCTACATTCAAGCCTCCAGAATTACATTAGCAGAATTCTGCATTTTCAAAGCCAGGAAAGACTGATATCCTTAAAAAATCCATATAACTTCTGAAAGTGTCAGAGAGAACAAGGATTATTCCCCAAACAGAGGCACAGCTATCAAACTTAAAACTAAAATCATGTTCAAATAAAAACTTCAATTTTCTAGATTTTTTAAACTCCAATACAATCAGTAAGTACATGCTGTCATAGTACACAAGTGGTGTACTATTCTTCACTTATGCATCTTCTTAATTTGTGAACTTTCTTAATTAACAAAATTAGAAAAACACATGGAAACTTAACGACAAAAAGTGACTTGAACCTTTCATAGACTGCCATCAGCTCCCACCATTCTGCCACATAAATCTGCTAAGAAAAATTTTTCAAACATCAGTTAAAAATAAAACAGCTACAGGTTGAGAGGGGTCAAAATGAAGAATCTCTTGGAGATACATCTTTCTGGTGTGGCTGTCTGTGTACTACATATTATGTTAAAAAGACTTAAGAACAGCTACAGCTAACAGTAGTCTAACATGGCAACAAAGAAGGAAAATTTTATATTCCATCTTAGGAAAGAAATATGGCACTTCTGCCACAGCAGAAAAAGATTCAAAAGTGGAATGAGTGTCAGAATAGGACCTCATTCAGAAAGTCTCTTGCATTTCATTAGCTCTGAAAGGTGCATGACTGACAGATCCAGAAACATTATTGTATTTCCACCCAATACAAGTTTGACAGAGACAGAAGATATGCCCCAGAAATTTCACTGCCTATGTACTTCACTCCTGACTTACAGAGAGGCCAATTCACACTTTAATCTTAAATTCTTTGTTATCTTTATTAAAACTGTCAAGAGGGGAACAAATTTGTTCCAAAAAGGAGAAAACTCTCAGACACAGCCATCTGACCACAATAAATCAAACAAAAATCATTTAGGTCGTTTTACCAAACCACCATATAAAAATGTCCAATCAGTGTAAATCTAGATGTCATCCAAACTGCCTATTCTTTATGTTGAATAATCAGTCACTAAGCCCAGTAAAATTGTAATCTCTACCTCAGCACCTTTTTTATGCTTTTCTGCTGCCTATGTTTCTTCTTTTCTTTACTACAGCTCTCTTTCCTACCAGTCTTGCATATACCCACCACAGTACACTGAAAATTAAAAAAAAGGAATAAGAATGTTTGAGAAAAAATTTTCCAAAGTTGCTCACAGATGTCCCTGCAAAGAAAACTGGAGTGAATAAAGCCACTGTACACCAAAGGAGTGGAGAAAAAGTAATCTGTTTAAAGTGCAGCAAAGAGGACACATTAAGAAACTTTTGTAACAGTAGGGGCAATGGAACACTGAACCAGCTCAACTAGAACTTTGTTTAGTCTATAAAATTTCAGAAATTCAAAGAAGACATGATTTTTGTCTTAGAGCACAGAAAAGGGAAAGGATCATCTCTTAACTTCCCTTTTGATTTCAGAATTGGAAAACTAAATTATTTAATTAGAGAGAAAATCTGTTTAGTATAGCAATTTTTTTTATGAAAAAGTCTACAATTTTGCATCTTACTACTTGAGTTACGCTTTCTCAAATTTTGTGCATATGTAGATGTACTGTAAATGCTGCAACAAGTGTATCTCGAACACATTTAGTTTTGGTAAACACAGTTTGATATTGGTAAATATGCAGATTGGCATCTTAAAGGTACTACAACTAAGGACTAAGAAAAATAAGGAACTAACAGATACTTTGTCTCTAACAAAACAGAAAGAAATGCTTTGCCATTTTTGTGATCCTTAAATATCAACAGACAGGCAACTCAATATATAATTATATTTCACTACCACATATGTCCACTTGAGCCAAAATTCTCAAGCTTTCTTCAGTTTTACTCTTTCAGGCACTAAAGCATAAAAGGTACAACAGACTGGGTAAATAGCTGCAATCTTGTCTTTTTGTAGCACTGGTCTAGTGCAGATTAGTCACAACCATTTCTCCTGATTCTGCAGACCAGATCAGGACACTTATCTCTCGATCTACAAATTTTTCACCAAGTTTCCTCCCTCCCAATATTTGCAATGAAACTACCCCATCTGGGGTTTTTGCACTGAATGTTGATCAGCACCCAACAGCCAGCTGCTTCCCCACCCACCAGTGCCATATGGCTTCTAGATCCATGGCTGAGGGAGAGGGGTCATTCAATCAAACAATGGCACAAACATCTCATCAGAGACTGATCAGAGGTACCTGTGCTAAGAATTTTTACCTCAAGTATGAAAATCAGCAATCAGCATGGAAAATATCTGCAATAACTGAGAGACAACACCAAAATGGAGGCTAAAGCCTGCTGCAGTTTCCCTTGGCTGCAGCCTTTCCACTCTTTCCTCTTTTTGCTGTGTTCCAAAATAAATCCTCCCACCAGCAGAAAGCAATTATCACTGTTATTTTTAGACACCACCTCCCATACACTTCCTGACATTTTCTATAACAAAGTGATGCCTCTGCTGTTTGTGAAAGAATGAACTCACACTAGGAAGGAGCTGGACATCCAACCTGCGGCCAGGAGGCAAGATTAAAACCCACACAGCACCAAAAGCATTTTCTCCTGATGAGTTCAGCCCTGTTCCATCTGCTGATTGATGCAATCCCTAATTAAATGTACCTGCATCTCCTGAATGGTTACACAAGGAGCTTAGGTACTCTGTGGCTTCCTGCTTGTAGCAGCTTCCTATCTGCTCTGCCCAGCAGTGCAGAGCACAGAGGGCCCAAGGCTCCTTCCACACACACAAATGCTGCTTCTTCACAGAACGTGAAAAAGCTGAGATCAAGGCTTACACTTCAGAAGCTGCCAGAGGAACACAAAAAAATAGTTTCAAGACCTCAAAGAGCATCCATGGTACCTGAGGGTCTTTATATCTGTGTTATCTTTAGTGGCTATATCTTTACTCATTGATTTTGCATCCATACCACATCTGCAAAGATGTGCTCACAATTCTTACACACAGAGGCAGAACATCTTGAGGGACAACGAAACGTGAAAAATTTAAATTTTCACTTTAACATGTCACAAACAGTGAAATGCGTTTAGACAGACATACCACCAAATACAAATACATTGGTCAAATTTCTTAAGAAATATTGAGAAGTTTATGGCCAGCACCAAATTCATGTTGCCTTTTCGAAGTTTGTGAAGCCATTTTTCCCTTTCCATCATTGTCAAATGAGTCTCTACAAGTAGCCTTTAAACAGAATCAGTTTATCAAAAGGTTAATCAAAAGCACCAAAGAACAACAAAAGCAAATCATGACACCATGCACAGAGAAATAAAAATTAGTGCAAATAAATCTCTCACCTCCTTCTTACATGACATTGATATTCTCAAATAATCTCTTTTTAAAGGTAGAAATCAAATATTAAGCATCTTTCCTCTTCTAAATAACAAGCATTTTCTATCTGCAAAAACCAGAAGCCTAAATTATACATGTTTTTCCTGTAAGAATAGTGCAATAGAATTTGAGTCTTCCTGATTATTGTCAATTTGAGCAAAATACGGAACACTTTTAACTGATCATCTTTAAATTTTATTCAATACAGACCACTAGGATATCAGCTGTTTAGGGGGTTACTGATCAGGGACAATTTGCTCAATCAGAATGAAGTGAGACAATGACAGGCAGCAGTTTTCACTACTGTGCTAAAAATAGAGACAAACCCCTCCCAGCTCAAGCAAGAAGCTTTTCTCCTCAGCTTACTTTGCTTTCTAGCCAAGCTTCCTTCAGCTCTTTCAATATCTGCTACCACTGTAGCAAGAAGAATAAGTATGTCTCTGGTATTAAAGATAACTAACCTGGGCATCTCTAGATGCATGCACTATCTGCATTTTTTTTTTCCTAGCTGTTTCACTTTTAGAAATTGGAAGGGTCAGAAAATACCTTCACGCCGACATTCTCTTTTTCCTTTAATATTTCTTGTTCATAATTTATATTCTTGAGTGCTCTGTATCCATTTCAATGACCAGGCATTACAGGGAAAATTGAGGTTTTCACAAGAAATTAAATCTCACAGAAAAAAAGGTAGGAGAGCGTGAGATGCCTTTGGAAATAGTAGTAAGTTTAAATAAAGTAATAAGAAAAAAGTAATAAGAAATAATCAAATTATGGAAGAAACACTTCTATTTCACTTGTTGCAAAGTTAAAATTTCAAATAGGAAGCAGGTGGCCTGAATGTCCAGCACAGGTTTGATTTACCAACATATTGGCCACAGAATAGTTTGGATTGAAAGGGATCACAAAGATCTCTTAGTTTCAATCCACCTGCCATGGGCAGAAACATCTTTCATTAGACCAAGTTGCTCAGAACCCCATCCAAACTGGCCTTGAACACTTCCAGGAGTGGGGCATCCACAGATTCTCTGGGTAGCCTGTGCCAGTGCCTCACCACCCTCACAGTAAAGAATTTCTTCTTAAATTCTAATCTAAACCTACTCTCTTTCATTGTAAAACCATCCCCCCCTTGCTCCTCTCTTTCTTGTAGCTCCTTCAGAAAAGACAAGGCCACAGTTAGTTCCCTCTAAAGTCTTCTCTTCTCCAGGCTGAACAACCCCAAATCTTTCAGCCTTTTTTCATGTAAGAGGTGCTCCATCCCTCTGATCATCTTGGTGGCCTCCTCTGGACTTGCTCCAATAGATCCTTGTCCCCCTTGTCCTGGGGACCCCAGAGCTGAACAGCATCACCTTGCTTGACCTGCTGGCCACACTGCTTTGGATGCAAGTGACATTTCTAAGGACAAAATCAAAACTGAAAAGAATGCTAACAGAAAAGACATTTAAAAGAAAAAAAAGAAAAAAGAAAGAAAAAAACAAACAAACAAAAAACCAAACCAAACCAATCAACCCAAAACAAAACACAAAAACCCACAGAAAACAACAAAGCATATTTCTAACTTGCTGATCCAATTTATGTTGGATCAATTATACTAGTATCACCTCCTCCGTGTCATGACTATTTCTGACTGCCCTTTGTTGGTGTCCTATTTTGGCATCTGTTCACAGAACTGTTTGCCCCAATTCTCAAACCCATGCCAGCTGCCTGTGACCACCTGATGGAGCTGCAGTTCAGCTGATCTCTGCTGAGGAGGCAGCATTGTCCTGGGTTTGGCCAACAACTCACACATTGCATTTACCCATACTGCACTCCTGTATGGGAAAACGGACCTGAAGCAAGCGAGTACTTCCATAATTTGGTAAGATCTTTTCATTGCTGCTATTTATAACAGCTTGTTCTGCTAAATAGAAAGGGCAGTTCCCAATTTCAACAGAAAACAGCAGTATATATCTGCAGAAAAAATCCTAAAACTTACACACGTTGTCATATTTCTCCCATATAATCTTTTCTAGTTTCATATTAAAATTTTCACATGATACCAAATTCTCGCTCAATTTCTAGTTAGGTTGCTTAGAAAAACCTGATTACTGTTCTACAAATACCTGGTAATTTACTATAATTTCAGCATGAATGTTTCATAGGAGTGATCTGAAACAGCTCAGAAAAGGTATGAAATGGATCAAACCACCACATGTATCAGTAAAGATTAGAAGATGTATCTATCTTTAAGTTTCTAACTAGCTGAAGAATCAGACTACGACATTTTGACTGCTAACCACAGTTCAACTGCTATTCATAGTTCATAGAAAAATATAATGCACGGATTTGTTTTTGAAAAACACTGAATCTTCCACATAGGTATGTCTATAGCTGAGAAGAAATTATCTCAGTTTTTTGCAATGAACGCATTGTTCCAGTAGTTGAGTTCCTTTGAGTTGCCTCCCAAATGAAATACAGTTCTTAAAATATAGCAACCACACGGCCTGGTTGTGATATCAGTGTATCATTTTTTAAATTCCAAATTACTTTCAGCCAGAAAAAGTATAAAATTGCTCCAAATTTTCCAAAATATTTCTGTTAAAAACAAATGTATTCTTTGATTTGCAGACTCTTAGACACAGGAGTAATAGATTGGTAGAATTAAATAAATTGATTGGTTTCACTGTTATGCCTTCTGTACTTGTACTAAAAGCCGGAATTGCCTTGAGAAAGCAGCAATTAAAAAAAATCTATATTAAACTCATGGAAATCAGTTAAATGTGCAAAGACAAAACGTGGTGACATTTCTTCAAATGCTCATTGCATTTATTCACTGACAAGTCCAAACTCCTCATTCTCAATCTCACTTTGATCTTTTCTTATAAGATCAGTTCATGCTTTAGCCATTCTAAACCAACAATTTTACACATTTTACAAGGAATTCAAGTTTGCAAATACAGAGGTTCTGTCTGGCAGGTGTTTGGCTGGATTTTTTGTAAACACCTACATCATTTGTCCTAAATGCTACCAACAGTTAGTCATCTCTCAAAAGACAATTGCCTTCAGCAAATCAGAGCAATAGTTTCATTCCAATGGTATATTTGTCCTCAACAAATAGAAAATAGCATTTACCACCTCTGTTCCCTTTAGGTGGCCCTCAAGAGGAATTACTCCCTTCAAGCATTTTTGGTCTCATATATAATTTATACTGACTTTCAATCAGCTCATCCTGAATTTATGAAGATCCGTCCACCCTTTGTCCATACGTGCTAGAGCAGCTGGAACAGCTGCCATTATCAGCAGTTCACAGAGCAAAATCTTACCTCCAACTCACTGTTTCTATCAGATAACTTCCTACTTTCCCATAACTAGTGAATATATATTACAGAGGTTTAGTCAAAACCTCCTACTAGACCTTCTCTAAATCTTTGTGTCTACTATAACGAAATAGTTCTCAGGCTTTGTCATCTGTGACGGATATTTTTCAGATTTCAGTCAAGAAGTTTCTTGTTTTATAAGGATCACAAAACTTGAATTTTAATCAATCCAACTGATTTCATTTTTGAGTGTTTCTTTTTCTCCTGTAAACTGCCCAAGAAACTCAACATCTGTAGTTTCAATACCTAAAAAACCCCATCCTCTAAAGCTACAGTGGTTACAAATACTAACACAAGTTCAATTAACTTTTACTCAGTCCTCTCTTCATTTCATTGTGTTTAGGTACTGCAATAGTTTCAGATAATCTTAATAGGTGTTTACCAGTTATTTCTGTCAGTCTATTAATCATTAAAAAAGCTTTATTTATTGGAAAATAAAATCCATTCCTTAATAGACCATATCCATCTATTTAATGGTTGCAAAATTAACAAAGGAATTATTTATCTGTGGGGTTTTTACTTACAGAGTCTTTGCTTATTGACAATACTTTTTTTAATCATCCTGTAAAACTTTTTCTCCTAAGGACACAAAAGATACACTGAATAGAAACTGACAAAATTAAATCTTTCTGTAGCCCACTAACGCGATGGTTCAACTAAGTGCCTTCCTACCAATGCGCACAAGATCTTAGGAACCCTTAAACCATGGATTACTGGCATAATGGACTACACCAGCTTGTGTCAATTCCTACTTATGTTACTTTAATCAGGATTACCGGCACAGGAAAAGCATCAGACCTTCAAAATGCCTATTATGCCGTATTCTGTAAATGAAACATTTTCATAAATGCTAATACTGTATTGTGTATTTGCATTACATTTTATGCATCACTGCCCCCTCCAAACTGACTATAAATGATCCATTTAAACTCTATTGTCATAAACATGACAACAAATAATAAACACTAAATAATTAAAACATACAGTATGGTGTTTTGTTTTTACTTACAGCAGTCACAAACATGAGAGCTACCTGAAAATTACTCAAGAGCAGCCTTCTCCAATTTACACAGAAAAATTTAGGTATCTTTTGCTACGTAAAAAGTACTTCACTTCCTGGTTTAAATTTCATAATTAAGTTTAAATATATGGATTTATTGAAATGGAATTGAATATGACAGTGGAAGATGGAAATAGTGTAACTAGTTTATTAACATCTAACTCAGCTGTGCATTGCCTTTGAACAAATGACAAGCATACCAGACACATCAATCCACATTTAAATACTGCATTTTCCACAATATCGGGCTATGCTAACACAAGATGAGACAGGTGACTGCGTTGCATACAAAATTATATTAAAGTACTTACTTGTGTGACTTTAAAGTAAGTAACAGTACATTCTGAAAAATACCCTACTGTGATCTCAATAAAAGAAATAAAAAAAGGTCATTTGAGAGGGTGGTTATGGCAGATAAAATGCAGAAAGATCCTCTGCATGCTAAATTATTCAAAATTTCAATTTTACCTCTGGAAACTAAATCAAAACTAGTAATCCAGTCATGACTCTGAAGACTCTCAAGAGAAGTAAAATGAAAACGTTAGATTCTGACAGTACTGCATTCCAATTTTTTATATCTTGCACTCCAGGTGAATCCAACTTCAGCAAGGATTCTCTATCTGTTTAATTAATGACTCTAGAAAACCATCAACACTGAAAATCTCACATGAGTATTGGGTATTATTATCCTCCTAAAAACAGAGAAAAGGTAGTCAGCCTCCATCAGAATAAACACCCCAACAACTGCAATATGTTAGTATTCAATATTCAGAGGAAAGATCTTAATATTCAGAAGATGTACCACAACAAGCAAAAAAGTGTAAAATTAACAACAAAGACATCAAAGGCTATCTTAGTATTTTTACTGACAGCTTTTGAAGCAGAGAAATGACATTTCAAGCACTGGAACAGGCTACCCAGGGAGGTAGTGCAGACAATATCCCTGGGAGCGTTCAAGAAATGAGAGGACGAGGCACTCAGTGCTATGCTTAACTGACGTGGTGGTGTTCAGTCAAAGGCTGGACTTGGTGATCTTGGAAATAGCAACTTCTTAACTTGCTCTTATGGATTGCATAGTTGACCAAAATATTTTATTGACCCGCCCATGGCAGCAGACAGAATTTTTAAAAAGTGGGTTTGGCCCACTGGCAGATCTGGCTCTGTATGAGATCTGTGCCTCCGCACAGCACAGTCCGCTTTGGGGCCTGTCACCAACAGGAAACATTGATAAATGACAGTGGAGGGCCAAAAACACACCGTGTTGCTGGAGCACTTCCCTGTGAGGAGAGGCTGGAGGAGCAGGGCTGGTTCAGCCTGGAGAGGGGGGCAGTTCATGGGGCACCAAGCACTGTTTCCAGTGCCTCTATGAGGGACTGTCAGGGAGCTGAACTCTTCTCAGCAGGGCACAGCAGGGGCGTGAGGGATAGGTGAGACTGGGACCAGCGTTAAGGAAACACCCTCCCTGAAGGACAAAGGGGTGGCTCAGGCTGCCAAGTGCTGTGCAGGTTTCCTCCCTCCCTCCCTGAGCCCCCTGGTCTGCTCCTTGCTGCCAGGAAAGCACTGGCACCCAGCCGCCTCTGAGCTCCCTGCCCACAGGTTACCCCACAGCCCTGCAGCCAGAGGCAGCCATGGGTCTGCAGGTGCCACACAGAGACCCTGGGGCTCCGGTGGCAGCACGGTTACGGCAAGGACAGGCAGCACCCAGAGGGGCTTCACAGACTTCACAGGTTTTAAGAACATGCAGGAGCCCAGAAGAGGATTCCCTGACGTGTCTGGCAAGCGGCTATACGACGTGTAGATCAATGCTAGCATAACAGCCAAAAACTGCAGTTGTGCTTCCAGTGTTGTTAATATGTACAAAAAAGATTTAATGTTTGTAACAGTACCATTCTGCAGTGCATTGCACGTGCCACACTTGATCATATTTTACCTGATACTCTGCTCTTAGACACAGGTTTTTAAGAACATTGAACAGAAGAGAAAAATGTCGCCTTTAGGGCACCTCCACTTTTCAGGGCACCACACAGTCCTCCATTTATGACATGGATCATAGAAACTACGAAACACCTAGCTGTTTTAGACTTCAGCAACTAGTTATACAGGAAGACCAAATAAATAAATAAAATACTGTAAATAAAATACCTGTTTATAAACTACTTCTCAGCAGGCAGCTAAGTAGTAATTCTGTTCAATAGTAATTTCCCTTTGTATAACAGAGGAAAAAGGAGCCTTCATTTTCATAAGCATTCACAATTTGCATGTTTCACCCAAATCCTGATCAGAATTTTCTTTACTTGTAATCTCAACTTTCATATAGCAAATTTCACTGCACACTGGCCATTCTAATGGCTATCTTACATGATACTCTCAGTTTCTTGTTGTTTTCCACTTTGAAAAGCAACCTAAAATTGGACACTGTGACACTGTGTTCCAAATGAGTAATTTCTAACATATCACTTCACATTTTAGTTTCAAACCTCCTCTTAACACATTTAAGAATCCTACTTGCACTGTCAACTCCTGTTGCTAGATGTAGTTAATGCTTAGATCAAGCTGTGATATTTTCATTGAAAGGAACAGTAACCCTCTAAGTGCTGCAATTATTTAGTGAGTATCGGAGGATGATGCATGCATGTAAGTGGATGTCAAGGCAGAAAAAACCACTCTTGCTGAATATCTTAAATTTATTACGTCCATTTAATAACAGCCTGGTTTTGGTGATATAAATTATGTCCATTTAATAACAGCTTGGTTTTGGTGATATAAATACTGGATTTTCATTATTGTTTCCAGAGTACATTTTTCATTAACAGTACAGGTCAAATAGACAACTGTCTAGAATTGGAACATGACAAGTTAGGACTGACTATAAGAAAACCTTTCCCCAGGATGACACAGAAGGGTTGGCACACACTGTCCAGGGACCGTGAATCCTCAGGATGAAGCCTCAGGCAGTCTGGTCTGACCCTGTGGCTGACTCTGCTGTGAGCAGCTCCTTGCACCAGACACCTCCCAACCTCCCAACCTCCTTCCCCAACAAAGCAGTCCTATGTTTGTGATTTCTGTTCCAGTGCTGGCAAGAGGAAGAAGCTACCCTTAAATCTTCTCACACCTTGAGCAATAGGAGGAACAACTAATGCCAGTGACTTCCCTTACAGACAATGGATTTCCTCCAGGTACCATAATGCCCAGACCTTTTTGGTTTGACCTATTTAACAAAAAGTCTCTACGACATTGAAGGACCATTGCAGTTTACAAAACAGTATACCACCTCTAAAACTATGATCCAATTGTTTTAAATTAAAAGCAAAAAACGTCAGACACTTTTCATTATTACATGAAGAGTTTGCCTAGAGTTGAAGGCTTTTTCTATGGTACTCAAGTTAGGTTTGTGAGTAACCAGAGTTTCCACTGCTCCAGAAATCTCTGCACTGCATTCCATTTTGCAATACAACACTGTGCTAATGTCAAGAAAGACCTGACTCTATGCTACCGGTCTCCTCAAATCAGCTTTACTTACAAGCACTTCAGATCGCATCTAGTACGTCACAACATGCTTCAAAAAAAAAAAATCTTACAATGCTACTGACTTGCTCTTGAGATAATTCACAGAAAAGTCTTTGTAGAGGTGTGGAAAAGGAAAACAACCCATAAATCTAAAGGGGATTCTACAAAAAAGACTGATCTATTTTCGTCAAGTACTACACCAAAAATATCTTCAGAAGGGCTGTTGGCTAGATGAAAGTCATCAAGTATTAAAAAGAACAGAATACAGCAGTTAGAAAGGAAACATACAAGTCATTTGAATTATGATTACCCCTGGCATGATGTTAATTAATTATCATAGAAATACCAGTGTAACATTTAGGGGTTTTATGTAAACATCAGCTTCCAAAGTGCATGCCTTCTTCCTGTATTTGCAGCAAACCTTCCACTTTCAATATAGTTTTTTGTACTTCTTGAACTCAGGTTTTTCTAAAGGTCAAAATTCTCTGTTTTCAAATATAAATAGAGTTTATATTACACTCGGAGGAGTTGAAAAGTAAGGGATTTAGCACTAGTGTACTCTTAATTCTCAAAATATGAGTTGCAAATACATTTTTTTGAATTCATGTAAAGCCCAGACAAGCTGACAGTGACATCCTCCCTTTCACTTAAACCAAATGAAAAAATTTTAAAATTTTAAAAAATATTTTAAAAATTCTGTCATTCTTGTTAACTGTTTGTTTGGCTGGCTGATTGGTTTTGTTTGGTTAGGTTTTTTTTTAAAGAAGAGCAAAGCAAGTGACAGAGCACAAACTTCTTCCTGTCTTCTGAGATGTGGTATAAGAACTTGCACGACAGAAATTCCATGACTAATTCAACTCCAAGACGACAAACGTTTATAGCCAGGCAATGCGTTCTCACGCTACTGAGAATTAGTACCTTTTTTTCTATTTTAATCACTTTGTGTTAACATTTTGAACCTCACATTCTGGTATCTGACCCATGAGGTGCATAAATGTAGTCTCCTTTTCCTGGTGGGTTTTACGTACTTCCCTAGTGCACAGTCAACTTAGTTTTATGCCTTATTATAAAGTATAATATATTATTTTCATGAGTTCCTTTCTGAGAAATCAAGAGTCTAAGCCTAGAAGCTGTGGAAATACAACTACTTTAGGCAAAACTTAGTGCCTCACATTTTTGTGTGCACATATAGTCAAGTGACATGTTATAAGGATTTTACCAGAATAATAAATGTTATGTAGATGTTTTTTTACAAACCTAAAAAGAGTCAGTGACTAACGCTAGCCAAGCATCTATCCAGCTGGGGTGTTTTTCATATAACATCTCTGAGACAAAGTCTTGTTGAACTGTACTGACTGCTTTATAAGTCAATACCATGCCTACCTACATGGAGTAATTGTACTAATATGGAGTAATTACACTATATATTCCATACACATTATCTTCTGTTCACCGAGGCTTTATGATTACTGTTCTTAGGTTCACCTTTATGTAATAAGTGCAATCCACACTTTGATGTATTTAATTAAATATGTAAAGTGATTAATGATAGAATTTAGGAATTCTACTACTAGAGAAAATTAGGTATGTCTGCTCTACAAGCTACAGCTGTAAGTCTATCTGCTATGCTAGATTGAGCAACTGCTCTGCTACCGTGACACAACAGCTGTCCCAGAAGCACACGTTTGCAAGTGGGCAGGAACTTCTTTTTTCCCCACTGATAGACCACCTTTGTGTATATATATGCGTATATATATGCATATATATATATATAACATGGAAACCATTAAATTAATAAAGTTCCTCTAAGATGTAATATCTGATTTGCTGTTCAATAAGCTGGGAGGGCATAAATTAATGTTCTCTAAATTGATACTTGCCTTGGCAAAGGTATCATTTAGAGGAGAGTTAAAATTACATACTATTTATTTTAAGAACTGTTTTAGTAAATCACCATCAAAACACTGGGTAAAGCAGGTGATCTAAATCCTGACTACATTTTTCAAGCAAGACTGACATGACCCACTTTCTGTCCCTAAATCAATCTCATGCTCAAGCTGTGGCGTGGGTCGTCCATTTAGATATCTGCCTCAGCATACCAAAAAACGTATAAAGGGAACCACGTTGAGGAAAATAAGCTGTCTTAGTTTAAATCTGTGTTTGACAAGTGATGTGAGGGTTAAGGGAAAAGAGAGTATAAACAAGAAAGTCACTAGCAAAACCAGCATCTGCTTAAGGAGTAATAAAGCTACAAAATACTATATGTGTACATTTTTAACTTCTTTGTCTCCTGCCATTGGTAAGTGGGATAATGCTCAAAATGTGGCTTGAAAAAGCAAACTAATTCTCAGGAAGAAAAATCAATAATAAAAAAAAAGTATTGTGGAAGAGATATCTAGAAAGATAATATAGGTAGGCATGAAACTGGCCATATAGCATGTTTGCATTTCATTTTCTTTTTGGGCCTGGGCCAAGCATCATACCTAAACAGCCTTGCCTGATTTAGGGGGCACGCCCATTTGACACATCATTTTTCCAACTCCTATCTATATTAGAAGGAAGACTGCTTTCAGTCTCAGTGAACTGTGCTGTATTGCAGTACAGAGAATGCAAGGTATGGTTATTTTGTACCAAACACTGCAATATTTTGCTTAAAGCTGCAGTGTCAAAGAGATCCAACCAGCAGACCTGCTGTATCTTTTTTGGAAAATTCCAAGAAGGCTCAGAACCAAGCAAAAAAGATGTGCTAAGTAGTGCAGCATCCCCTAACAATACCTGCCTTGGCCTCCTGTGGCACCCACCTCACAGTTACTGTGTCCTAAGAGACTAAGCTTTCATGAGTCTCTAGTTAGACACTTGAGATGTCCTTGAAATAAAGGTAAGGTAAAAATAAAATGTAAGTATAAAAGTTATGTAAGTATATATAGTATAAATATAAGTACAAAAATTATATAAAAGTATAAGTAAAAAATTTCCATGTGGTTTGACAAGGAGCAGACTATTGCAAAAATGCCTGGTTTAGGCAGAAATCTACGATCTCTCTCTGTAATTTCTTTTAATTATTGAAGGGCTTGAAAATCCTAATGGGTTAAGGCTGTGGAAGTCATGTCAAGAATCCGGCCATTTGCATATATTGGAATGTGGATCAAGTTTTCCAGTAACTTCTTCACTTTCCCTCCTTTTTATTTTCTTTTAAGATAAAAAATGATATAGAGATCCACCAGAGAACAGGACCATGAGGTCTGAAGCATTTAATCTGATCTTAAATAAAAAAGCCCACATAATAAGGATTTTGAAATAATTTTCATGTCAACAAAATGACACTTATAATGGAGCAATTCTGTTTTGTCAGCCTTGAGTATAATATATGTATTCTAATTTTGTATTTGCAACAGAGTGGGTCTTTTCACTTCAAGAGGCATTCACATCTTTGAAAGCAAATTAAGTTATGCTTGTTTGCCAAGCTTCCCACTGTCTTGCCCTATAAAAAACAAACAGGACTGTATATTTAACCAAAAAGGCTAGATATTCATCTTTTCACACAAACACTGGTTTTGTTTACAGATCTTTTCCAAAGAATATAATATGCCAAAACATAAAATGTAAGAAATAGTAATGAAATTAATTCACAAATTCACCTGAGGAAAGAGCTGAGGAAGAAGAGTAGTAAGTACTGGAACCTATCTATAAGATTTTATCTGAAAAACTGTAAGATTTATGGGTATCAAACAAACCCTGAACGTAACTGAAATTATTTTGCAAACCACAGGATGGGTAAGGTTGGAGGGGATCACAGTGGCTCCACAGTGTTCCAAGCTCCGTGTTGAAGCAGGGCCAATTTAAACACAAATTAGTTTATATGCTGACAGTTTGCTAATCTGCACAAGATTTTTTCTCCACCAAAATGTTAATTACTCAGTGCTGAAATTGTTACAAATTATGATTTAATAAGCTACCAGGTTTGACAGCCCCACTGTCCTCCTTGCCAAATAATTAGGATGTACCAAATTTCACCTCATTTATTTCATTTACAAGATACGAAACTGAAATTTTAAAGCATTTAAAGGAAAAAGTCTTTTAAAATAAAATTTTAAAATAAAGAATAAAGAATGACAAAGAAAACTTCTGTATTCTAAATATTTGTGAAATTTGGATAATATTGACCCATACTTGAACAATTTAGGTATTCACCGCACAGGTGAAGTCCTGCAAACTTAAAAGTTTAGGTCAAATAGGTATTTTTATTTTTCATGGCCAACAAAGAGAATAGAGAAAGGAATGAGTCAAAGGTTATTTTACTGACGCCATTTGAAATCTAATTAAGGTAAAGCAGATTCTCTGAAGTGAGAAGGGCAAGTTTATCTTGATTATTTTTAAGAAAAAACAGGTTTTATTAAGTAAGATTAAAATTACAATGATGTAAAGGCAACTTACTGGAAGTCATGTCATATTTCCAAAACCTTAAATAATACCCCAGAACAAAGCCAGTCTCCAGGCATCCAGGCATTAAAATACCTTTTTTTTTTCCCTATGTATCTTTTGTCAAAGAGGCCAGAACTCTCCTAAGATGCTTATTAACCTAAGAAAAAATAATTCTCAAAAATTATTACTAACATTTCTGTCTCAGAAACAACCACTAATAAAATAAAAAGATTAAAATAATGTAAGATTTAAAGAGAGGAAGGGAAATCACACTTAGTAACTTTGAGAAACACTGAACATCTGAAAGATGCATACATTTCACTTAACACGAAACTGAAAGTAGTCAGCATCCCTGACATAAGGTCAATGGAAGGAATGAAGAAATAAAAACTGTGTTCAGAAAATAAACCCTTTTCAATTATGGCTGCTATCCTTTCCATCTCTAACCTTCTAAATCTAGCACTGAACATCTGCAGTACTCAGTGAAGAGATTAAACAGTAAAACACACATCCGTTGCACAGACAGAAGTCCTCAGTTTCTAGCTGCTAACCTGCTTCTAATCATATTTCTGAATGATAAATATATGCCTAAACAATGCCTTCACCATCATCCTGCTCACACATTCTCTTTAACATGTGAATTAAGAAATCAGGAATTACAAAGATTCCAGAGGATGTCATTCTACTTAATTTACTAAAAGAACCTGAAAAAACCCCAACAAACCACGCCACCTTAAACAGCACTCCATGAGTGGTAACACAGCACACTATTCCTTTCTGACAGGAGAACTGGGAATTTCAGGCAAACCACAAGCTTTGTGAAGAGCAACAGCTTTGGTAGACTCTCTCAAAAGTGCTCTGGCTGGCACAGGGAGCAAACGGAGAGCTAAGAAGAACCTACTTTTGTGCGTGCTTTGTAATGTCTGGAGTATTTCTGCCAAAACCACTTACTCTATGAAGATGCAAAACTGTAGTGCTTCCAGCTGCACTGAGAATAGTGGATGCAAATCAGGAGACTCAAAAGCCTGCCAGAAATTCCACAGAGAAAGTCCCCTATGAAACTCTCTGCAGACTGGGTATCACACCTTATGAACAAACTGCACCAGAGCTGTTGAAGAGCACTGCCAAGCCAGGCAGGTAAGAATCTGAGGATAGCCTCAGGACCACCACCCTGACCTAGCACCATCATCTCTCCTAGTTGACAATGCTATGAATGGAACAACTGAATTCCTGGAAAAAACTTAGTACTGTTTCTATCAGGTCATGCTGATGTTCCTCAGTTCCTCAGTTAAGCTTAGACAACACATATGGGATGCAAAAGCAGCACACTGTACAGCTGCCTGCCTCAACAACTCTGACCAGGAAAGCAGGAAAACAGCCAGGATTCATACTGAGTGTTCTGTGGAAGACAGCAGTTTCGCCTTTGTGGATTACACCAAGTATTCCAAACATACTCCTTTTTCTCCTCCTCTCAAATAATACTCTGTTTCCTTAAGCCTCATTATTCACCCTTTATGCTGCAAGTTTGGAAATCTTGCTCTGGAGGCCTAAAGATATTTGCAGTAGAATCTCTGCCTCAAAATAGTATTTTTTATTATAAGAATAATTAAGATTTTTTTTTTTTTGAGTACTAGAGAACTAGAGAATTTTTCAGACTTCCATTTTTAATCTATTTAAGTGAAATTTCGCACAGGAAAAAAAAATAATGGCATTATAAGAGGAAAAGGGAACTCGATGAGCATCAGTAGGTTCCCATAATCTTGTTACAGGAACATGCAACTGATTGGACTGGACCACTTCAACATACTAGAGATGGATTCAACAACCCCATAACGAAAAGATCAGAGAATCCTAGCTACTCAGCACTGTCACATTAAAAAAACCCCAAGATGCAGTCAATAAATTGCTTAAGCACTTCCAAGAGATCTTACATTTTCCAAATTGCCCAGCTGATAAGCAGTGATGAAATAAGGCAGTGATGAGCCTAAGCTGGCTGTTAGAATGAATAAGCCAGGTAGCTTCCATAAGTATTTATGTACAACGTCTGAAAATAAATTCCTAAACCGAGCTTTCAAACACTACTTATTACAAAATAAAAACTGTCAATCTGCTCCAGCAAGCTGAAAAGTATTTCCTGAACAAACACTTCTTATCCATTTCAAGGAAAATGGGAGGAAAGGTAATTGAAGAAACAAGATGCCACTCATACGATAAGATTACATAAAGTCTAGACAAGGAAAGGCAGGCTTACCTCTACCAAAACTCTTGGACAAGTAAAACCACAAAAGCTGTTTTCAAAGCTGTGTTTGTATTTCAGTCATGTTCTTCCATATCCCCTTTCTTTTTCTATCCCTGCCTCAAGCTAGATGAAACCCTTGGAGGGGGGAAAAAAGCATTTCCCACACACATATTCTGAACAGAGACAAAATCTGAGAAAGAGCGATCACACTTCAAAATGTTTGAAAAAATAAATATTTCTAGGTGACACATTTTTACGGGTTTATTGGCTTTTAATAGGGTTCTTAGTGATATTTGTCTTCAAGAGTCACTGGCTTGACATGTTGGTGATGCTTATTTCACAGAGCCAAATTAAGCTGGGTACAGCCATTCCGGGAAGTCACGGAGAGCTCATAAAGGAACGTGTTCATAAGGGTGAAAAGTAACTGCCTGAACTTTCTGAGCTGTCAGCTACAAAACAGCAACAAAGCCAAAAAAAAACAACTTCCAGCTTCAAAAATCCCCCAACAAATGCCTATTACAATGCTGGAAATACAAATGCTGGGAGACTCAATGAAAAATTAACCGATATTACATGAGAAAACAATTTTTTTCATCTTCCCAATGCAAATTCAGTAAGAGCTTATACCTAAATTTGAGTTAGGTACCTTTTCCATGTCATTTACAGAACACTGACTAATTGTTAGCCCAAATGTATTCTGTTTTATCTATACGGTTCAGTAAGATTTCTAGAGTAAAAGGACCCATCTGTACAATCAGTCTGGTGTTTTATACTTAATAACTCTGAATCTATTGAGAGTTTCAAGGCAATTATTAACCAATGATACACTAGAACTCCTTAAAAATTAGTAGGCAGCTGGCAGATTTCCCTAACAAAAGACATACCCAGAGAACAAGAAGAATATCCATTGAAAGAGGCAACTTTTAAAATTTTCCCAATGACTCACATGCTTTTCAGTATATTAAGTCACTTTGAATTAATTCAGAAAGGATTATCAAACAGTATTAAGTCAATTTCTTTTATTTCCCTTAACTAGAAAATAACATGTATAAATTCCAGCACAGAAAGGAAACTGAACTGAAAAATATTTCTAATATAGGATCTTTTGCTAAACAACATCTTAAGCTTCCTGCTGTTCTTCTTCTGTAATTGAACAGCAAATAAGAAATATTATATGATTATAGACTTTACAGTAAAATATATAATTAGAAGATAATGCTGAGTGACACATAGTAAAATTAATTTTTCTCTTTAGATTGATGTTAGTAATGTTCAAGCACATGAATCTTTAAAACCACAAAAAAAACCAAAACAGAGAAAATCTCATCTCAAATACTCACATTTCTCAGCATCCAATGACAACAGAAGTTAATACAATGACATAATGATTGAGACTGGACCTCTGTAAGTCATCTGGACTAAAAACCACCCTCATTTGTCCTCTGTGCCCATTGGCTCTCTGAAGGACAAGGAACTTTACGCATTCAACTGTATGATGCACAAAAGACCCCTAACATACAAATACTGGTCACTGAATTCACACTGCATCTCTTATGGTTTCCTTTCCAGCAGTTTTCTGGTAGACTTGGACTCATGTCTCTACTCACACTCTCTCTCCCATCCCAAAGTGAAAGTAGCTGGCTAAAATAGTGTAGCACCCATTTTGAAGTAATGCTGTTATATATCAGCTCCCCATTAGTGGTCCCTTGCACTAGAATCCTACCTTACGTGTGTGACATCAATAGCAGAAGCCAGCAAAGATAATACTGAATACTTGGAATCTGGGCACAGGCTATGTTTTGAAACACAAAACCAGATGTGCTAGGTTGTGCCTGCACTAAATTTTCTCTCATTAAACACTTGGAGGCCTTGAAATAACTTCAAAAATGCTCCACATTTGTTTTCAGTGTAACTACCATTCCGATAAACTCACTCTTACCAAGTTAAATACAGAATTGAACTCATTACAGACATCAGTTAACAATGCTTTAATCACTGTCTTCTTATCTTGCCATACAAGAGCTTAGCAGTACAACTTCAGTAAAATGATTACGCTCCTCAGTGTAGTCACATTGTTAAATACGTAGAAAATTACTAAATACTTTTTATTTAACCCTGAAGAATATTCTGATCTGTGCTTTATTTTTGACTTCTACAAAGTTTTTTACTTGAAGAACAACAGCCATAAAAACAGAAACTTACAAAAGTAATTATAAAAAACATAATAAAAATTGTATGCTAATAAACAATCTTGAAAAGTTGGGCTACTGAAAATAAATGTTTTCAACCTTCCAACTACTGAGAGTGAACACTAAAAATGCAATAACATTTAAAATCTATGACAGTTATTTTGCTATCCACAATCTATCCACAGTTATTTTGCTCATTATTAGCTTTCTTCCCCTGTTAAGAATTTAATGTCTGCCCCCTTAACCCCCCCCCAAAAAAAGAAGGAAATCAGTGTCCTTTTTTTTTTTTCTTTGTCTGATCAAGAGAAAACAGCCTCCAAATCCAGGATCTCATCTAAAAGTTTACTACTTGACAAGTTTCTATTAGCTAGCCCTTTTTTCTTTATGTGGAAAGAGTACAAGAGGAGAAAAGAGAAGTCATGTTTAAAAGTGTGCATTTTTCTTGCTCTCCCCTTAGCACTTCTTTTCTTGGCATTAGCTTCCAGGAACTCACTTTTGTTTTCTCAGCTTTTTTCTGATGACAAGTCATGTTGTGATAAGTCATATCAGGCTGCATCAGTCATGCAGCAAATACACTGAAATGCTGAAAAACACTTTCCCCCTCAAAGCCATACTTACAGTAGTAAAGAATTTAAAAGGAGTTTCACAGGAAAAATCACGCCTGCATGGTCTAGAAAAAAAAAAGGTACAGCATTAATGGCCAATTTAAACTCTACATTAATACTGGTTATTCACTGGAGCTAAGCATAATTCATTTTTGATGCTTGTTCAAGAACAAAATTTCAGTCTGTTTTTTTGGTGTTATTTCGGTTTTTAAAGACACTGGATAAATAGGAGATGCCTCCAAACTGATCTGCATAAGACAAAAGCAAGATATGAGAAACAGATCTGCGCATACACACAAGTAAACCTAGAAAATGTACAGTACATCACATACTTTAATATACCTTTTCCACTATCTGAAAAAAATGGAAAAAAAAATCAAATGTACAATTAACATACAAGATACTGTCAAACTTGGAAAACAAAGATCAAAAAACAACAGCCTTCATATAGGCAAGACATCAATGGTATATTAGAAGAGCCCTATAAAATTAGGATCTGTAAAACAGTCTTCCTGAAACAGATACTGCATACAACCTGATGCATATCTGTGCAATTCAGGGGGCTAATGAATTTCACCTCCAGAAACCTTAAATGATGCAGAACTCACTCCAATGACATGTGATGATCACAGCTGGATGTTCTCTTGCCCCATATGACAACTTCCTCCAAAGATCACTGCTTTAAAACTCTTACTATGATCCTGACAGAAGCTGTTCAGTTTCTCTTCCCTCAGGAAAACTCTTCACAGCCTGTTGGAATTATTTACTGGCAAAGCAAGGGGGCTTCTGAAATCAGAAGACCTGAGGTGGGGCACTACAAAAGACCTGAGGTGGGGCACTACACCAGAAGAGGAACTGGTAAGGTTAGTACAAAAATGTGCTGCTTGCCCCAACACATGGGATATCTCTACCTCGGAATAAGGAGCTGAAATAAAGTCCACCAAACCAACTATTAAAACACAAAAAGCCTCCAGAATTCACATCAATAGCTTAAAAAAGAGAGGGTTTGAACAGTGCATTTGTATATGCATTTCCAGCTCTTCATATCCCTTAGGTCTTTGATGCAAAGGCATTACTGCACTGATGACAACTAGAGATCTTGAAATCCTTGGCATTCACCCACCGTGAAAATGGTGCCAGGAATGACATTTGACACTGAGATCAAAGGTTGGAGATTTTAAGAAAACCAAATAAGCAGAAATCACAAAACATGTTATTGCTTGTAAACTTGGGGAATCTGAGAGTGCACAAACACAGTAAAGGAGTTGGAGTGTTTGGGGTGATATTATTTGCAAAAACAGAGTTGGGCCAGGTTTGAGAAAGAAACCTTCTCTTGTTTATGGTCTTGAGGTGGGTAAATAGTGGGGAAAAAAGAGACAGTGATGTGTTCTATCACTACAATTTCAGGCTCCACTAGAGAAGGCAATAATTAATTGGGAGTAGGCGAAGCCATTAATAGCACTTCTAGCATCAGTTCTTGCTATGCTGCAATCACTTGTTCTCGGAGACAGGCTCTGCAGCCACTAAGAATTCCATTCCTCAAGACAGAGTGAGTACTGATGGAGAAAAGGCAGCAGTTCAACAAGTTTTTCCATGATCTGTAACATCTGTGCACTGTGCTGGGCACTCTTACTCATACACCCTGTTGAACAGTTTTCATACTCACTACAGGCCAAAAAATACTGTTATGATCTCACTGCAGAAATCTTACAGCAGCTGCAGAGATTGTAACATACTTTTCCCAGACCTTGAGAAAAATAAACTTGCTTCAGCCAGAACTATGCACAACATTGCAGGGAAGATGGCTAACCTAAAATGCCTCTTTGAAAGCATTTCCTCTCTACTGGATCACATTTTCAAGCATTACCTGCTTTGTTTTCCCTTCCCCATCCTTCACTGTGAGCTCTCACTCAGCCGTGCAGCAGGAACAGCAATAGCATATCCATGATTATCCCAAGATGTTAAATTTTCAAATGAAAATTTATGACCTTTATCCAATGATATCCGACAGAGGTAGGCTGGATATACCTGCAGAAAACCATTATCTTCCTTTTATCACCTCCTACAAATACACAAAAAGTCAGAGCTGAACTACTCATATTGATTAATAAGGTTTTCCTGAGCTTCCAGTTAACACTCACCCATTGATTTTTGTCTTATTGTCAGACTGCAAACCAGCGAGGACATTCTTCTACAGTATCTGGTGAATATGATCCTGATATATAACCAAGAAATACAGACCGTTTTGCACCACAAACTACTTGTGGAAGCAACCTATGGATTCCTTTCCCTTCATCACCCAACTACTGTGTGAGCCTATTCCACCTTCCAGCCTCAGGTATTTTATCCTAAGCAGCAAGGTAAATACATGTACAAAACCCAAGAAGCCTGGTGGCAAGCTCTGGCTGTCCCTGAAGCAAAATTAGACTACTGTGTACAGGCTCTTGGCTGCTGTTCTCACTTTTGCCTTTTCCTCCTGAACCTAAGTATTTCACATCTCAGAACATAAAAAGGCCAGGTCCACTTCGCTTTACTGTCCTCATCCCACCCAGGGCCCACAATAATTCTTTACTTCAGGTCTGCTTCCCTCAAGGACATACTGTAGCATGCACTTGCTCACAAGATAAACACATTCAATTAGTAAAAGAATGGTGTACTTGTTCAACATAAAATACTTTGTGTATACTTCTCAAGTGAACGGACTCAAGGAGTCACACATAAAGGTTTATAACTGCCATTTCTTGTCTATTTCTGAAATTTATACATTGTACTCTTTGACTTTGCTTCTAGCTGTAAGGTCTCCTCACCTCTACTGCTCCAGATGGTTTTGCCTTACAATGTTGATGTCAGGGGGCTCTAAAATCAGTCAGTTATCAATCAAATTCACTTTTGGTCACAAAATAATTTAAGTATCACTTTTTTTCCCAAAAAGTGACACGACTGATTTAATATTACTCCTCTTGCCTCTCAGGTGTCAGTGTTTTTCTTATAAGGACTGAATCTGATGTTGTTCAGGATGCTGACTTTAACAGCTAATTATTATCAGACCTATGAAAACAGTATTTTTATACTAATAACCACAGTCTTCGGTCTCTGGAGAATAGATTACATTCCAGGCAAGTCAGAATAAGCTTCCTGCCCTAAGAAAGTCTCTCAGCTTCCAGCATAATGCCATCACAATGCACTGTCAGTTCAGTGCTCTTACTGAGTGTCTCAAATGAAAACTGCTTCTGCAAGGAAACCTGAAAAGTTTCAGTCCCTCTAAAGCTGCAACAAAGCGTTTGTCCAAACCTCCTCCTCACCTACAGCAGCCTAAACCCAAACGTCCTCCTGAACTTGAAACTGGAAGAACACTGAAGATGCCTAATTCACTGTGAATTAAAAAGTCAAAGCTTTGTCAACATGTTAATCAGAAAAAAAAAAAAATCATTGTAAATTTCAAAGAAGAAAATATGTATGGAAAAATTACCAAGGGTGCTTTAACACTAATATCATTGAAAGAGATAAGGGAAAAAAAAATCTTGAATCACACCAGCATGCCAGGTATCATCCCAGTAGGCTGAGCACACATTAAATTTGCATTATTCAGCTACTCACCTAGCAGACTTTCCTTTAGTCAGCAAGTGCAAAGATCTTAGAGCCTCCACATTGTTTTGAATTAGATCAACATCAATTGTAGCAAAGAAACTGTAATGCAAAGAAGCATCTCATTGATAAGACATGATTCCTCTTTTTTTTTTTTTTGCACATAAAGAGTCAATCCTTAAATAAAAAAATTACAGCCTTTACCTTTTTCAGAGTCATCAGTGAAACTTACAGTCTAGAACAGTTCCATGTCTCCTAATTACAACAAGAACTTGCACCACATCTTGTTTTCAGTATTGGGGTTTCCCACAAATCAGAGGTACCCTCGATTCTGTAAATTCTATTTACCCTCTGTGCTGGATGCCCAGTTGCTGGCAGGTGAGCTGCAGAGTGTCCCTGTGAGCAGAGACTCTGTGCCAGCACAGCTGTTCCAGCCAGCTCCAGCGAAATCTCCACAGTGTACAGCTGATCTCAGCAGCCAAGATCATAGAAGCATCAGCTGTCAAAAGAAACCTTTAAAGCTGAGACAGTGCAACTCCCCTGCAAGGATGAGACACATCCTGAACTAGGACAGGTTGTTCAGAGCCTCATCATACCTAACCCTGAATGTTTACAGAGATGAGGTATCCACCACCTCTCTGAAAAACCAGGTTTAACCATCCTCATTGTAAAAGACTCTTTCCTTACATCCAGTCAAAATTAACCTTCTTTAGCTTAAAACCATTATCCCTTGTCCTATCACTACAGGTGCTGCTGAAAGGAGGTGTTCCTTGTGCTGGAGCTGAGATTTCCCTGTAGTCCATGACAAAGACCATGGTGAGGCAGTTGACACCTGCAGCCTGTGGAAGTCCACAGTGGAGCAGAGACCCATCTGCAGTATCTGGAGAACACGCCATCCTCCAGGTGGATAAGCACACAAGGAAGCCTCAATCCAGAGCAACCCCATGCCAGAGCAGGGTCCAGACAGGAGCTGCAGCCTGGAGCCCACACAGGAGTAGGTTTTCTGGCAAGACCTGTGACCCATGGGGGACCCTTGCTGAAGCAGTCTGTTTCTGAAGGTCTGCATACCATGATGAGGACCCAAGCTGGAGCAGGGGAAGAGGATGAGATAGCAGAAGGGACCACAAATTAGGAAGCGACTACAACCCCCATCACCCATCCCCCTGCACCACCTGGGGGGAGGATATAGAACAGTTGAGAGTGAAACTGAGTTTGGGAAGGGAGGGCTGTGAGAGAGGTGGTTTAGGTCTTGCCTTTGTTTCTCAGATTCCTACTCAATATTTTTACTTGGAAATAAATTAAAATAATTTCCTCAAGTCTGTTTTGCCTGTGATGATAATTGCTGAGTGACCTCCCTGTTCTCATCTTGACCCACAATATTTTCCTTCTTATTGTGTCTCCTGTCCTGGTGAAGAAGGAGGGTGATAGAGCAGCTAGCAGCCACCCAAGCTCAACTCCCCAAAGCTTGTTTCCTTTCTCAGCCAAGTAGATTTGCTGTCATCAGAACAATGAAAGAATAAAATAACAAATCCCCAGAAAGTAATTTTTATAGCATTCTTAGCATTTTAACTTTTATAGAATAAATTATTGTGTTTTCAAAGGGAAAATACTTCACAAGGCCAAAAATAAAGTAATTTCAGTATTGATTTAAAATTGAACTGTCATTAAAAAAAATCAGAAACCTCTACAGCCATTGCAATTACCTTATCTCAGGCAAGGGCCAAAAAAGACTAAGTATACAACCTAAATCATCCAGACTGTTAAATAGTCACTAGAGACAAACTATTTAGCACCTAATGAGACAAAATTAGGAAGACTAAATCTAATTAAGAGTCTTTTAAAGAACAGTCCACAAGAGGCTATCTCTTCACAAAATTTGTAGTTATCATCAAAACCAGAGAAACACAGATTTTGAACATCAAAGATGACTTCTGACTGCAAAACAATTAAACATTTTTCATTCTCTTCTCCCAAAATTCCTTGAATTTATAATTTCTTAAAAAAATGCAACAGATTTATACCTAATAAATTTACGCTGATCAAGAAAAGGAGAATGTAGTCTCTATTAGCAGAAACACAGTGAATTCTAGCACTACTGTTAGGATTTCCTTAGACTTGGCATCAGCTGTTTAGACTTTCATCTGCTGGTGGGTTCTAAGAAATCAGTCACAGATTTAGAAAACTATGTCAATTATTGAAATATACCCACTGTGCTTACTTCGATTTTACCTACAGGCTTAAAATTCCATATGTGACAAATCCCAGCATTTTACTACTGTAAGAAATCCTTCCTGCTAAGAACTATAAGCTGGTTTATATCTCCATTGGAATTAAGAATGAACTGCCTTTGAATTCAGTTTCAAATTAAGGACAAACTCATGTCTGAAACAGTAATGGCTTTGGTACAGAATTAAGGCCCTTCTGCATGTTCAGGGTTTCTCAAAGTAGAAGGGAATCCCACTTCCAAACACACATCACAAAATCTGTTGGGTATTAATGGAAAATCAACATCTAAAGTCTTACACAAGAAATATAGCAAATTACCTTGTGCATCCCTGTTTCATACATAGACTGTAGGAGAAGTGGCAGAACAGTGACATCATCAGATCTGATAATGTACAGATGGACGGCTCTAATGAGGTCCATGATTTGAGTGCCTGGAACTGACAGGAGTTCAACTGGACTACATCCAGTTGTGGGCACTGATCACACAGTCAGGATTTTATTCTGTTGAATAAACTTCTACAAGTATCAGCATTCTGCAATATTCTATTAAGGAATTACGAGTTATGAGAAGACCACTGCTGAGTATGATACCATTTATGCTTTCCTGCTCCATGTCTATGTCTGGCTGGTCTTGGAAAATGGAACATTTCAGATTTAAACATCTTCCCAACAGTCCTGCACTGGTTATTCAAATCATGTCTTTGAACCATCTGTAGTTGTTTCTACCACTAGGAGATGAGGGAAGCAGTCAACTTAGTTACACTCAAGGCTGACAGTAACTTCACGCAGATATTTCAGCCATCCTCCTTCTATTCCAATTATTAAGAACATCTTTCTCTAGAAGCCATTTCTCTCCATGCTCTTCCTGTTCCCTCCCATCTATTCATTTGCTTGTCTGTCTAAATAACTAACCTACAAGACTCCAATACAAACTGATTAAAACACTGTCATTCTGACAAAGAGTTCAGAAAGTGAAACTTTGTAACTTGAAGTTTTATTTCTTTTATTAGGTTTTAGGAGAACAACAGTATTTTTCATCTTGATCAAAACCATATGCAGTCGCAGTTTTAAAACCCTTGAAACGTGCAAATGAATGCCATATGAAGTATTGTAAACAAGGCCTGTGACACTGACTGTTCAATCACTAAGTTGCAAAGACTGGAAGAAGATGGTTTGGAAGGGAAAGGTGATTATAGAAGAAGTGTTGTTTTTTTTTGTTTTGTTTTGTTTTGATGAGGTTTTTTTTGTAATTATAAGCATATAGAAAGGGATAAAGAAGCAGTGGGGAATAATTAGTGCAAGTCAACTAGCTCTAGAGAAGAGAATGAGTATACACTACATTATAAACATATTCTGATATACACACAAACACTAAGGGAACCTTTTAATGGGTCTCTAAGCAAACATTGCTTCAACCTTGCTAATATCAAAATTATTGTTTAAATTAAAAAATAAGTTTCTTACTCTGTGATCATGATTTCATATCATGATGTGATTTATAATTTAAGGTGTATAGGTTGGAATTATTGCATATAACAACATTAACAACAAAATCCTTATGATTAATACTTCATCTATAAACACTGGTTCTCCTCTAATCTTACTAGTTGGATAATTGTTCTGGTAAGACTAAAAAGAAAAAAAAAAAACTCTACAAAATATTTTGTCCAAATTCTGGTAATATTTCAAATAGTCAGACTTGTCAGAGGTATATTCGAGAGCCAAATGCAGGACAAGAGTGAATGTAAGATGCACCTATGTAAACCCTGCATCAATCACCACTGAGGGCACAGACTGGGGCACACTGTCCCTACCCGCCCACAGACCACCAAACACTCTTGCTTTTACATACACCTTTTATCTTAATGGTGTTCAGATAAACAACTAGAATTTGATCAGTACAGATCTTAATATCCTTTTAAATTTCTAGGTGTTGTCCTTCGAGAAGCCTCCTAAGGTTGCAGAGCAGCTCACAGAATCACAGCATCAGCTAGGCTGGAAAAGGTCTCCAAGAAAACCAAGTCCAACCCATGACCTAACAGCACCTTGTCAACTAGGCCACTGAGTGCCACATCCAGGCTCTTCTTAAACACTTCCGGGGACAGTGATTTCACCACCTCCCTGGGCAGCCCATTCCAACTCCCCATCACCCTTTCAGTGAAGAAATGTTTTCCTTATGTCCAAGGAAAATCTCCCCTGGTGCAGTTTAAGGCTCTGTCTTCTTGTCCTGACACTGTTTGCCTGGGAGAAGAGCCCAACCCCCACCTGGCTGTGCCCTCCTTTCAGGCAGCTGTGGAGAGTGATAAGGTCTCCCCTGGGCCTCCTTTTCTCCAGGCTAAACACCCCCAGCTCCCTCAGCTGCTCCTCACAGGACCTGTGCTCCAGACCCTTCCCCAGCTCCACTGCCCTTCTCTGTCCTTCCTGAATTGGGAGGCCCAGAACCGGACACAGCACTCAAGTGCGCAGTACAGGGGGACAGTCACTGCCCTGGTCCTGCTCTCCACATTATTCCTGATACAGGCCAGGATGCCACTGGCCTTCTTGGCCACCTGGGCAGACTGCAGGCTCATGTTCAGCCTGATGCCAACCAGCACCCCCGGTCCCTTTCTGCCTGGCCACTGTCCAGGCACTCGTTCCCAGGCTGTAGCACTAGAGCCCACACTTGGCCTTGTTGAACCTCATAGTGTTGGACTCAGCCCAATGATCCAGCCTGTCCAGGTCCCTCTGCAGAAGGACCTCTGCAGAGCCCTCCTACCCTCCAATAGATCAACACTGTCCACAGCTTGGTGTCACCTGCAAACCTGCTAATGGTGGACTCATCCAGATCCCCTCATCCAGACCATTAACAAAGATACTAAACAGGACTGGGCCCAACACTGATACTTCACCCATGGGGAATACTGAAGCCACACTGGGGTTTGCAGCCAAAACCACAAATGTTTAGCCTTTTTACCACAGAAAAGGCATGACATACTGGTTTATGAAAATTATGAAAGATGAGTACTACACCAAAATCCCAATGAACTGTAACAAACTCTTAGCAGAAGTGTGAGGTAAGATAATACCAATACTGTTCCAGCCCAACTATGATGATACACATTTCTGACACCATTTTTGCAATGATTTCTTCTTTTTACTTTGATCACAACACAAATACATAATGAGAGAATGAGCTACAGAAAGGAAACAGACATGGGCAAATTTAGTGCATTAAATCCTAGTGCTCCTCTGTATTTATTCCTCATGGTTGTGAAGTTTAGCTTCAAAAGCTCTGGGTACAGTGGAAAGACCCTACAGATGTGGCTGTTATGTTATGCACTGTGTAAAAACACAATGCATTTGAACAAGACAAAGCAATGTCTTAATGTTTTATTTGTACAACTCTGTGTTTGAAGAGTTTGAAACTCTGGTCAGATAAAGGATTAGGTTCTAAATGGTATCCTTTAAAAGGCAGACAGGGATGATACAAAGATATAGAATCTTGCATGTGCTATAATGCTAGCATTTATCTTCAAGACTTATCTGATGGATGCTGTAAGAGCAAAGTTTCAAGCTCCTGTAAAGAAAAAAATTTCAATAATTATCCATAAAAGCTTAGTGGAAAATTCTCCTCCATTGGTTCTATTAAAAAGTAATTAGTGCCTGTGCAACTGCCAAAATTTGGCAATTAACATTGCTACATAGGAGAACACTAGCACTTAATCTGGTTAGTGTTCTCAAGGAAACCTCTAATGCACTAATGCTATCTGTCTATCTATCTATCTTATGCACTTACATGGCTCCTATTACTATAATATATAGGCATTTAACAATCTTCACTGCAGTTATTTTTAAAACACCCTGGCGAGGTCATGAAATACAGTCAAACCAAGTGCACAGATGTGGAGCTGAGTTTAGGCTACAATGTTACACAGCATTTAATTTACAAAATACTTTTTCAGAAGGTATTTCCAGGTGTACTGCACTTGTAATAAAACACACAGCTAGGTCAACCAAGGAAAAATTATTAACTTCAGAGTTGAATTTCAAATTTAAAATCACATTCAGATAGTAAAATGGTTTTCAAGAGAAGAATTTACTGAAGCTCAAGTTTAAAGCCAGAGCCAGGGCTTGGTTTGGATGTTGGCTGTAACAATTCCTAATTCCCGCTGAATTCAAAACTAATTCTCATTCAGCTGCAAAGATGATCTTCCTAGCATCTGAACAGATGTACATGCGATGGAAGGACATCGACAGTTGAATAAGAAAGTTGAAAAATGTGCCCTGAACATGCCTGACCTTGAACACTGTCACAGTGATCATCTAGAGGAATGACTAAAGGATAGGTCATTTTGAAAGATACAGTTTGAAAGAAATGTTTAACAGAAACCAAACAGATATGGCAATGCACTGTAAGCCAGCAGTACATGCATATCAAAGCTGTACTAAACTCTGTTTTGCTTAAAAACCCTAACCTAAAAACACTGAAGTTATATAAAAGTCAACAAAATACCAATATAATCTGTTTCTCAACTGCTGACTTAGGCATAATTTTAGCTATATGTAAGCTAGCAATTTGTCACCTCTAAATATAACAAAAACTTAGGAAGAAAACCCCTCCTCTGCCCATATTTCCATACCATGAAGAGGCTTGCAACATATGCGAAACAAAATACATCACTGACTTCTGGTTTATGCCACAACACAACTCAGGACTGAAAAGCAATTTAGAGCAGTAGCTAAATAGTGTCTTTCCTAATGGTGTATTACACCAGAAGCTGCACTGTCTTTATAAAAGAAATAAAATGTTGATATTATCCACTGAAAGAAATAAGGGACTACCAGAGATAAAAAGAGGAAAATACTCGTATCTTCATTTTTAGTGTCCTTTTACTACATAAAAAGTACACTGCATGAAAAACAAATGTACTGTGGAAATAACAGAGTGTCTTACATAGGTCACCTATAGAAAGAATTTCCTTTTTCCAGTATGCTTAGTTTTTCCAAGGATTCTAATTTACAGTTTTAAAAAGCATCTATCCTAGTTGCTTGATGGCTTTGCTTAATTAAAATCCCAGTAAAAGAGTGTAACCAGTGTGTTTTCACAGTACATGCTATAATGATGCATGAGCAAATCACACTTTTCTTTTTTTAACTTTTCCTCTGAAAGGGACCAAGATCATCCATAATGAGGGAATAAAAGATTCTCTTTCAGTGTCATAGTATGATTAAAGGTGATTATTGATCTAGTTAAAAAGGTAAAACAAGTGCACATTTCATCAAGAACATGAATTTTTAATGAAAATAACTTAGATTATCTTTGAGAAATAAGATAAAACAGGACTGAAATTTAAACAAGGAGATTTATATAATTTAGAGTGTAGGAGAAAAAATTATGTATCAGTAGGAAAAAATGTTGATTTAATAATACATGCAGTTCAGATAATTTAAAATTAATGTTTACAGTTACTTCACTGAATCATAATTGAAGATATTTCTATAGTCTGATTATACTCCTCAGATCGTGAAATACTTCTAAAGTAGCTATCTGCTTATACCTGACACCTTTGAGATCAGTATTACATGAGCACTATAAGATCCTTCTCCTAAACAGGTTCTGAGGACACAGAATAATGAAAACAGAATCACAGAATGGTTTGGATTGGAAGGGACTTTACAGGTCATCTAGGTCCAACACCCCTGCCATATGCAGGGCACCTTCCATTACACCAGAGTTTTCAAATAGAAAGCTGAAATCTCCTTCCCAAAATGCAGTCAGCTTTTTGGCAGTATTTTCTCCTTTAATGCATACTGATTTCAACTGCACTTCAGCTGAAAACAGTTAAGAGGTAGACAAACTATTACTCTTCTTCATAATTTTGTTAGCTAATTTCAGCTAGCTGTGGATTTGTTATGCATAACCCATCTCAGAAATTACCATTATCGGTAGACACATTTCAGTCAGGGATGTGGCTTAGCTGTTGGTTTCAATATGTATGTTTCAGTTTTCCTGGACCACTTAACTAGTCAAACTTTGCATGCCTTTAATGTTCTTTCTACTAGAGTCTAAACCTTAAAAATTAGGGCATAAATTAGGATAAATAGGCCAAAATTTCCCCTAGAATTCTAGCTGGAGCTCCTGGCACACATATTTGTGGACTTAGATTGCACAGTAGTTGCAACCTAAGACCAGTGTGACTGAGTCAAGCTGGCCTGAGACTAGAGCAGTATCTTTTCTTAAGAGAGCTCTGAATTATTGTGTTGGAAGATACAACAGGAACAGAGACTTAAAAAAATCCCAAAGAGCTGGCAGGGGAAAGATTCAGTAGCCAATTCAATAAATTAATTTCAAAAATACACTGATGTTACCTGCTAAGATCCAATTATTATTAAGGTTCTTTAGAAATTCCTCTGCCCAAATTAAGGTGCAAATGAAACCATAGGCCAATGACAATAATATGGATTTTATTGTATAGTAAATGTGAGAGAAAGAGAAAAGGAGTAGAAAATAGGTGGGGAGGACAGAAAGAGTGACAGGGACAGAATAAGGAAAATATCACCACTCCATGGATCCCAATGATGTTCCGTTTATCCTCTCCAGCTGCTCTTCTTGGTGAAGGTCCCCCCAAAAGGTGTAGAATCCCCGGGGTTTATATCCCCTGGAGCCAGGTGCCAATGTCCAGGCATGTCCCCCTGGGGAGGGACAGTCTCTTACAGCAGACTCTGGAGCTGTTCCATCACATGCAGCCCTGGGGTGCAAGGCCAGCACTTTGGGGGTCTTTGATGGATTGTGACTCCCCCTCAGCTGCCTCTCACATCAGAGTCCTGTGGATGTGGCCTGTGGGGTTGGGGTTCCACAGCTGGGCTGGTTTGTGTAAGGGAGGATGGGTGTTCAGTGCCTCTGGCCTGAGGTTATGCCACGCACCCGAAACCTCCTCCTCCCCCCT
>VZRF01008256.1:67521-82499 GCA_013396875.1 Vireo altiloquus | reverse complement strand
CTCTGCCCCCACCCCAAACCTGGCTCCTGTGAGCTGTGCTCTGCTCCCACACCAAACCTGGCTCCTGTGAGCTGTTCTCTGCCCCCACCCCAAACCTGGCTCCTGTGAGCTGTGCTCTGCCCTCACCCCAAACCTGGCTCCTGTGAGCTGTGCTCTGCCCCCACCCCAAACCTGGCTGCTGTGAGCTGTGCTCTGCCCCCACCCCAAACTCAGCAGAGGATGATCCTCAGCACAGCTGGTGGCTTTGGCCTTTTGGTGGATGCAAACCTTTTCCTCCACCTGAGGTGATTGAACAATGGGTTTCCTTTTATCTTATCAGTAGTTTGACTTTCAGTTCAAAGGAGGTTTCTGTGGTTGTAGCTTCTTTATAGTGAGCAAAACTTTTTATCAATGTTTGAGGCATGAACTATTTTCAGTCTCTGACAGCCACCCCTGCCGCTATCACATAGCTTGGTGATACCATAGAAAGTTACCAACATCAAAATTGTACCTACCTTGCAGATGTGCGTTTCTTATTTTCTGACCTGAAATAGTCATGTCTGATTTGTCAAAGATAAACCTATTTCAGCTGAAATAAGGAGATCCATAAAGTCCTTAATACACTGAAAAATTAGGTGTTTACTGCTTTATATTTGCCACCCTCCAGTCTTATATCTGTGAACTGGAGATAAAACCCCCTCACCTCATAAATGTATTATGAAAATAAATTCATTAAACATTTATGAGACTTCCCAGCACCACAGAGACACTTATCACAGAAAAGGCCAATGGAAAATTAATTCTTTATTCAGAAAGGCTCTGAATGTCATGCTATGTATAAGGCAGGACTATCACACCAAATAATTAAGGCAGCATAGTATCACACAGCTAATTACTAAGCATGAACCAACACAAAATACACTGAGTAAGGCAGTCTGGCATAATACAGCTATGGGAATGCAATTGAAAACTCCGTCAAAACAAATTAGAAAGAAACCATTTTAAGAATACATACCCTAAGTTTATGTTGCATCTCCTAGTTTAAAATGCAAACCAAAATAGGGGAAAAGACGTACTCCATCATTTGGCACCATGCTGATAGTTGTCATGTAGATCATTATAAGACCATTGGTACAGTGAAACAAGATATGAGGGAGTCATGATATGAGGGATCTAAAAGACTGAGTGACCTTTTACTAGAGGTTTCATCCACTTATAGATCAAGGTGCAACAAAGTCTAGGTTACTGGGAGTCTTTTAATGCAGCACTCTGAAGAAAAGGGACTTTTGTACACGGATTCTGCTAAAAACTCAAACTTCCAGTCAAATTTCTCTTCTTCCCAGAGCCATCTAACATGCACATCTCTGACCACAACTTTACTATTCTATTGGTATCTCATTTACAGTTATTTTTCACCACTTTTTACCCCGCTCTGAAAACCTTTCCTTATGCAAAGGTAAATTGTACATGCAATTTAGGTGCATCATCTTAACCCCGGTTTATCCTCAGCCTTCTCTTTTCATCGGATGTATGCATCTCTCCACCAAGTTAGCTCAGCATAGTAGCATGGCTTACTCAGGAGAGGAGAGGAAAAAATAAAAATCTTGTTACAGTAGCTCAGAGGGAACATTTACATCCCCTGGTCATGTCAGACAGGCTTCTGTGATCAAAAAACTATACTCTAGCAAAGGCTAGACTTCTTTGCTAGAGTACAGGAAGGAAGCAGCAGGGGGCTGGGAGTGGGGGGAGGCTTTCAAGCACAAAGATGACAGGCATGATCAAAACCACGATGTTTTCCCAGGCTTATTGCTCTGAAGTAGACCAGCTACTTAGTCTAAAAGAAAAGGTTTTTTTTTAAAAAAATCATAACAGCATGATGCAGAACTCACCATTGAAAAATTCCATCTGAACCCTTCGACCTTAACAAAATAACTGAAGGTGGTATTTTATAATGGGGAGCACCTGGCAGCTACTGATGTGTTACACTTTCTGCAACATTATGTTTGACTGCAAAGCAAAATTAAATGTATAAAACCAAGTAAATTCTTCAGAACGGCATTTTAGGCATTTGTAAATGTACCCAGCCATTCTGGACAGTGCTCCTTTGACATGAATATACAACATGCTATAGCAAATTGGTCCTTCTGACACCATTTTACTTCACAGATAGAGTAGATTCATAGCAACATGCAAAGACAAATTCTTAATGTCACTCCCTCATAGAAGGACACCACTTAAATTGCTGTATTTAACTACTATTACTCTTACTTTTAATTTACTTTTAATTTAACTACTATTACTCTTACTTTTAATTTAATTTTAACATTCCCCAGAGCCCGGAAAAAAGGCCAGAAGACAGGAGAGAGGGGGGAAAGATTAACTAGATAGGAGACTCTAGTCCCAACAGGGTGTTACTCACGGGCCATGGTTTCACAGCAGATGAAACCTAACCCTCCGGGAAGACAGGAAATTTTGGGAAAGTTCACTGCCCTTATGAGAGAATTAAGGTGTTGCAACAACACAAAACAGGCCAGGACACCTAATGCTAGTTAATTAGAAGCATTACTTTATCTTAGAACAAGGAGAGAATTTAAGTCGGGTAAATAGCCTTTGTTTACTCTAAGATGGAGAGAGAAAGCAAAGGGAGAAGAGAAAAAGGCATTTTGAAATATGCTTTTGGAAAATAATCATGTTCTGAGAAAACAGAGAAAATTCAGAACCATGACATATGCTTTCTTAATGATGCAATATGCAATAATGTGATGTTTGAATATCCAAACAACAAAATATTAACAAAAGAATCCCAAAAGAAAGAGAAACATAAGTCTATATATAATAGTAGATGACTACCAATGAGAAAAATAATAGTAGATGACTACCAATGAGAAAAAGTCAAAGTGGGCATATTACTTCATGAAAAAAAGAATGTCAATTTATGATTATGAAGAGAAACCTTTTACAGCAGAGGGAAAAAATAAAATTAAGAATTTTAAGGATATGGATATATCCTGGCAAGGATAAGGAATAACAAGGATAAACTTCAGTGAAAATCTTTCTGAGATTGTATTCCTGACATTTCAGATTTCCTTGCCAGACCACACAGACATTGCTCAGATTCTGAATACCAACATTAGTCTCCTTTACTTTTTTTTTGCCTTTTACAAGTCATCTCCTTGAAGGCTCAACTTCTCTAATATAAATTACTGGAACAGTTATTTAGTGACACTATGGTGTTGTAATAATTGTTTCATAAAAATGCTTGGTAAGTCTTTGAACCTAGTCCACAGAATCTATTTCATTGTCCAGGAAAGTACTCATTCACTGGTACTGGCACTTCCTAACTCCAAATATGTCCGTGAATACTTGCAGCATTATTACTGCTAATGGTAAAGCATTCCCAAGGGTGAAAGGAGAAAAATCCTTCTCAATCAGTCACTGCTTCAATAAAAGATTATATACTTGCAGATCATTTCAGACCCCATAAAAAGAGCAATCATAGAAACTCTGGCATATAATAATGGTAGATGAACACAGTTAGACTGAAATAAGTTAGTAATTTTAAAACCCTAAATATAAAGAGGTCTTGCATTTTAAAAACATAGCTATTGACAGAAGCTATTAAACAGGACTGGCCCCCTCACTGAGCCCTGGGGAACTCCACTGGTGACTGGCCACCAGTTACTCCAATCACCACCACTCTCTGGGCCCATCCAGACAGATTTTTACCCAGCAAGCAGAACACCCACTAGACTCCCACAGAGGCCTTTTTCTCCAGGAAAATGCTGTGGGTGAGTGTCAAAGGCTCTACTAAAGCCAAGGTAGAAGGAGATGCTCAAGAACAGAGATGCTTTTCAATGCATTTAGAGAACACCCTCTCCCTAATTTTGTCTGCTTTCATCTTCAGTGCTCAAAAACTCATATTCTTTCTATTGTATAGCAGGTAAAAAGGTTCTACAATTTAAGTACGTACTGTCTGAAAAGCCAGCTCCGGGTGGACTGCTGATTAATTTATAGTAAACTTGTTTTCTAGATATGCAACAGCAGTAGACCTGGGTCATGAAGAAACAGTAATGAAACTCCTCAACCAGGGGGTGTCATGCACTATTTTTATTAGCTACCCTGTCATAAAAGTTACAAATTCTCTCAGTAAATTTGCTGAAGCAGAAGTACTAATAGACAATACATGAGGCATGACGTAAGTCTCTCAGATACTTACAAGTGGGATAAAATTCCTCTTGTGCATTATCATAACCA
The DNA here is from genome assembly GCA_013396875.1 of Vireo altiloquus. Taxonomy (NCBI): domain Eukaryota; kingdom Metazoa; phylum Chordata; class Aves; order Passeriformes; family Vireonidae; genus Vireo; species Vireo altiloquus. The sequence goes on along the minus strand of VZRF01008256.1, from coordinate 78,266 downwards.
TGAGGATCAACTAAATATCTTCGTGCTACAGATTGCAAGTTTGGTAATTCCTAGAGCTCTTCGCAGAGGGGTCATGACAGAATGGCTGTCAGCAGACAATTTCTCACCAAATAGATATGAAACTTCAGAATGTAGCAAAATACAGTTCCAGCAAAGTTCTAATTAGATCTCACCTACAGTATTGTACACATTTCTGTGAAGAACAACTCAACCAAAACAGCTAGAAAAGCTCTGTTTCATCAAATGGAAAGAGTTTACCAAACAAATAAAAAAAATATTCTTTATTAATGTACCAACATACACATATAAATAAAGAACTGTTTGAATTACCAAGCTGAGTGGCATTGCTAGCGGTTGGTACCGCTATTTATTTGTCATTATTTATTTGTTTGCCCAATGGAATTTTTGGCCTAGATCAAACAGTTTCCAATTACAAAAAATATTGTACTACACTTCCTGTTTGTATCAAATGGCAATCTGCAGTAAGAAGTGTGTGAAAACGCAAAGAATATCTCCTTCATTACAAGACAACCTTAAAGACATATACACCTGCTAGAGCACCACATCAGAAGAACGCAAAATGCTGATGTCTTGTCCTCTAGCCACACAGGCTTCCAAAGTCTAATACTGTATTCTTCAAGGAAGAATTCTACAGAAGTGTTGCAACTCTATAGTTACCGTACAAAAATCAAGGAAATAATTTAATCTGTTCAAAATAGATATTTAATTATCATAAAATACACCTGATCAAGATCTAATTGCAGTGTATCGGCATTGATGTAGCAGGTAACTTTGCTTCACTATGTACAAGAAATCATGCATTTAAGGAAGACATACCATATCTGTAAATCACAGTGATTAAATGGTGCCTCACTCTTGATTAGTAAATTAAAATGAGAAATAAAAGATGAACATGGCAGAAGTACTTTGCCTGTACAAAACAAGCATTTATTAAATGAAAACTTAATTTTCAGAAAATTAAGAAACAACAATGCTCCAAATTCCCTCTGGGCGTTGCCACTCTTCCAAAAGATTGTGATAAAAAAACCAAAAGCTATTTGAAAAGCTGTCATGCAGCTCCAGGACATCAATCCTAAAACATGAGATGTCACTGTCAGAAGTTGTGAAACATTTGTGAAACAAAAGCACATTTCACATTCAACAAATGATCACAAGATCTACCAGATCTTCCTTTTTTCATAATAGATTATAATTAACTACACTTGACTCCATAATACAAAGCATCAAGCCAAGGTTATTTACGTTTTCCCAAAGAAAGAATAAATCCAGAGGGTTATTTATTAACTTTTTCTCTTAGTACCGTGTTTTATGTCCTTGATTGACTAATACCTTTTGAACATACAAACTCAGAAACAATATATATTCTGAGGCAGATATAAATTTATAGAAGACTATCAGATTATGAGAAAAATAACTGACAAGGTACATTTAATATTTTGTTGAAATTATCATAAAGTAGCTCCTGTTTCTAAGACTATGAACACTGAATAAACTTTTTTTTAAAGGGCATTTCCAGAAGTTACCTGATATTACATGTAAAATTTCTATGTATGTCTAGCTTTAATCAATCTTAGACTACAATTCCTTTTCATGCGATAAACTTAAGGTTTCAATAAAAGAATGGGCACTTCATCACTGTAATTAATATACACTACTGTCTATACAAATACTGGGGTTCTAATTTCTCCAAAAATTAGATATGTGAATCCAAGACACTAACTTTGCACACAAGCAAATGTCTGGAATGACTGGCACTCCTGAAAGACAACAGCCAAGCTAATACAAGATGGCACAGCCCTATCAAAGTCAAAACTGTATTACATCAGCAAACATTCTGCTTGCTAAGATTTAAGACATCTAAAAATAATTAAGCTAAGTGTTTACATATGATTTAGGCCCTTACAATTCAAGTATTCATTTTTTATGATTTTTTGGTTTTTTTAGTAGACAGAATCAAATAATCACCAACTGAAAAACAAGCACATGCAAATCAATTGTCAACATAGAACAAGAAGAAATAACAATCATAACCTCTTCCTCCTTTTGTTTGAGCATAAACATCCCAGACTGGTCAAACACCATTTTTCTGTAAGTCCTTCAGGTTCACCCTACCACCTGTACTTTGATTTCAAGGAACAGGAAGTTACTACTTCAGCAGAGGTAGATATACTTGTATAGTTTTCTAGTCTTAATAAGTTATCCAAACACTGTGCTCATACACGGGTTAATTTCTTGATCCAAATGCCATAGTTTTACTGACCCTTAAAACATGCCATAAAATTACCTACAAGCAATGAAAGTCAAATAAGTCTAGACTGTACCACCTTAGACATCACAATCAAAACTCTTTAGCACTAGAGGAGACCACCTGCTATGATGAACTTACCTCATTCAAAGCAAATTGCATTCTCTGCAATCATCAGCAAAAACACGCAGAGAATAAAGTACACTTTACTTGGTAACTGAAAATAATTTATTTAAGAGAACAGTTGTGAAGTATTTTGAGAAAAGATAAAGCAAGTTTTAGGAAACAATGTTAACTTAATCTATCATGGATGGCTTTTGCTTGTAATAACAACCAGTTAACTTGAATCCAAACAACAGCCTTCAGTTTCTATCTACACAACATTAGAAACTGAGCTAAACAAAAAATACTAACAATGAGACTACACATGAGACTCTCCTAGCAGCATGCAGAAGACACATGAGGAGAACAACTGAGGTTCTAAGATAAATGTCAGAGTCATCTGAAATTTTTAAGACCTATCTTGAAGCTCTGATGTTGACTTTTATGTGTCAGCTTTCAAGAAGGGAGAGACAAGAACTCTTGTGTTTAAGAACACAGATAATGTCTGATAGCTCCTAGCAGTGAGGCAAATAAAGTTACACCTGAAACTGTTATGAGGGAAAAAAGGAAAAGAACTAGGAAAAGAAAACAAAGAGCATCAGAGAAATGGAGGGACTACTATGAGATTCGCGTAGTGAAAATTAGGCAGACGGGCAAAATTAACCTGAACTGTTTGCAAAGTTAATTTGAATAATTACATTGGGTTTGCCTGGACAACTTCATTTGAAGGTGGGGAAAAGGATATATCTCAGTTTAGTGTGGAGATGTCATGGGAGTAGCAGCATTCCTGTAAAAGCAGAAGGGGCTGCAGCCCTCCCTTCCAATCATCACTGCCTAATGTGACATACAGACTCCAGCGGCTGCACTTACAAACACCAGCTCCAAGCACTCGGTGTATGCATCTGTTATATTCATAGAGGGAGCTATACTGTGAATCTGTTGTTCATTATTCTATTTATTTAATCTGTTTATTGAAATTTAGTAAAATACATCTTGAGATCACAGGCAGTGAGAAGTACACAACCACTTATAACTGAAACTTCAATGAAAAAGTACACAATATGTTCTTCAGCTAATTTGAAGATTTAAATAATAAACATAAAAATGTTTATAACATAAACATAAAAATGTTTATTGAGGGAAGTAAATGTTTGTGACATAGCATTTTTACTAAATATGTACCTGATTTTTTGAATCTAAGTTTGAAATACTGTGTGCAGGTCTGGGCTCCCCAGCACAGGACAGATACGAACACACTGGAGCTAGTCCAGAAAAGGAGTTGGAAGGGGCTGGAGCGTATGTTACATATTTGATTAGAAGGAATAAAGGAGAAAACAAGGGGCACAATTAGAAATACAGGAAATTTGACCTAAACACAAGATGAAAAAAAGAGTGATTCAACACCGAAATAGGTAGTCCAAAAAGGTTGGAGTCACCATCCTTCAAGATACTCAAGAACAAGATTCTAAGCAACTTGCTCTAGTTGACTCTTGAATGGGTTGGACAGTTTCTAGGGGCCCTTCTGAATCTCAACCAGTCTGTAATTCTGTATCAATGAATAAATATATCTCTTACAATTCTTTGTCCAATAACTGCTGAACTTTCAGTCATTAATTTAGCTGAAAATCCCAATGAAAAAGCATACAAATAAAGAATTACACTTTGTTTTATCACACTGCAGTAAAAGAAAACATACTGACCTTGATGTTTCATATTTTCACACATAATTTTATACAGAAAGGACATTGTTATCGGGGTATGAACCAATAAATTAAAATGGAGAAGCAAGTCCAAACACTTAATTTCTCAATGCTTTCACCTTGTTAAGTTTATAGAATCTGTATCTTTTAGGCCACGTAAGCTGCCTGCTTATGCGTGTTAACACAGTGACATTTCCAGTAAAGTATGAAATGTCAGCAGATACCAAAATTTTGAATATTTTAAACATTTATCTCATGTTCTGCAGCTGAATGAAAAGCTTAAATCAAGCTTTTTGGTATCCCACCAAATTCTCAGAGCCTGCTGCAGCTTGTCTCACCTAATAAACTTAATAAATACATAATAAAGTTCTCACACTATTTTCCTAGGTATTAAGTTTTATCTTCTTCTCCTACTTACAAGGCAAATGATTATACTGCAAGTAAAGATGTCTTACTCTGATTCTACCTTGAAGCTCTTCACTCAAAGAGCTGTAAACAGATTACAATAAAGAGAAGAATATAATACCATCATGAGACAAACACTAGAATAATGACTATAGATCTATTTTAAAAAGAAATAAGGAGAAAAAAAATGAAAAAAAATTAAATTATAGGATTTTTCACATTACTGAGAAATAACCTTCAATAAAACCTGGAAATGATTCAACATCAGTGCTCTCAGTCTTCATAATGCAATGTGGCACATGCTGCATGAAACGACGGATGGGTTTGTTAACCTTTAAAGACACATGAACACGCTACAGTTTTTGAAGAAGCAACGACTGACGGTACTACTGCTATTCAGAGGCCATGGCTCCTCACTGCCTCCCATCAGCTATACTGCAACAATCTCAAACTAAACCAGAATGCCAGCGGCTCAGCCAGCAAGCCCTGTCACGCCACTCATTCAACACACACGACCTGACAGAGGGAAGCTGTAGTGAGAGATCTGCTGGAGGATTTTTTCAACTCTTCCACAGCAAAAACATGGTCTGCTTTTCCTCTTCCCCTAGGTACTGTAATAAATGGCATTTTGAAGCACTGCAGGTCACTGCAGCAAGAATGACCAGTCAAATTTGTATAGAGAGGTACAGGAGCTGTAAGTAGGAGGTAGGTACAGGCTGTAGCCCTTATCACATCTTCATACCTCAAAAACAGGTAGCATTTAACTCATCAAGAAAACAATGTAAATAAACTGCTATTTGCTGCTTCTAGTATTAAAACAAACAAACAAACAAAAAAGCCCAATTACTAGTAAAGAGAAAAAAGCTCTGTCTATGTATGTCTAGGTAACTAGGTTAGAGGTAACCTGCATGGATGTCAGACACAGGCTGTGTGGGAAAGAAAGCAGCCCATTTGCAAAATAGACCCCTTTACTCTCTTTGTCTCACAGCAGCAACCTCCACTGAAGAAGGGAAAAGAAAAAGGGGAAACCTGCACAGGATATACATGAGCTACCCTGTGAGGTTACTGAACACTTACTTTTTTTCACCATCCTTTCAAAGAATAACACTAAGAGAAGACTATAAGCCATCAATATTTTGCAGCTCTAAAATAAATGAAAACTGGCAGAGAATAGCAATGCTCATTCACAAAGGTATTGTGAAACAGGCACTGTGGGAAAGCACTCTAAACACAGGGACAACATTTGCACCTCTCCCACAGCTCTCCCAAGAGCAATACTAATTAGTTGTGCATAACACATGTGTACAACATATGCAGTAATTTGGCTGGAAGTTTTTGTTGACTGGAAGTAGGAAGGGTATTCCAGAACTTTGTCCAAGGTAATGGGAACAGAAACATTGTATAATTGCCAGGAGAAACTACCAAAGACCTTCAAAGCTTCAATGATGGTGTTCAACCAAGTCCTTAGTGTGGCATAATGTACTCGTACGTATGCGTAGCAGCAACTAATACCTCTCAATTTTGAAGATTTAATAAAAATTATGTAACCCAAAACTAATTCCCATCACTCAAACTGTTTTGTTCCTTCCAAAGTCAATGTAAAAAATCAGACTGCAACAGACTGAAGTTTGTGCCTCACTACTTCTGTTATCTGTATTATGGTCAGGAGTGCACAGATTGTGTGAAATTCAAATCTTACAAAAAGATACGTAATTCCATTCTGGTGCTGTTTTTATTTGAAAACTGAATTTATATATGCTCTATTTAGCTCCTGATTGCACAATACACATTATTATCAGAAGCCCAGTATTACACACAAGGAATAAAGTAGCTGAATATTTTTAAATGAGTTTAAAAATAAAATAGGTAGTATTATTATAAATTAGCAGTGTGCTTCCCTCTGTCAATAAGTAACTCTCCATAGGTACACTAGCTATTCTTTTCATGGGCTACACAATACAATCACTCACTCTTGGTAGATTAGGTTACAAATCAGATGTGGAGCAACCTCACCCTGTCATGTATCAGCATATAAATGTTTCTGACCACCCTAACTCATGGAGTTTTTTTAAGGTTCACAGTAACCTTTTAGCTCCATTAGTTTAATTGGCACTACTAGCATAAGAGTTTTATCTTAGTTCATTGCACTTTTATTGTCTAGAACTGTACAAATGCTTCACAGACCACAAGAAATAAATGGAAAGAAAAAATATAATTCAGTTATCTGCAATGACTATTTATGGCCCTCTTTGGACTCCTGGGCAGATCACAATAAAGTTGCTGTGCACTGCTTCTCTTACATAATGAATCACAATCTGCAGTCAAACATCCAGGTACAATACACGATTGCATCTGGCATAAAGGAATAAGTGTAATAAGAAAGCAGAAAAAAAAAGTCTGCTGCTGTAGAGATTAGCAAGTTTTGGAATAGCAACTTTATTTTACTCAGGCAACACCTTGATCCTGGTACCTGAACTGGATCCCAATCCCAACTACAGCAAAAAAAACCTACAAAAAAACTTCAGTCCCTCACACACCTTACCGACCAGGATCTGCATATGCAGACAGTGTACGTGCTGAAGAAAAGACTCCAGAAGGAACTCAGTTAAGAGGGCCTGCATCCAGATCCAGATATATGTAGGACATCTATATTTAATGGGATTTCTAATGGTAGGAACACATATGCATAAAAACCACTTTCTTCAACTGCCACTACCTATCAAAAAAGAGTAGCAGGCCCTGGGCACCTGAACAGAATCCAAAGAGGACGAGGTAAGAATCAGAAGGAGAAGAAGGAATGTATTAAAACATTTTGCTATTCTTCTGCCTATCCTTAGGTTTCTATACAGTATCTCCCATAACTATGCTATAATAATTCCCCGCCTCACCTTCATGCAGCAATATGAAACCAAAACATTTTTTATATTGGTGCTTGCACTGCCTGCACATCAGAGATACTGATACATGATTGACTATTACTGCCCTAGTCCTCTTGTTGGACCCGACGCCTTCCAGTTTCTGGTTTAACAGGTAAGAACCTGAGGTACCTTCTACCATCTGGGTAGTTACCAGAACACAAAACCAAAAATGGAATGGAAAACACTGGTGGTTGAAATTGTAATACACTTCTGCAGTCCTGACCCAGACACTAAAACCACGGAACACATGACCACCCTTCACTTAAGAGAGTGATGACTGGCCTAGTTATGGAATCAGATCATTTATCCTATAATGAACTTTGTCATGGTGTTTTGGGGGAGGGAGATTGGTATCTGCTAGTCTCATCTTCACTTAAAAAATATTTATTAATTCATGCCCAAATTTTATGGATCACATCTTTACAGAAAATAAACACATCAGTTAGATGACAGAGGATTATGCACTCATTCTGTCAGCAAGACATTTTCACAGGATTTAAAACAGAGGAGGTAGATTCGAGTGACTGGAAATTCACTGATGCATGTACAGTGTCTATGAGGGCTTCAGTTTCTCCTGCACCTCCATTTTGGAGTACTCTAAACACTGGCAATAGCTACACAGCTGCTTCCTCTTGATAGAAGGTTGAAGCATATTTAGCCAATTAAAAGCTATGCAAACGTCTCACACATAACTTCCAGGAATTTGTTCTGCAAGATGCATTTTTATTACTACAAAAAGTATTTATCAAATTATTTAGTCAAGTATTTCCTTAATGAAAACAAGCACAAGACTACAGAAATGTGTAGCATTGTGGTAAAATGTGAAAGCAAGGAAGTCTTAAAAATAATATTATCATTATTAAGATTATATAAATCTCAGTGCACTGCTGTCCACAGGTGCACAGGACAATCCCTTCTGAAGTAATCAGAGGGCTACATCAAGCCTTTTGTAATAGCTTAATTAGCACACCTCTTCATATTTCCAGTAGTACATTACTTAGGTAACAGAGAGATAAGTATCAGTGCCAAAACAAGACTTAATAATAACCATCTTTCTAGACAAACTCCAGTGAAAAAGGTCTTTTATTCAATCCTCTGGAGGAGAACCAAAGTTTAAGGCTCCACCAACTCAATTTTGAAATAGTCTGGACTAAAGGAACAGAAAGTGTTATGTAATCCTCTGGCACCCCTTTGATTTTTCTTTGGAATATTCATCAAATAACAGCAACTTAATCCATTTCAAATCCATTATTTTCTTTCAATGCAAAAACACATCCCCTTGTTGCTATACACCCACATGATGTTTCTTTTTAGCAAGGAAACAAAAGGGGCCAAGTCTCTCGTAAACTAACTGCACCCTAGAGAAGACTAGCCATGCACCAGCTCAGACTCTGGACTCAGCACTGCTCCATCCTTCCTCAATTCCCAGCCACTCCCCCTTCTCCATCCCTAATCTTTCATGGTTGTCTTAGCCTAAGCAGACCAGAACAATAAATAAGAGGGAGAAAGGGAAGGAAGAAAGGGATGTTGCACTTCTGAGACACAGTAACTCTTAAAATGTACTTGTTTTAGTCCGCATGATTGAGTCACATCCTTCCAAAGAATATTTATAACCTTCATGGTTTTTCCATCCAGGTTTAACACACCATCCTCTACCCACCCTTCACCTTCCCCTTTTAAAAACAACAAAAAAAAAGTTGAAGAGCCAATTAGAAAAAGGTTTAGAACAAAGGGCAGATGCAAATACATTAATGTAAGTAAAACATAACAAACTAAGTAAGACATACAAGTCCTGTACAGCCATGCTACTCACTGCTACAGAGCAGTTCACTTTGAAGCAATGAAATGGTATTTCGACAGTACTTTGACCATGAAATCTTAAAAAAGAAGACTGAAAGATAGACATGCAGTCTATCACAATACCTAAAGTGCTCCATTAAGTATAATCATCATTTATATTTAAGGGTAACAAATATGTAGGCATGAAAAGAAAAAAAAGTGTTTTAAAAATGATGTAAATCACAAATAAATATTACTGTAACATTATATTTTCCATAACACGACTAAGTAATACTAGAACTACATGAAAAAGGGCTAAAAAACCTTCATGCCCTACCACTGTACCAGAATTGAAAACTTTTAAAATAGTAGTAAAAAAAATGAAATGTTGTTTCCAGAATATTATATTACTATATAATTTAATAAAAATTTAAAAAAAAAACCAACCCAAAACACAAAGGGTTGTAGCACAGCAGCTGGGCTGCAGCAAACACCCTGGGGGGGAAAAAAAAAAAAGGTAGCAACAACATTTCCAGAAATACATAATTTGTAGTGAAAGTGGAAAGTGTGAACTCACATCCTCTATTTCATCATTTTGACTGGTCCTACAGCAGGGAATCTAAATGAAGCACAGTTGCATTTCTATGTGTAATACACCAAAACTAACTATAGACTAACTTCCTGTAAGCTTTAACAAAGAGCCTGTCAATGCTTTCTAACATGTACAAACAACCTGTGAAAGAGACTGATTATTAGCTTATAATATTGCCAATTAACTCACTTTCACATAAAAAGTATATATTGCAGTTATGACAAAGAGTTTTTGTACAGATTTAACCCATCCTATAAAGGCAGACAACTAAAGGTACTAGGATGGCAAATCTTCATAGACTTTCCAAAATAACTGTCACACAAAGTGTATTTAACACATAATGATAATATTGCAATCAAGCTGATGTATGTGTATGAAACTCTTACTTGTTGCAGTATCACAGCTACCATCTTTGGTATCACTTTTAAGTCATATTTGGTGAAAAGCATTACTTAAAACCTCATGTTTAGTTAGAAACAAGATTTAACTATTCTTTTTATAAAAACACTTTAATTTTCTCAAAACAGGTGCTATTGGCAATCCTTGCACCCTTCAACAGGTACACAGCACTTAACAGTTATAGCTCCATTTCTCTACAAGTTTCTCCATCAAGCAGAGGTAAATCCAGTTCTCTTTCACAGATGCAGTCAACCAGAACATACAAGTTTGCTTAGATAAAACATGCCACAGCAAATGATGATATACGATCTCCACTTACAGCGATCCTGTCTGCTCACTAGAAGAAAGCTAGGACTGATTATGTGCAGGGAACAATTTACATTCATGGGACAGAATACATTACATCCTCTCCGGGTCCTGAAAATGTGCTTCTGCAGCAACAGAAGCCAGTTTGCGCTATCCGTCTTAAAAACATTGAAAGAGCTGCTCTACAAACAGTGGTTACCTCCACTTCAAAACACCTCGAAAATTACAAAGCACAGACAGCAGCATATCAAGGAAAAGATAAATTATAGATATATTAT
>VZRF01008256.1:33143-66059 GCA_013396875.1 Vireo altiloquus | reverse complement strand
TCGGCTCTGGCTCCGGCTATGGCTTCGGCCCCGGCTCCGGCTGCGGGCGGCCGCGGGGGCCGGGGGAGGAGCGCCCACCGCCCGCGCTCCTGCGGGGCGGCGGAGGCAGGGCGGCTTCTTCGGCAGAGATACTCTCCCAGCTCCTAGGAGCCCGAAGGAGGCGAGAGCACTGCGCTGTATCTCCCAGACGGTGCACTGTGCTGTCTCTCCGGTGGTCCTCGGGAGCGGGACGGGTCCCACCAGTTCTGCCAGGGAAAAGATATTTACCCGCCAAAGCAGCCCCCCAAAAAGGAAACACTTTTCGTGCCTGGCTCATTGAATAATCCCTATCGAAGGAGACAACAACAGTGCCTTTTTCTGGTGACACAAGTCATTATTGGAGGGGTGACACACACCCCTGTACTGTTAAGTGAGCGGTTTGGAGTGTAGATGGCTCGGTTTGGAGTAAGGAAGGAAGCTATGGAAGGACACTGTTGTGTAAATGCCACCAAATCGATGAAAGGTACTTATATGTCCTTGCTCACCCTTATATTTGCACTGCAAAAACGCAATAATCAGTAGACCCTATTCTAGTTGGGAAGTAAAGGCTTCCCAACATATTCCCAACATTCACATCATATAGAAATAAATGAGGCACATAAGCCAGAGCATCTTTCACGAATATTCTATCAGGCTCTTTCTCTGGAATACTGGCCAGTCCCACTTTGGAGCACCTACTTCCAATACCACTCTTCTGAGATTGATCTGTGGAGCAAAAGGAAGAGATTATAAGATATCACTAACCTCTGGTGGTTTTTCATTTTACTGCAAAAAAGCTGAAAGGAATTGGTTTAGGTATTTCTATTTCCCACTAGCTATGAACAGCGAGAAGAAGGCATGCAGCCAAGCCCTACTTTGAGCATCACCCTGCAAGGCTGCAGCTGACTTTGATGTTGTAAATGTTTCTGAGAGTTTTGGCAGCCTGAGATGTTTTGACCTAGCTAAAGCAGGATAGGAAAAGCAACCTTGGCCAGAGCAGTGTGTCTGCACATGGTAAAAATCCCACCTGGTGATGAGCAGTTTGTCTCTGAGAAGACTGTGGGACTGGAATATGAATAGTGAGGGCCCAACAGCACCTGTTATTGCCTAGGATAAAGTGTAATTATCTTTCCACATTTGCCACTATAAAATTTGTGATATTTGGCTGAAATTATATGTTACTGGGCATAGAGTGTAAATTGTTCCCCTAGTGTCTCAAAGACCTCTCAAATAATTTCAAGGAGGCCATGTTCAAGAAGAGGCCCTGTCTTTCCTCTCAACTTTTCTCCATTCAAATAGGAGATTTCTTTTTCATCTCACCAAGTGAAAGCTCTTCCAACACTGACTTTTAAAATCATTCCTTCTGGTTATTTTTACTTAACTGTTTCTATATGAGCAACAACATCATATGATTTTTGAAGCTGGCTAAGTAATACAGTCAGAATTTCCAAACTGCAGTCACCACCAAATTAGAAAGAAAGCAACCCACAAGTTGATGAATAAGTTTTAATTAATGTGTTTGACTATTATTCCTCAGGGGCATTATTGTCTGAACAGAAAAAATAAAACATATATTAAAAGCTATCAGTGGACTTACCTATGCAGAAACCAGCACACATCCAGTTTATACTTAGAGAAAAAAGCCTATTTTGTGCAGAAGTTAAGGTTACTGTACAACAGTGAATGTAGCTATACATAACATGGCTTACATAGATAAGGGGTGGTTTCTTGCTGTACAAATAATTGTCAATGTCACAAAATTACTACCAGATTTGCTACAGACATTGTAATTTGAGCATTCATTATTAGACATACTTTTCCTACATAATGGCTTACATTTTATAGATTGTATAAAGTGTTGCCATGTCTCACTGCGAAATACTTTTATTTTGAGAAGGAAGAATTGATTCCTGTTCTATCTCATCAGTTATTTTTAAGTCATAGCAAGACTTTACCCATAATCCTGTGGTTATCCAATTTCCGTAAGCCTGTGACCACCTTTGGAGACTTCCCAAACTTTTGAAGATATAAATCATGTCCACTTTTACCAATCCCTCCACTTTTGTAGTGACATTCTTCTAAGAGCTGTGCAGGCTTACACACAGTGGCTGATAGTTTTTATTCATTCAAGTGTCTACTGCTTAGTCCTGAAAAATACTGACAGCACTTTTAAGTTCTGAATAAAGTTTGTCGTCCCATTGGTGTTTAAAGCAATTTAATGCCTTTAAAAAATGTTCTATAACTTGCTAAACCGTGTCTTAGTTAACTAATAGGTCACTTCCCACAGCAAAGTTATCTATTAGTCATTTTATTTCTTTTTTCTTCTCCATCTACATAAAATGGTATTTCTTAGTGTGCTATCAGTTTATTTCTTTTATAGTCTTTCTATCTATATCTTCACCAAACTCAGACTGGCTAATCAGGCAAGTCTGACCTCCTTAGGGTGTTAAAGAGATGCAGAGGATGCGCAAGAAATCTCCCCAGAAATCTTGGGAGCAAAAGTTATTTTGAAAGTAAAAACCTTAAGACAATCAGTGCAGTTCACAGGTTTTCCATTAACACTTGAAATCCAGGGCCGCTTATTCAAGAAAAAAAGAACCCAAAACCCCCCACACACATTAAATGAATACTTAGTGAGGTACCATATCACTGTCAGCTGTGACCCTAATTATGTTCACAAGCTGAGCAAGGTTTGGTCTGATCAGTAGTTGGAAAGGACTTGTCTCACAAAAATCTCTCAAGATGCTGCAAAGTTTTGTTTTGGTGATTCAGTAGATGGCACTTTTCCTTTTGGAAAAAAAGTCCTATATCTCAGCCAAGTGTTACAAAGAGAATGAACTGCACTTACACAAAACAGTGATTTTATCATGCTGTTTTGTTTATGCTATTTTTTTTAAGTATGGAGTCACTAAGAGTTGGAAGCTATGCAGGAAATCATGAGTAATCATAAAATGTACATGAATCACTGAAATGATTTTGCATGACAATCAGCCAGACCAGTAATATCAGAAATGTAACTAATTTTAAATTTAGTCACTTGTCTCTTATTAAAAAACAACAAAGCCCTAGATGCTTGCCTACTTGGGAGGGCTTCTATAGTGCCATAGAACCTTTGTAGTTAGTCTTGTATATGAGTAGAAACCAAAGGAGCCTTCTACAAATTGTGTATGTAAAACTACATCCCAGTTTCCCCCCATTGTTAGTATTTCAGATAGTTTAATTAAAAAATGATTTGCTATTGCCTGATGAAGATATTTTGTTTGGAGTTTGGGCTATTTATCAAAGGCAAAAGTTCCATAAAGCCTTTTAGGTCAAACGAGATCTGGATGTTCTGATTAATTTTAAACATTCTGAAACTTTCCAAAAAAAAGCAAATAATTTACAAGGCAAAAAGATGTTGTAGCTGAACTAATAATTTGGTGAATGATAAAATAAAACCTTAATTTATTTTCTATCCCTTTTTAGAAATTGTCCTTAAAGGAAATATTCCACATACAAGTTAGGGAAGCACTGAAACAGTAAACCTTTTTCTTGCCAAATGAAATTGTGTGGAAGAAAACTTATATCAATTGCCACAGGCTTTCACACTGGACACATACTTTTTAAAATGTTCAATAAAATCTTCAAAATTAATCATAACTTAGATTAAAACAATGGGCTACGTTAGAGCACAATACCACTATCTTGCGTTCCACATACTTGTTAAAGACAGATTTTCATCTTTTATATTTTTCATTCTAAAAAAAGGATGGGGTAATCTCTTTTCAAAATGCTTCCATAGTTAACTGAATATTATGGTTTTTTCTTAACTCTTAAACAGATTTTTAATGGTTATGATGAGAAAGTCAGTCTCCCAGCTTACGTTCCAAACTGTGGAGTTGTAGTTCATTTGCATAGAGGCTGAACAACTTTTCAGTTAAAGGAAAAAAATTAAAAGCAATTTCTGGAGGTGGTGTAGTTAAAAGTTATTACATTCTTATGCTTTTTTAAAAACAAGTTATTGCTTTAAAAAAAACCTCAAGGTCTCACAAAATAGATATGTACTTCTGAATTAAGTTTGCTCGTTTCCAAAATGTAGCTAGAAAACAACATGGAAGTCAGGACTGGGGCAACCTCACCCTTTGCACCAATTGCTTGTCTTACTTCTCCACCCATTTCGTCCTTGATATTGATTCGAAATCATACATACCATATGTATAATATGAAAGTTGTATCATGCTTTCTTTCAATCCACAGATACTTCTCATAAGGATTTACATATTGGTAAACATGGTTCAGGATTGATTATTTGTAAAGCAGAACTCCAGGCATGGAGCCAAGAAGATGAACACACACCTCAAACTATCATATTCTCCTTTAGAAGTAAGTAGAAGAGAGTTTTATGGAATCCAAATCTATTTTCTTTTCATGTTGTATGTAATGTGTAAAATGAGGATGACAATAAAAGTTACTTTTCTTATCTGGCAAATCCTTTGTTGAGAGATGTTGTGAAAAGAAAGAGCGGTTATTTTCTCCTTACTTAAAAATATATGTGCAGTAATTTCTCTATTAAATATGAATAAAATTTATCCTGTGCATCACTTATGTTCAATTCCTTCAATCTGCTCAGGATGGAGTGTCACATTTATTAACACAATTTAAAGAAAAATCTGTATTCATGTTTCTGTATTGAATGCCAATGCACAAGATTTACTACAGCTTTGTGGGGAAGCAAGTGCTGGAAGATAAACATGTTGAAACTAACTTCTTTATTGAATCACTTCAATTCTATCAGGCTTCCTTGTTGAGCTGTAAGCAATCATAGCACATGAACCCATTCTGCATCTGGGATATTCCCCAGGCACTAAATTGCAGCGAGCTTTTTTTCCCCTAAAATTTTACCTAGTGGTATTTCTCTGAAAATCAAAAGCTGTGAAAAGTACACAAGAGAAAGAATTTAAACTATTTATTTTCTCCAAACTAGTTCCTCAGTAGCTAGATAAAGAAATGGAGCATCTTATTGAAAAATGAGTATTAATTACATCTGCAATTTGTTTTAATTCAATAAAGATACAGTTTTAAGTGTAAAACTGAACCATGGCTACAGATTTAATAAGGATAATAAAACCAAATTCATTCAGAATACAAATATCTAAGGGTGATGTGAACTTTGTCAAAGTTCCATGAATTTTGTGACTCTTGTACATCCATATTATACCATGACTTCTAGCATAATAAAAAAATAATTCTCTGTGGAATGCTTTGACTCAAAAAAGATCCACTGTATAGGCAAGCATTGAACTTTATGACTACATAGCCTTGAAAGATGCAAAAATGTATTTGCTCTCATAGTAAGTACTCAGTTCACTGTCCACTGCTTTGGTGGAAAGAATGAACATTAATGGCTGTCTTAATGCACATCAATAGAATATTATAGGGAAAAAATATGAAATGGGTCAGGCAAGGAAAAACACACTTAGAGCACACTTATTGCATCTCTCCTGCTAACATCTATTAAAATGCTTTTAAAGTGCAGGAATGGGGGGAGATAAAGAATATTTTTTTCTCTCTTGAATACATTCTGCATAATTGCTTGGAAAGAATAGAAGTTTCCATCCCTTTTCAAAATCAAAAGTATGGTGGTAAACAAAGTGGTAAAACTCAAAGGAGAATGTTGACTGAATTCTGCAGTAATCCTCAAGCAATAGTTTATATTAGTAATAGTAATTATTATTGTAAAAATCAGTAATTTTTAACATTTGTTTTTCAAACTCAGTTATAGGAAGTTATATACTTAAATTTACCGAGATTACTTTGCTGTTTACTGCTTAACTGTCAGATAACAAATTGTTGCTTTTTTCCCCCTAAGGAGCTGTTGGTTGGTGTCAGATGCAAAGTATTTCCTGTGGAGGAAAATCCTTTTACTGCTGGCATTCACTTCAGTAGTATGTTATTGCAAACATCTGGAGCTTAGCAGAAAAACACTGTCTGGATTATTTCCTAAAGCACCTCAATAAGAATAGTCTGAGAGCTAGAGAAATGCCAGATTAAATGAGTAACCCAAACACGGAAAAGGACTAGAGTACAGTAGCAAGAATACAAAGGTAAAAAAATGCAATTCTCTAACCTGCAGAACCACAATGAATTTATAGAGTCTTTATCTCAAAGCCCACTCCATCTACTGCAGTTAAAAATACTAATTTTTCTGTCATACACCATGCAGCAAAGGTGAACATTCACACATTCGAGGTTTTACTTTTAGATTGATGAATTATCTATTGGCAGACAATAAATCTCTGCCACTTGGTCCTCTATTTCCCCACATTCAAATTATGTTAAAAGCCACGGTGCAAACAAAGAGAAAGAAGCCAGAAGCATAAATGGGAAGGATCCATTACTCACTGAAGAGCATTGGGCTGGATTGTGTGAGTGCCAAGTAGTCCCTTGAAGTATTGACTCTTCTCCAAGTTAAGGCACGAGAAAATGCTGGTTCTGTCCATGCCTCGCTGGACTGGACCTATAACATTACAGACCCAAGCAGCCAGCAGCACCAGTTAGAATCTTCCAAATTATAGGAAAATATTCCCATATTCCCCTTCTAAATTCCGAAAATTATGATTTTGAATCTGTAAGCTTTCCAATTTGCTAATGTCATCTCTTACTCATTTAGACATTAATGCATTTACACTATGATTTTTTTTTTACTGTTATTACTTTAAACAATATTTTCTATTAAACAATCTCCTTGTGAATTTCCACTATCAATTTACTTGGAATCTGTTACATCATTTCTTGTATTCTCTCAGGATTTATGACCTATCTTACAAATGTCAGTTGCACAATGACACATTCAGGTATTTCATCTAATACTTCTCTGAGAAGTGATGACAGATATCTTCAAAGAAGTAATGTTTTCAGTGGATATCCAAATGTCTAATTGACCAGTCTAATTCAAACAAAGTGACATTTTTTAACCCTCAACCTTGAATTTGCTCTGGAGAATTTGCCGTTCTCTGCATCTGTGCTGGAAAAACTCACAATTCCCCTTCTCCCTAGGTAAGAACTATTGCTAATGGAAATCTTCAGAATCAAGGGCGTGCCATTTGCTTGCTTGATAATTACTATGAGTCCATTATTAGCTAGTGATTTAGAACAAGGAGCTCTAGAACCTGTGCCCTCTGGATTATAATCTCTGACAGGTAGAGAAAAAACAACACAGTGAAAGCACATGAAAACCAACACATGAACAACTTCTTCAGGTATTTGATTATCTATTTGCTTTCAAGACAATGGAAAAGTTTCTGATATTTTTAGCAACCATCAGGAAAAAGCTGTAGCATCCAGGTGGCAGCCAAAGTCAGTTCTATCATACTTTTTTTTTTCCCAACACAATGTAATATTGCAAAATTTAGGAAGATCCTACAGTTCAGAATGAATTTTTCCATTCAAATGTAGCCTGGGTTTTTTTTAAAAAAAAACCCAAGCCTGGTAACTTGGTTAATAGTAACCACTTGATTAGTAGGTAACATGAAGATAAACAGGCTACTTCAACTTTCAGAAAAGACCCAGTAATTAAATTTATAACTCACATGCTTGAGCTTTATTACCTGAAGGTCTGACCCATAGTCTAGGAGCCTGATTTAGAGAGAGGGAATCTGTTTGGTCTAAATATGTGTAAAATTGTTTTGTGACAGTTCTTCAGTATGTCCAATCTTATCTTTCAGCAGAAATATTCAACTCCCTTGAAAGTCAGGTCACAAGAATACTCTGTCTTAAATTCCGTAGAATGGTTTTATGCCACTGTCATTTGTTTCTGTGGTAATTCAATACTAGACACAGGGTTGAAGGGACTTTATCTCTAACCCAGTACACATACACTTCTATTCCTGAGGTGTCAAATCATACAGTCACTCTAAAATTATATTGCTGCATACTTCTATCTAACCAATAACTATACCTAAATTAATTTTTCTACAGGTGTAAAGTACCATATGTAGTAATCTCCCATATAAATCCCTCCGATACTGATTTTTTTTGCATAGAAAAATGTTAAATATAATTAGCATTAAAAATTCTTGCCTTAGAAGATGTTACATAGAATAACATCATTCTGACAAGAAATTTTAAAAGTCTAGTGCAGCGAATAAAAACAAATTTCCGTATATAATTTACAGTCTGAAAGGTGGTGAAAATCCTGGGTTTATGCATTATTTTGTGCAGGAACAGCAAACCTAGGCTTCTCTGGTATCCAGAGATTAGTAAAGGAAAAACAACCTGAATTTTCTTTTACCCTTGTTATTACTCAATCTCTTAATATTTGAAGATAACGTTTTGAAGTTTTTTACACCAAATCAGATTTAATCTAGAGATAAAATGGTAAAGATCAGAAGACTTAATATAAATATGCTCATTTGTGCCTCTGATAATTTCTATTTTTTTTCTGCACTTGCAAAATAATGCATCAGTAGTGTGCTTGGCAAACCCAGAAAGGCCCATTTAATTTAATTTACCTTTGTAAATATGTGGCTTCAAACTTGTCAGTATTTGAATGAAAAGACAATCAAACAAACAACAAAGAAAGAGCTACAAAGGCAAGTTCTTAAAACTCTGCTCAATTTTGCAAATTGTTTGAAGTTGTTGATTAAAGTTTCCATAAATTTTTTATAGCACTGACCTTCTGCTTCAGAAGTTACTTAAACTAGAGGCATTGGAAGCAAATACAAATCCTAAACCTGTGTAATCTGATAAAATGGACAATCAAGCCAACAGTAATTCAATTTACAACTAGTTTTGTCTTCCTCAACCTACTACAGAGACCGTCTCTTCTTTCTCTGTGAAGTTCAAAGTTTTTGGAGGTTTTTTTTTTGCTTTGACAGATACTGGAATCCATATTTCCATTCCTAGATTTCCATGTCATTATGTCTTCTCTGAAATTCACCCATGAACCCAAGTTTTACAGAAATTGCTGTGCTGATAATTTGTATTTGTGATTTTGGGATCCAAACATTTTGCTATTTCACAAAGCAAGTAGTCTAGGTACAAAGAGAGATTTCTTCTAAAAAGATTGCATTTATATGCTCAGTCCAGTTGATGTAGGAGCCAAGGACCCGAAGTCTCTAGGTCCATTTGGTGAAGCATATTTTCAGGAGCAAACTTAGATACTGCTCTGTTCTCACAGAATACCCCAAAGTCAAGGCAGAAGTCCTTTTACTGTTGTGCAAGTTGCTTAAGGGAATAATTCATCTATGCAATTTCAATCAGTAGCATGAGAAACAGAAACTTGTAACTTTCACCTTGTTTAAGATTTTTGACACGCACTTCTGTTTTTTGTGACAGGAAGGATGTAATTATTGTGGGTGTTTATTGAAGAAGGAGGAAAAAATGCATTCCCATTCCTACGATCTTCTACAATGGTAATTTATTCTGAAGTGTTTAAATTTTTATCAATCCTCAGCTTTTATATGATGATGCCTTTTGAAGCTGGTAGGTCTGTTGTTATGGTGCAGGAGTTTATTATAGCTGAAATGTTTTTTGCATGTCATAGATTCTAAATCTTTGCACTCACCAAGCTAAGGAGTAAAAGATGAGTATAAACTGTACAATAAAAAGATGTAAATGTAAAATATAATCTCTTTTATTTGACATCACCTTTGTCAGGACTTTATACATGTACAGACACAAAGAAAAGGATTTCGAATCAAGGTGCAAAATATCTCTATGCAGAATTAACTGCTGTGACTTCCTTATGTATCATTTGGACTAAGGTGACTCAGCTTCGTTTTTCTGCAGCACTGCCAAATCAAAGCCAAAGCAAGCATTGCTTGGTAACTCAGGTTTTTTTTTTTAGTTTTTCTTACAAAAGATAAGTATGATAAACCATGAGAGCTAGAGTTTTAAGTTCTTATATTTACAATTGCCTGATTAGCACTTGTTGAAGATATATTCAGTATCATAACTGTGTTTTAACCCATAGTCTACTTCCTGTTGCTGTGGCAGTTAAACGCTAGAGGAGGGATTAGACACAGGACTTTGAACTCTCAGCAAGAAATTACGATATACAGGATCAAACCCTCACAAGCTCTGAACGATTATTTAAGTGATGCTTAAAATTTGAAAACCGGCATTTGGAAACTTTCAAGACAACTCAGAAGCCCCTCACTCCATTGAAAAGTGCCCTAAGGAGTAGGGAATAGGCCTTGCCACACAAAAGCCATGTACTGGATCCACTGAAACAAAGAGGATCAACTCCAGAACTCAGCAAGGCCAAAGGCAACTTGAGGCCACCTGAGACAAGAAGGGACATAGTCTTCTGTGGCTATATGTATGCTGGCCCCAGGACTGGCAGGCACAACTTGAGCTGCTTGTGCAGTAGGCACCTAATGATACAGATCTTCTGTAACAAGGCTTCTGGGCTTCCTTAAGAATAGATAATTAGATTCCTAGCTTTTCCAAGTACAGTTGTTTGAGAGGCCACAGACTCACATTTGGGTCACACCTGGCAAATTCTCTGTGGGGAATTGAGTGAAAATGAATATTGACATTTTTGTTTACCCTTAGCTTCAGTGGTTGAAATTTCTGAGATCTAGGATTTGAAATTTGCAAGATATGCAAAAGCTCAGACACTGTTTTGCATCAACACATCATCAATAGGAAAAAACTAACCCGTTTCTTCAAGGCCTACTCCAGCTAGCATTCCCTGTTAGTGGGTGAGCAGTCTAGCACTCTGTGAATTTGTCTTTTAAAGATCTGGCTATCTTTACATTACTATAAGGAGGAAACATTCTTTAGAAATTATATCCTCGAAACTTCAAAATAAGAAACAAATCTTTATGAGACTAAATATAAAGTCTGTATTTTTCTCTGTTGTCAAATAGGTGCAAAAGTTGAGAAGAATAGTCTCTAAATGTGAGAAGGAAGTCTGTCAGCCCAACCAGTTTTCTTAAATATTTGGTTGGTTGACACTCTCAGTGAGAGGAGTCATATGAAGTCTTAAGCAAATAGACAACGTTGGTTCACATTTTGCTAACAAGATAGTTCCATTCTTATGCTTCTGCTTCCCTTTAATGCAGAGCAGTTGAGGAGAAAAAGCATTGGCTCTGTTGTGTGGCACAGTGGGATACTTGAAACTTTTCAATATCCTGGCATGTAATTCTTTGGTAGATGTCCAAAGTACTCATGTTTTATTCCAGCTGGCATGTAACATACTCCTTCCACTGTCAAGACCTGAAAAGGTTTACTCAGAAAGTGTATAAAATTTTGTTGCATCAGAAGCAGAGTCACTTTTTTTTTGTCTTATCTCTAATGACAGTATTTCTGTCTCCCTAAATTATTTTATTGTTTGGAATTTGTTCCTTTCAACCTCATTCTGATGGAGTTTTAAATACTTAAGGAGAATAAAAAATCTTAAGTTTACGTGTGTCCATGTTGTAATAATTTTGAGAGATTTTTTGTGCATTACCTTCAATTGAGATGAGGTAACACATCAAGGAAAAAAAAGGATTCATTATACATGTAAGCTCTAATCTACTCTAAAAGTTTAATTTATACAATGACAAATTTGTAATCTTTAAGCTTTATTGAATAAAAGCATGTACTTTAGATCAAAATTACTGGCTATCTATGAATGTATTATATCAAGTATTGAATAATATACAGAACAGACTTTTGACAATGAGAAGCAGGTCATTGCCCTACTCTTGAGGCTATAAAATACTACTGTTATCTCCTCCTTATGACCTTATGAGTTTTCTCTGTGAAACTCAGAAGAGCCTCCCTGCAACGTAGAGTGACTTCTGGACTCCCTTCCACAGTCCATAGACCTTGGAGCTGATGCTACAAAGGGTACTCACGTGAGAACAGATCAAGGATGTCTTTGGATTTATTTTTGATGAAGCAAAGTTATCCTAAAGTCTGTAGAGGTGAAACTCCATTAAGATATTAAAATATATTGCCTTCTGGCTGTCATGCACAGATCAAGTTTCAGTCTGCAGTTGGATTTTCAGAGAACTGTTACGTATAGTGTATCTGCATTGAGTAGAAAAATGTGTACTATAAAAAGGCAGAATTGAGGATATTGAATTACTAGTGGTTCTTAACGTTTCTAAAGATACCCTTCTTTTCAACAAAAGCAAGAATTTATATTTTTCCTTAAGAAGATGTATTTATCCTTTCAGAAATATTGCTTTTTTCTGCCCTCTGACAAATCTTTGACAGGTAAAGCTGGTGTCCGTGGTTTTTTAAATTTTTCAGGAAAAGAAGATAGGATTTCATTAGTAAGGACATGGTGTTGCAATCTAAAAAGCTGTCTTTGTTGACCTCAGGGGACAGAGATAAAGTGCAGCAAATGACAGCAGCCAGGGAATGTGCTTGCAACCCAGACGAGAAGATCTGAAGGGTACTGGACCCTCATTCTCTGCTTCTGAGAAGAAAGCTGTGTGTAAGTCCTGGGGTGATCTGCCAGGGCACTTCAGCACTTCGGGCCTTGAAGCAAGCTCTGTGAGTGCTGAGAAGGGGAAGGAATGAAACTCTCTTGTTTGATAGAGTAGCTTTGGGAAAAAAGTACTTCTCTTTCTGGAGCTGCAAATGATAGGACAGTGGATCACTTTAAAATATGAATATATAGCAAACACAATCATTAGTTTTTTCCTGTCACTACTGTCCTCCATTTATTACCATACTGGTTTTAAAATAATAATTTTGCCTTTTTTGTTTATACCGTACAAAATTAGACCGATTTCAGCTGGGAATTTGACAACATAGTTGATGTATATCTCCTTTAAAACCCAGGAAGAAATTGAAAGGCCTGGTATCTAATCTAAGACCTGCCCCAGAAGGAGGCCAGGTATCCTCAGGCAGGACATTTCTAATGACAGTAACTTCTGTCTCTGGCTGAATGAAAGTGAGATAAGCATCTTCCATGTATGCCTTTTTTTTTCTAAAGTTGTTGAGATTTTGAATTTCTATTTGAGAGGAGTGCCGCTTGGAGCAGATCACTGAATTTATAGCAAGTAGAGATGAAGAGTAAATACCACCCAGTTTAGCAAGTGAGCTGTTGAGGACTCACAAATGCCTAGCTATGCCTAAATAGAGAACAGGCAGCTTGAACACTGAATTCAAACCAGCCATTTCTACAGCAGGTTAATGAGCCTTCCCTTAATCTCTGCCATACTGAGATCAAATTGTTTTTGCAGACCTTCTCCTGATCTTCCACTCCATATTTACATGAGCTTTTGTTTAGATTTATGTCTAGAATCTTGATATCATCAAACACCATACTTACGGAAAAAAAATTACTATGTAGATTTAAAGAGATATCTCAATTTAAACTGTTCAATTTAAAATGTGAAAAAAGTAACACTGAAAGCATTAGTAGGTTTTTACAGTAATACCTAAATAACTGTATGTGTACTATATGTCATGCCATAAATGCCAAATAAATAAATATTTTTAATTCTTGAATTAATAAGGAAAGGTCTTTTACATTTGAAAGTTCACAGGCTATCCACTTCCTTAGGTTGATATATTTTCAGCAGTATTATGTAAAAATATTTATGCTAGTTGAATTCATCTCCAACAAACTGTATATATTCCTTGTAAACACATATTACCAGCTCTTTATTTCAATAAACAAGGAATGCATCCTCTTGTCACATAACAGTGGGTTCCAACAACTCCAGCTTTCCTAAATCACACTTGCAATCATTGAAGCCATATAATTTTCACAAAAAAACAGTGGAAAATTAATTTAAGAACACATTTAGTCACACATATGTTCGCAATCAAACTGTTGTTTTAAATTACTTAATTAGAACAGTTTGTCATACTTACTGGAAACTAGCATAATGGTTGTGTTGAGACCACAAAAGTCAGAGGGATTGAAAGGACTGTGAGTGAAAGGAAAAGAGCAAGTGTTTTAAAATTCCCAGAGTTTAATAGTCCTGGAAAAAATTAATCCTCAATTCCAGTCATATATCTCTGTGTGAGAACACACATATATGTTTTCTTATGCTGAGAATTGAAAATTTGTTTTTTTCATAGTATCTCATCCTCAGTAAACTGTAATTACTAAAACTGTATTGAGCTATGCTACATATCTCGCAGTGGTACCACAGGGAACAAAGGAAAACACAAAGTCGTTGCTTTGCCTCCACAGGATTTTCCACTTGGAGCTTTAGTTACCAACAGTGCTCTCAGAAGTCTTTCCAAAACATTATGGAAGGAAGATTGATGGAAACGTCATAGCATGACAAACGTCAGTAGTGATGCTTAACAAAAGTTTCTGGAATTCAAATGAAGGTCATTCTTTGTGACTTCTGCTGATGCTCCCAGAGCAGGTTTCTCCTTTCATACACGTTTGAATCCAGGCTCTGACCTGTAGGCTCTCTGCACTCACATTCCTCACTAGCCAGCAGCTCACCTTGTGAAGAATTTTAAAAGTTTGCCAGACATAATTTTATTTCCCCACAAACTCACTAACTTTTTTTTTTTGAAACTAACTAACTAATTTTATTCAAATGCATCATCTCATATGTTCCAGTTTTATGTTCCATAGAATCAGCATTGATATGGCCTTACCACAGAGCCCAACTTCTTCAGACACATCCATTTAGATTTAGATAAAAAACTGAGGCACCTCCTTTGCCTCAGCCTTCAGCAGTAAGACTGGTTATCTTCAGGGCAATGAGCCCTCTTAGCTGGTAGACCAGGACTGGGAGCAGACCAGACTCCCTCTAATCCAAGAGGAGGCAGGCAGTGACCTGCTGAGCCATTTAAACACTCTTAAGTCTCTAGAAATGGATACAGATTCTTCCAAAGGTACTGAGATAGCTGGTGGAAGAGCTCACTAAGCCACCCTCTATTATATACCATCAGTCTTGGCTCGCTGGGGAGGTCCCAGGTGACTGGAGGTTGGCCAATGTGACACCCATCCACATGAAGAGTCAGAAGGAGGATCTGGGGAACTACAGGCCTGTCAGCCTGACCTCAGTGCCTGGCAAGGTTATGGAGCAGATCTTCTTGATTGTGATCAGTCAGGATATATGGAACAACCAAGAGGCCGGAATCACAGCCAGGACAAGTCTGAAAAGGGCAAGTCCTTCCTGACCAACCTGGTCTCCTTTTAGGTGACCCACCTGGTTGGTGAAGGGAAGGCTGTGGACATTGTCTATCTGGACTTCAGAAAAGCCACGGACACCATTTCCCATGGCATTCTTCAGGAAAATCTGTCAGCCCAGAGCTCAGACAGGCATAGTCTTTGTTGGGTAAGGAACCAGAGAGTGGTGGTGAATGTAGCTACATCCAGTTGATATCTGGGCACTGCTGGTGTCTGACAGGAATCACTGTTGGGCCCTGTCCTGTTTAATATATTTATTGACAATAAATAATATGGATACAATGATCAAAATGATCTTCAATAACTTCATGGGCGACATTAACTTGGTTAGGAGTCGCTGGATAGTGGGATGGCTCTGCAGAGGAATCTGTACAGGCTGGATCAAAGGGCTAAGACCAAATGGATGAGGTTAAACAAGGCAAAGAGCCAGGTCCTACAATTCAGTCACAACAGCTCCAGAGCTACAGGCTGGGGGTAATGGTCAACAGTAGGTAAACATGAGCCAGCCGTGGTGGCCCAGGAGGCCAATGACATTCTGGGTTATACCCAAAATAGTGTGGCCTGGGCAGTGACCATCCCACTCTACTGGGCACTGGCTAGACCACCTTATCCTGTGTTCAGTTTTGGGCCCCTCACGACAAGGAAGACATTGAGGGGCTGGCGCATGTCCAGAGAATGGCAACAGAGCTGGAAGGGTCTGGAACACAAGTCCT
The DNA here is from genome assembly GCA_013396875.1 of Vireo altiloquus. Taxonomy (NCBI): domain Eukaryota; kingdom Metazoa; phylum Chordata; class Aves; order Passeriformes; family Vireonidae; genus Vireo; species Vireo altiloquus. The sequence continues at coordinate 50,237 of VZRF01008256.1, read as the reverse complement.
TGAGAAGCATCTGAGGGAGCAGCAGTTTATTAGCCTGGAGAAAAAGAGGCTCAGGGGAGTCCTTGCTACTCTGTGCAACTGCCTGGAAGTAAGGGTGGGAATCCATCTCCTCTTCCAGGAAATGAGCTACACAGGCCTCAAGCTGTTCCAGGGGAGGTTCAGGTTGGATATCAGGAGGAATTTCATCATAGAAAGGGTTGTTTAACACTGGAATCACCCAAGGAGGTGGTGGTGGTTGAGCACCCATCCCCAGAGATATTAAAGAAAGAACCAGATACAGCATTTAGTGTTGTGGTCTAGTTGACAAGGTGGTGATCGGTCAAAGGTTGAATTTGATGGACTTAGAAGTCTTTTCCAATCTAAATGCTTCTGTCATTCTGTGATTTATATTTTCCATTATAGCTCTCAGTCCTCTTTTCAAGTAACTCTAGAATATGAATATCATTTGACTAAACTAATGAACAAGAAAATACATTTCTATTTTCCTTGCTCTTACACAGACTGAGGGGATACCTTTCTCTAGCTAATTTTTTAGTAGCCAAAGCTCTCACATTTCCAGACCACTACTACTGTCTTCTGTCAAGACTGATCCCTTCAAACATGCTGTCACAACAAAAGCATCACATAAAACAATTTTGTGTTTGTTTTCACTGACCTTTGTGTTTTGCAAAAATCTAACACTATAAGTCTAATATGGAAGCTTAATCACACACTGAACATGCATGCAAACAATTTATGTTTGGATAAAAAAGTGTTCTAAGCATCAAGGAATAACACACAGGAACATATATTAGTGAGGCAGCTCTAAAATATATTTAGATATTTATGAAAACAAACTGAATGTCTCATGAGGTACTCATTCCCTGAGAAAACTAATTGACATTGCAGAACATGAAAATTAGAAATATAAGTGTCTTTTGGAATCTCAGTAAATACTTGCATACTAAAAATTGATGAAAAATGGAAATTTCTTCCCATCGGAAGTTTTACTATAAAGAAGTACCCTACAACTAAAAAGAATTCAAAGCCAGGAATTTCTTTGTTGTTTTCTTGAACTCATTCTTTAGTACCAGAAATCAAAAGCAGATTCTGTCCCCCTTTCCCATTCTAGTTTTAGTATCTTTGAAGTAAGTTCACAATCCATTTGTCTTAAGACCTCTTTAATGTCACACCAATTAGTCAGATCGGCAGATTGAGAGCTGGGAGAAAGCAAACACTTGGTTATCACTAAGAATGAAATTCTCCATGCTTTCATGCCAGACACATTTTCCCTCCTTCCCCCTAAATGGAAAAAATAAAGGAAGAAGAAAAAGTGCAAGCTCTCTTTCAAGAGAGTAGAAATTGACAGAAAATTCCACTCAAATGCAACTTGCTTCTCTTACAACTCAATGGGGGGAATTTATGTTTTGAAACTTTATACATAGCTTAATATTATCCTCTAACTTTGATTTGAATTTTTTCCCCCTCAAGTGTAGGAAGACAAAACAATACAGAAGAGTCAACAATCTGGAGCTACAGGTGTGTCATTAGTAAAATGCACACACTTGAAATGATATAGAAAAAAAGTAGGAGTACCACAGCTGATACCATCATCAGTCTCTCTTATGTCCTTTTTTATCAGAAACTGAAGGTGTCTGCCAGATACTGACTAAAATATTTGAAATTGTTTTGCTCAGTGTACTCAGAATCTGTAGTGAGTTTGAATCACAGATGGAGTGAAATAGAGAGCTCTTGTCTCTGTCTTAGTTACATATGTCTTTACTCAAACAGAAATTACAGTTATCATGTCTGTAGTATGGCTTTTTTTCCCATCAACACAGTCTTTAGATTAAATGTGTCTGTACTAAGGAGAGATTGTTGTGTTCTTCCTCCCTTTCCTCTTTCCTTCAGTCTAAATTTTAAAAAACCTTCTGAAATTTACTTTTATTTTTGTACCCTCTGGAGAGAAAAAGAATTATATTAGAATTTAAGTGATGGAGAGCATTGGCAAGATTAAATCTCATCTAAAAGGAAGAGGCTCAGGAGAAAAATACTTACAGCATAAAATAAAAAACCCAAACCACTCAAAACCAACAGCAATTTTCAGGATAAAGGTTAATTCTTGTGTTCTCAAAAGCAGTTGTCCTTTCAAGAAACTGCCCATTTTTTTGTCTTTAAGCAATCAATCTGACTCCAAACGAAGCATTTGTTTCTCTGTTTCTGTTTTGAGGTAGAAAACACATGACTCCTGTTCAATTCCTGAGTATGAAAAAGGCAAACAGTTTGTTAGGGAAGAGAATATATCAATCAGTGGTTATTTATTCTTGAGCCCAAGTAGCAGGGGATTTACAATACGAGGAAGAAAAATAAGGGGGTTTATATGTTGGCAGGTTGAATGATCTGTCTCCCATTTTCGTTTCTTAAAACATCTTTCCATGTTGCTGCCGGTGCTCCAAGAACTGTTTCTAGTTAAACAGATGAACTTTTCTGAGGAGGTATTTGCACACCCAGTGTGCATCTCAAACTTGTGAATGTTTGGGAGGCCACTAAAGATTATTCAACAAGAAGTCTGGTAGAATTAGTGAATAATTGCAGCAATAATGAACAGCTGGAAAATAAACTGGCTACCCTATGGCCCCAGAATCATAAGCATATATTGACTAGGCTGGGAAAATTTTAATCTTTCCAAGTCTGATACTTTTTTTACTTGATGCTGACTTAAGAGACAATGTATTAGCATGCTGTCATTGCACATAACCTCAGTAAGCTTCAGCAGTGCAATAAATGCCAGGTCCATTAAAGAGAGAGGAGACTTCACTGATACGAAGTATGTTGGTCCCTTCTCCTTCTGTCATATGCACTCTTTGAGATTCAGGATTGTTAAAAAGAGGTGGAAGGATGATGTGTCACTCCATGTGTCTGTCTAGATAAATACTAAACTCACATCAATAAGCAGAATTTTTTTCCAATTTTGACAAAGATGCCACATGAAAATGATTAAAGCTGTGGAGAGACTCTACAAACCTCAAACACAAGAGAATATTTTAAGTGATTATGAAATTATATGTTAATCAAGTAATCAGACATCCTGTTCCTTTATTATTACATGCTATTAGACTTTTTGTCTAGGAATTGTTCCTTGTATACTAGGATACTTATCTTAAGCCAGAATGATAGTAATTTTAAATGGAAAAGGTCAGTGGGGAGCTCTTGCTTATAGCATTTTGGGTGGGCTTTTTGGGGAAAATAGATATTGAAGTGCTGAAATTGCAGAGACAGACCATGGGACTAGATTGCTGTATCTTTCCAAAGTTGTCTCTGAAATATCTCTTTTTATCTTTCTTTTTATTTCTTTTTTTATTTTTATTTTATTTTTAATAAGAATACTTGAATATACCATTGTCTTTTAGCCAGGAAGTCCTGCTCCTGTGAGAGAGTGCTTGGGCACCTGTTGCTGAAATACATGATAAGCTGCAAGTGACTTCTAACTGAATATGGGAACAGAACAAGCTCTATTCATAGTGTTTATCCATGGTGAGCTAAAAAACAACTTAGCATCTTAGTAAAGTAAGACCCAAGGCACCAAAATAATCTTGCTTCAAATAAATATTCTGCAGAGAAATTAAGACCTTAGAGTAGACATATGATAGTGGACAACTCCTTGCTTGTGTGTGCTTTTTGTTAACTATTTTGGTTCCAGAGAGAACAGGATAAAAATGAAGAGGGTAGATTTAGAATAAAGAAGCTTCGACAACACAGCTGCAGCTACCTGATATCAAATCTTCGGGACACACTGGAAAGATACATATTTTTTTGATGCAGAATGAAATTTTAAAAAATTTTTCTATGCTTCCAGAAATGATTGGCATTTTACCACATATTAACAGAAAGCAGAAAAAAAGGCTGTCAAAGTAAACCAGATTTTATTTCTTCTGAAATATTATTTTAGGAAAACGCTTTCTAGACACATTTCAAATTCAGCAATATTTTGCAGGAAGGGTACTTTCCATGTGTAATGATCCAGACTCCATTGCCACCAAGACTAGTGAAACTTTACATTTAAAAGTGATAAAAATTTTAAGTAGGCTATCCATTGTCTTCTTATTTTTGACACATACACAACAGCCTTCTCTGTTGTCTCTTTCAAAAGACAACACCACCTCTGATTCTTCATTTAGGTTATGTTTTCTGCCTTCCTGGATGGGAAATTTAAGCCTTAAGAGCCCACAGAATGGAAAGTGCTATGAAAATATGAAATATTAGAACTCTGAAATGTTCAAAAAAAGATTTAGCACAGTTATGAATCAGATCCAGCACCTGCTTGCATCACTTGGTGACATATTTCAGTTAAATGACTGGGATATTGCAAGCAGCACCACACAGAATAGAAATGTTTGTTTGATGGATTGGACGAAACTTAACAAACTGCTGGAGGGTAAGAATGTTATCCCAACCAATAGGCTGATGAAGCTTTTATGTAAACTGCAATACTCTATTAGAGAAAGCATCTGGTACTGCCTTCCAGAAAACATCAAATGATCTCCCATTAATGATTTTTTTTTTCCTAGTGAAAATTACTGTCTTGATTGAAAATAGTATTTTTGCAGAAACAACACTGGACCCCATTTTGGAGGGAAAAAACCCAAATATGCTATGACTGTTTTCCTAAAATGGTATGAAACCACTGCCAAATGGTTAGTAAGTGACCATTTAAGAAAAAGGATTCCTCTAACTTGCCCCAAAATATATGATTTTTGGGATAGTCAAATCACCCATGAGAGAAGGCGGATAAAGAAAAATAGATGATGATGAATGTTAGTTTCCATCAGGTAAAATGTGGAATTTTACCTGGATATTCAAAGAAAAGCAATGAGATGATATCTCCACTGTCAGTTATAAGTAGCTCCAGTTCAATCATGCAGGTACGACCCAGGACTGGGAACACACTGTGCTATGTTCTGTGAGTGAAAACATGTCGTGGCTCCCGCACTCCAAGACATGAGATCGGTCTTTCAGTACACAGACAAATTGCTTGGATTGAATCCCTTTTTCTAAAGTGTTCTCAATATATTTTGCCCTAAGTATTTCTATGCAAGTGCTGTATTTGCAATAGCACGGTGGGTATTTATCCCAAACCCAAGAGATCTGAACACAGGAAGCCAGGGCATCAGAGATATAAAAAAGTCAGCTATACTTGTATCAGTCAACAATATAATTACCGTGGTTTTCATACTTTAGTATATATTAGGAGGAACTAACTTGTTTCATTTAATCCCTAGCAGAAGTCAGAGGAGTACACTTTATTGTCAACTGTTATGTTAAGCAGATACCTGAACAGCTGTCATCTAAAAAGATCTGTTTCACCCTTTCATGCATCATGTTTAACCTTGCAGAAGTCCACATGCGGCAAGTGTAAGCTCCAGGCACCTGCTTTGCCCAATCTTACAGTACAGGCCACTGCAGCTGGAACAGGACTTGAGGCCAGAATGCTAATTTCTCCTTTCAAGCATTTCAAGTCAGATTGTGAGTAAGCCTCATATTCTGTGGATCCTACACAAAAACAGTTGAGAGATTTACAGTACCTACACGTTAGATCATGTGAATGCCCACAGCCTACCACATGTTGTTGGCATCTCTTCCACGTTACTAAAGGAGTGCACAGTGCAGAATTCTGGTCCAGGGCACAGACCTGTACTGCTGTTTCCTGCCCTGTAACTTTCATCTGTGTCCTGTGAGCCTGTGTTTCTAGGCCACTCACTGAACATGAAACATCTTTTTGTGACAGAACATAGCTGCATTGTTAGGCTTTTCAAAATGTATGTAAACCAACTTCGGCTAAGCTTTAAGATCAAGCACAGGAATACAACAAAGAAGAAAATGGTTTGAAGTATTTTAAGAAGTATCTGTGCCTTCTTTTCCCATTACAAAAGTCTTTTAAAAAACTGTGAGATGCAAAAAGAGATATTTCTGGCAGTTAATTCTTCTGCTCTGCATATCAAATGATCACCATTTGAAGTGATATCTTTGAGTGGTTTAAGAAGGTATAGATTCTTTATCAATCTGATCACTTTATTAAATTTTTTTTTGTATTTCATTTAATCAAAAATCCATTATTAAAATAAGAGCATGTTGCTCCTTTGTCAAGGTCACAGGTTTGATCCCTGTACAAGCCATTCACTTAAAGTTGGACTTTGTGATCCTTGTGATCCCTTCCAACTGAGAATATTTTGTGATCCTGTGATTCTGTGATAGTTACTCCAAAACATAATATCTTCATGAAAATATGATTCAGTCTATGAAACTATATGGAACCTATATGAAACTATATCAAACTCTTGATGCTCTACATGGAGTTACACATAACATGATAACCATCATCCTTTTTTCCTAATGCAAAACTAATTTAGGGTCAAAACTAATGGGGGCAGTTTTGGGTGCCACAATACAAAAAATACATTGATTTATTAGAGGGGTGTCCAAAGGAGGGCAACAGGGATGGTGTAGGGGAGGGGAAGCCATAAAAGGGGTGGCTGAAGTCACTTGGTCTGTTCAGCCTGGAGAAGAGGAGACTGAGGGGAAACCTCACTGGAGTTACAGCTTCTTTGTGAGGGGAAGAGGAGGGGCAGGCACTGAGCTCTGCTCTATGTGGTGACAGCAACAGGACCCAAGGGAATGCTTGAAGTTGTGCCAGGGGAGGTTTATGTTGGATATTAGGAAAAGGTCCTTCACCCAGAGGGTGTTTGGGCACTGGAACAGGCTCCCCAGGGAAGTGATCACAGCACCAGCCTGGTGGAATTCCAGCAGAATTTGGACGATGCTCTCAGGCACATAGTGTGCCTGTTGTGGCTGCCCCACCTAAGACCAGGAGTCGGACTTCCATGATCCTTGTGGATCCCTTCCAACTCAAGATATTCTAGATACATGTTTTGCATGTCTACTCTCACTTGTGAAACCAAATGGTATGAAATATGCCATTTCTTTGTCTCTTCTGATGGAATTTCTGTAGCTATTTTACTAGTTAATTTTCCTATTTCTCTGCCTATTTTACTTTCCTGCTGCTCACTGTAAGTATACTTTATTTAAAGAAATCTTTATAGGTGGTTGAAATATACCCTGTAATTCTACACTCACTCTTTTCTTTCGGTTTTTAACATTTTTACGACTCCCAGTGTTTTCGGTTTCCAGATTGTTTCTGTTACTTAAAACCTTCTGCTTATTAGTTATACTAACTTTTCATATCCTCTAACCACACTGGCCTCTGTTTCCCCATTTCCTGTTTAAGTTTGAAAGGAATGAATTTCTACTATAACATCTGCAAAATTATTTCTGTGTTTTCCAGTGTTCTGATGGTGACTTCACAGGCATTAAAGGATTCAGCAGTATGACTTCAAACATTTTTCAGTCATCCACAATGTTAAAAATTTGAATAGATTCACTATCACCATTCCAATTTTTGAAACATGTCCTTTTTTTCTCACTATTTTTCTTACGCTGTAGTCTGACCACATGTTACAGTTAAATGTTACTTAAAGAAATGGAAGGAGGAAAATATTCAGGAAACCAAGCACATGTGCTTTATGTGCTTGATGCAAGTCCTGGCAGTGGAGTTAGCAGTGGTCTCTGACTCTCTGAAGCAGCTAATTACCAGTGTATCTTCACTAGCTCCATGAAAATGAATTCAGAAAAATGTCTTACCTTTTAGTATAGTGGTACCCTTTGATACCTGCTTTTTCTGTGTCATGTTCTAAGACATAAACCCTCAAAGTCAAAGATGCTACACCACATGGATCAAAATAATCATGGATTTAGTTTCCCGATAGAACTGGCCACATATTCGGTATCTTATTATTTCAAAAGAAAACCTATGCAAGAAATCTTATTACTCCTATGTTATTCTTATCTCGCTGTTTTTTTTTTTTTTTTAATGGACATGTGTTGTGAAAGCATTTATTAGACTGAAGTTAACTTATTGGGGCTTTTTGGGAGCTATGGCTCACACATTAATCATTTTTGACATTTCTTAAACAGAAGTAACAGGTTTAATTTTAAATTAAAACTCGAGTCACTACTGCTGGGGTATTTTAAAATTCCAGTCAATTATTACTGTATCAAGAAAGTATCATCACAGCATCTTGAATGTTTCCTACTTTGTTTCACCGAATTTTGCTTCAATTCAGTGGCCAAAGAAAAGCCTCTGGTCCCAAGTTGCTATGCCAATATTACACAGAGGGTTTGGAAAATTTAAACCTTCCAGTTCAGTTTATTGCTACAACATCCGCAAGTTGTTTCAGTCATCCCATGGGAGCAGGCGCAATCACTGTAAAACATTAGTGTAGACTTGTACAAAAAGCTGGAATTCCTGCATTGCTGTTTTGGGAAGGTGAACATGGGTAGAATCATTTCACAGTAAACAAGAGACATAAATATGAGTCTTGACAAAAAAAACACCCTGAGTACAGCCTCCCTACATGAAAACATCACTAATAGGAGGACACAAAAATCAGCTCCTGTCAGATGACAGCTCTGAGATACTTGGAAATTATATTCTGAAAGAAGTAACTGTGATGGAAATATAAATTTACATGATGATACACTACAGTTCTGTGTGACATGGATGCATTTGCATGATAAAACCTCAATTATTGTATTAATAAAGATGTATCTTTAATGAGTAGATGCTCTTGTTCTGATTGCACAGTGACAGAAATATTACTGTATATATATTTGATTTCCTTTGTTTGAAATAACAGATGCAATAATGTCAAATTTTTTTTGGTTTCGATCAATAGTGTCACAAAACAAAATAATTATGCATTAAATTTTCCACCATAAGCAAGAAGTACTTGTTATGCGTATTCGGACAACAATTTTAACACATTAAATATGTATGATTATTGTGAGTGTCCTGAACAGCTATTTGGATATGTTTCAGAAGAAAATTTTATCCCTGTTTCTGAATGAAATTATTCAGATTAAAAATGAGGAGGAATTGGAATTCTAGCAATAGTTCAGTGCTTCTCTAGTGGCTGGAACTAGATGGTCTTTAAGGTCCCTTCCAACCCAGATAATTCTATTACTCTATGATTCTATGATTCAGAGCCATCAGTCCTTCCTTCCCTTCTGATAAATAGTGAATCAAAGATGCCAGCTGTGAAAATTAAATGGATTATATTCTGGTCTCTGATTTAAAAAAGGAAAGAAAGAAAGGCAAACAGAGGGCATTTGAGAAAGCAGGACAACCACCCTAACGTGGATAGAGACAAGCCAAGGAGGTAGAGTTCGAGAGTAACAATCATCAAGAAACTATAGGGTCATAAATATGCAGAGAGAAAAGAATCTTGGAAGAAATACACACATTCCTGTACATTCTTTAAAATGTATCTGCAGGTATTTTGAGAATGGTACAGAAGCCTCAGATCTATCATTCCATCACATCAGATTAATGTCTTTATCAGTGGAGCTGCTATACTTGCAACATGTGGTCTCCACTCCTGTAAGGTGAATGGACTCTACTCCTGTGGAATACTGTATTATCGTGGAATAAGAACAAACTTTTTTATACCTAGTTATCAACAACTGATTGGAACACCTCTGAAGCATTCTCTTTCGGATAGCTTTGGCATATATTCAGGGGAAAAAATGTCATTTGCTTGAAAAAGAAATCTCTGTCATTGATTAAAAGGCTTGTGAAACACTATTCCTCAGAGGATGATTCACATGGCAAAAAAAACCTGAGGGCTATTGAAGAAAAGTTAGGGACAGCTTCCTCTTTATCAAAAATCATCTCCCTGACTCATTAAACTAGTCAGGATTGAATAGCTCAGCAACCCGTTTGGCTCTAAATAACCTCTACTTTTTCATTAAGGGAGCTGTCAGAAATGACCATAATCCCTAATCTGCAAAAATGTTCTTTAGTCCGCTCCAACTCATCCACATAGTTGGCCAGACTTCTACCCTCCAAAATTACAGCAATAAAACATGTCATTATGAAGAGAGACAAAATTCTCCACATCTGATGCATGAACATCTGCTGTTTGCAACCTAGATGAAAGTCCTCTGGTTTTGGCTTGGTGACAGTGAAGCTGTGCTATCTAGGCCTCCTGTTGTTGGGGGACAAAACTAATAGGGATATGTCAATATGTAAAGCAGCAGCAGGGTTTAGAGAAGACAGATTAAACCAAACAAATAAGAAGAATAAGAAAATCCCTTAACCTTCCCATTTTTCCTCATGTATTACTTCCATTTGTTACTATCAAGCAAGCTTTTAAGATTTCACCTTGGGGTAAATTACTATGCTGTCATGAACAACATAATATCTGTATGAGAATAAAAAAGAAGATAACAATTTCTTGTTTGTGAAAGCTGTATATACATTTCTTTTCCTCATGAAAACAAGAAATCAAAAGGTAAAGACAAAGAATCAACTTCCATATTTTTTTTCAGGACAGTTATGTAAATGTGACAGTTAATGGAGAATAATAGTATACAAATATTAATGGGCATTCAGATTAGTAAAGTGATGTTTCTGTGTGCATGAAGAATTATTCAAAAATTTTATTTTCTCAAAAGAACATAAGATTGCCTTAATAGGGAATCAAATCAGTGAAGTGGAATCATTTTCCTTTAAATATTTAACCTTTTTCTGTCCTCTCTATTCAGTGTGCTGGGTCACCCTGCTGTTTAAAGAGTCAGAGCACTTACTAGGCACTTCAGAAGGAGAGCCACACAAACAGTATTGCAGCTCACAACAGTCATGGTGTTAGCCTTATCCCATGCTAGATATCTGGGAGACTGAGAAGATATAAAACAAAACCCATGAGTACCAGTATTATGCACTTCAAAGGCCAGGCTTGAGTAGCTGTAAGGGAATTGTGCATTACTCTTTGAATAATCACCCAGAAAACTATTTGTTCTAGTAATTAATTTGTATTTTCAAAACTCCTGAGAACTAGAAGATTTGGGCCTTAGAAAACTGTGAAAACATTTCAAGAGTTCAAACCATCACCAGAAGAAATATCAACATATTAGGATATTTCTCTCTTTTCTCCTCTGTCTTCAAGAAGGGTAGATAAGAATGCTTATATAATCTCTAACTTGTAACTCTAAACTCTGTACATATATTATATCGAGGCTAAATAAATAAATTCCAGATTGCGATAAATTTTATCGATATAAGAATCAATCAGGTACTAAAGTTAGAGTAGGTTCATCTAAGGATTCATCCAGTGGGTTTCATGCCAAGATTTAGTAAAAAAAAACCAGTGCTTGAATGTGCAGTGTTGAACTATCATAGCTAGACATGAGCAAATCCCACTGATCAGAAAACTCAAAGCTAGATACAGCACCTCACAATGTCCATTTCAGAGCATATTAACATTAGAGCAAAGCTTCACAATAGATAGGATGATTGCATAAGACCAAGTAGGTTGTGTCTTTTCCTGTTAAGACCTTAAACCTTAATTCAAAGCTATTTTGCAGATTCTTATGTACCGCTGACATTAGATTTCTAGACTTCTTGAGGTTACACTACCTTCCAGAAAGGGTGTCTGGGAGCTGAAATATTTTCCAGACTTTGGAAATAGTCTCAAAATTTGTTTCTTTAACCTGGAATGGTCACAAGTCTGAAACTTTCAAATTACTTGTGTGCCAGACAAAAGGCTCCTCTTGAAACAAACCCAGAAACCTAACTTCAGAAAAGTTAAAAAACTGGGTCATGTTGGAGTGCTGTAATGCAAACAATAATGAACCCCTAGATAAAACCTACACCAGAACAAACAAAAAACTATTTTAATAATTTGCTCATTTTTGGAATGATATATACAGAATTTCTGTACTGATTGAAGATAACAAAGGAATGTACTGTACAAGGATACTCAAAGTGAATTTTCAAGGGAAAGGGAAGGTTTCTGATTGTCCTGCTGGTACAGTGCAAGTATTCTGTATTCTTTACAAGTGAAAATCTCAGACATGATTGTTTAGAAGATTAGGAATACCTTTCAAGGTAGGAATGTTGTTACCCCACTTTCCAGAGGAGACATGAACCTCTGGTGGCCAGCAGGTACCCAGCCCTTCAGGGTCAGAATTGAACATAGCTCAACATTCTTTGTTTGCTGAATAAATGAGAGATAAATTAAACCGTCAAAAATAAAGATAGAAGATAGAAGCACAGGTTTCATTTGGAAGTTTTGCATACATTTGGAAGAAGAAATTAGGCTCTTTCTTAGTCATTCTCAGCTTCAACTGAGAATGAAAACACACCCCTTGCCCCTACATTACATACAAGTATACGTGACAGACTATAATCTTAGTGTGCAGTAATATAAGAATCTCCTTGTATTTCTAAATCGTGAGGTAAAAATGTTTCCTGAAACATGGAACAAAGTACATGACTCTTTCTGTGGTCTTGCTGTAGGCTGAGTGAGGTACAAATGATTGGAAACTAGCACACAGAGCAAGGCTATTTTACTTTGTATCATCACGTTTTCAGACACTTGCCTCCAGGCTGCATGGTTCTCTTTTTAGAGCTCTTGTTTTTAACTTGCTGCACACATATTTTTAACGGCATGGTTCTACAAACACAGTTAGATTCTTTGTGCTACAAAATAGTGCCCGAGTTGTGTAGTTAGATACATTTTTCCCCTTGCAAACGCCTCAAAATCAAGACAGAAGTATCAGTAGTATCACATTTTGGAAAACAAATAACGGAGAGGAAGCCAAATATGGCACCATATTACAGGGGCTGCAATTTTGAATTTATAAATATTCAGGTGTTCCTGAACTCTTTGATTTTTCCTCAGTTGTACCAGTGTAATCTATTAATTTGAAGTGAGACTTAATGTGCTAGTGAAACAGGAGTGGCTCATTTATGTGAATAACAGTCTCCTAAAGAGAAAAAAACTCTTTTTCCTCAAAACAGACAATTAGAAAAGCAAATTAATATATTTATTTAATAGAAGAAGAAGAAAATGCTCATTCTTACAAAACCAATCTTCACAATATTCTTTCAAAGTGTGCTGTTGATGGAAATATTGTTTGTACTGTGGTAGTGCTGTAGAAATCTCAGTTATTGTCTGGCAATTTTATGGTGTTTGCCACAAAGTGGTGCTTGGAGAGGTTAATTGAGTTACTTTTCACACTAAGCATGTTTCCAAAGGATGTGTTTGAGCCCAGGAAAAAAGTAAAGGTATGCTAGAAAGAGGGAATGATAAGAACTGATATTATGAGTAAAGTGAAAGTGAGAGTCCATGAAAATGATAGTTGATGGAAAAATGAAAAGGGAAAATGGGAATTACAGGGTTTGATGCTGAAAAATTAAAAGAAGCAGATAAAGCTAGTGATATAAGCTTTTGTGAAAAATAAAGATAAGAAATTACTTCTTGTAGCAGAATTCTGACTCACGTAAGCAAAGCCACAGAAGAGGGTGCTGCAAAAACTGAAACATAATATGATAAAAGTCTGGAGGAGAGTTTTAGCCATATGGCTACTTGGGAAAGAAATATCCATAACACCCACATCTTAAGTTATTATACTCACAAAAGCATCAGGTTTTTGAGCACATTCCAGATTTGAAAATCTAGAAATTGAAGAAGAATGTCACAACCACATTATACACTTGAGTGATAGGCTGGATGGTAGTACCATCAATGCCAATCAAGAAATAGAGAAAGGGAGAGAGAGGAAAAAAAGAGGGTTTTGATTAGACAAGGAGAGAAGGTGATCTGCAAGTTGTCATAGAGATATTCACTAAGTTCAGGCTTATAGATTAGATCAAATATAGAGAGAAAAATTACAGGAATTTTCTGAAGACGCATCAAATTTTATTCTGATTCTGCACAGGTAGAGGAACAGTAATAAATACTGAAGGTGAATTAGCACATGGCAGAGTTAATAAAGGACAGGGAAGACCACAAATAATTTTGGATGAAAATTAAAAGTAGTTTTGAAATTTACCAAAGAGAAACAGTCAATAAAAACTGAGACAAGGTGACTGAAAAAAAACCCCACAGGGAGCTAAACTGAAGAAGTTTCCAAGTGCAGATGCAAAACCTGACATAGATATCTGCAAGAGTTTTAAATTAGCTAGTAGATTAAAATAAGCAAGATAATTAGGCTCTTATTGTATATTATTTGTACAATGCTGATAGTATTATCCATGAGGCTCCCTTTCAGAGGAGTCAAAATATATAGGTATCATATAGCATACAAGTAACAACCACCACTAAAATTGTGCCACCATGGTTGAACACTCAGTTGAAAAACACTTAGTATGACTCTATCCCAGGTGGAATAAGTGAAAAAAATGCAAGGACATAATATCTAGTTTAAATATACGTCTGTGTTACATGACTTTTTTTTGTAGATTATTATAATCTGTGAACATTTATAGAGATATATTTAGCAGCAAAAAATCCAACTAGGTTGAAGGTCACCAATATGGAAAACTGGTACAATGTAGGAATTATAGTCAGGAGATAACTGTAGTGTAATACTTTCCAATACTCCAGTTTAAAGTCACTGACAGTGATCCCACATCTAGAAACCTGTCAGTTCCAAAACCCGTGCAGTATTGCCTTAACAATGGTTTCTTAATAACCTACCTGAATTAAATGTACACCGGATATTAATTGTCATGTCCCTATATGTTGACATATCTGAAATACATAGCTTTACATTCAGCAGCAGACAAAAAAAAGCCCAGAAAATATTGTGCATCACTGGGAAGGGTATGGAGAACTAGGCAAAGAACATAATTTTGCTCTGTTAAAGACCTTGCTTCACCAACATTTTAAGCACTCTATGCAGTTCTGATTTCTGCATCTGAGGAAGGACAGAGTGCATTTAGAAATGTACAGAGATAAAAAACTATAAAAACCTAAGGATGAAAAAATGCCTGGTGAGTTGTTACTGAAAATATTTAATTCTTTATTTAGGCAAAGCATAACCTAGTATATGATCAAGGTTTAAAAAATCATGAAAGCAGATAAGGTGAGGGACACCCACCAACTTATACAGTAACTAAGGTTCAGTCGTTGGGACTAGAAGTAAATCAGTTTAAAACAGTACACAGCCCCTAAGTAAGTTCTGGATTCTGAATGAAGTTTTCAATGAGGTGTCACCAAATAGAAGCATGCATAAGCTTATGGAAAATCAGTCCATATGAGATAAGCAGGGGGTGTAACTTCCAACATCCAAACTTCAACATCTGTAGACACGGGCAGAGGCGAGTACCATGGACCACCCAAAATGGTCTGCATTGAGAGGTCCTGCTAAAGGAGCACCTCCCACTGTCACTAGCTAGCTGAATTGCTCTCCTTACCCAGAGGGTCATGTCTGTAATGCGGAGGATTTTAATTGAACTAATCGCACGTGCAGGTGGTATCACTGAAATCTAAAAACTGTCCTTTTGTAGATCTAGCTGTGCTGTACAACTCCAATGTCTGTTCATTGTTCATTGGACTGACACAGTAACAAAAAGTCTTGTACCTAATCGTTCAACATCTCTGATTAACACCAGCATTATAATAACCTGATTCCTATTTTCTGAACTCTTTGGCTTGATTTATGGTTGATTTGGTTTATGGTGGGAGTATGTAAAATGGCATGAATAGAATAGGCCTTTGCTAAGCTCACCTTCTATTACAAACTCATTCCACACAAAAATTTAATCATGAGCACTACTTAGGAATAGATTGCCACATCATTTCTGATTACTTTATTATAGAATTGCCCTAATTAAAAAAACGTGGAAGCAACCATTCCTGAAAAATTTTGAATCTTCATCGATGATATTCAGATAGGGGTGTCTTCTCTTGGATTTTTGCACTTTTGCTTTCACAAGTTATTTCTATCTGGTTTAGTTTGGCTTCCTTGCTTTTCCCGCTGGACAGCTGATCACAGTTTTAACACTTGTTTTAAGGAATTTTCTTCTAACATCTATTTATTCCTTCATATCTTCTTGTGGATCGTATTTTCGAGGATGCAATAGATCAGTTTTTACAAACTTATTTTCCAGTGATTTAGAAATTATGATGGTCAAACCCATTAATTAGGCCAAAACCTTCAGTGATATTGTACACTTTTATGTATATCTACACATAAATACATATAATTTGATTTTAAAATTATGTAGAAAATAAAACATTCCCTCTTGATATCTGTAAGTTCATGCTGAAAAATCTTATTCGGGTATTGGTAGTTGCACTCAACATAAACTAATAGTCAATCATACTTTATTTGGCTCAGTTTTCTTCAAAAACACTGTAGCTATAAATAGAAGATTGAAGGAATTATTAAGATGTGATATGAAGTGCTATAGTTTAAAAGCCTTAAAAATAAGTTTGAACGTTTAAATCTTGTAAATTGCACAGAGCATTAAACCTCATAGAGTACTCTGTCCCTGCTTTTGGTACTGTGCCTGTGAGGGATTGGAAATTCTTTGCAGAGGTCTGTAGAAATGCAAGAGTAAGAGGAGAAAAGATTTTCAGCTTTCTGAATTTTAGAACAAATGCCATCTGGACTAATTTGTGAATCCAGTAACTCTGCTTCAGTTCAGCTCAATACATATTTGAGAGGGAGTATGGTTATACAGAGGAAAGCAACTGACCTATCACTAATTCATATGCTTCAGGAGATCTCTAGTATTTCTTACAAGAGACTCTTCAATACATTATAGTAGGTTTGATTAAGGTGGTGCAAAACATTTGTCTCATTGAAAATAAAGTTACAACTTCAAACAAATAATTTGTCCATTTGTCTTCTGATTTTAGGCAGACAGTTTAACATGCATGGTGCTGTGTGGATTGCATCAGCTGTTATGGGACCATATTTTGGATCTGCTTGGATGCTGCTACCATCTCTTTGAAATACCATTTTTTTACAGGCTATCCTTACTATTGAGCTCACAGCCTAACTTTCTCAAACAAATTATAAAGCCAAAACTTTTTGGGCCCTAAATAATAGCTGTACTTTTCCTATCTCCATCTGTTGGTTTTGGATACAATGTAATATGTCATGCTTCCAGCGGGTCACATGTGCTTCAACTGTCAATCTGGCCATAGTGAATTTTTCCTGTAGTTCTAGAAATTACCCAATGAAACATCCAATTTTATTAGGCCA